>VZTA01015987.1:1016-13946 GCA_013398855.1 Mohoua ochrocephala | reverse complement strand
ATTAACTGCTCTTATACTCAGAGTTTGTCTACAATTAAAGAGGAAAAATCAGATAAAGCCTCAAGTAAAGGATGCAGTTAACAACAGCTCCACAGTTAGGAACACTGCAAATCCATATCTGAACAATGACAAAAATCTATTTTATTTTATTGCTTTTTATTTTATTAAGCACTAAAATATGCAACTGAAGGAATATTAGAGATAAAAAATCTACCCTAGTAAGGAACAAAAGCCAGGTGAAAGGCATGCACCTGTCCCAGCCAGAACTCATGTGAGTGGCTAAAAAAGAATCTGGAATCAGGTAGGACTCACAGATGGTGACAGCAGGTTTAGGTGCATGTTTGTATAGACAGACAGAAAGAAAGATATAATGCTTAATAAATGATAGCCAATATATTCTACAAAATTTATGTCAAGAAAATGATTTGTGCAAAGCTTTTGCATATATCTGTTCATCTATTGCCCTGTCCAGAGGAACAAAACACAAAATAAAACATGAAATCTTTGGATTGTATGTGCTGTTTAATATTATGAATACAGGAAAAGTGAAGAAAATAGAACTTTATGAAACAAAACTATATCTAACCTTTCATTTAATTTTCAAATCCTTTGATAGGCTTTAGAAATGTCACACGAAACACGACAATTTCTGTTTATTACTTTGTGGCTTTTCCTGGCATCAAAAATGCAGCTTAATGAAGCTCTAACATTTACAGGCTCTAACATCTTTATTTGTGTGAATTTATTGCATTTATAAATTATATGAAGAGAAATAAAGTCTCCTGAAACTGAAGTGCTCTAACAGAATGAGTACTTATACTTGAACAAAGGCACAGTAAAAGGCTTTAAAAGATAAAAGGAGCTGATTCTGTCAGAAATATTGTGGGGAGATAAAGAAAAAACCCTGTAAATCTATGGCAATAGGAAAGCCACTCCAGGGGACTGTGAAGTATTGCTGTGGTCCAGGGAAGGTGCTTCCAGTGGCAGCCATGCAATGTGCTACTGGTTTGCAAACATTTGTTCTGGCTGGGATTTTTCTTCTCTGCAGTAAGGAAGTAGACATGAAGGATAAACAAAGATCTCAGTTTTGCTGCTTATAATTTCTTTGGCACTATCTTATGATGCCTGTAACAATGGAAGATAATGACTTGCATTGACTCAGGGAACATACTGAGGAGTATATAAATACGTTGCTACTTCGAAGCAGTAGAAGTAAATCAGGTAAGCATATGTAAATCATTTCAGGTGAAAGGCTCCAGAATTTTGGTGCAGTTTCGAATTCCTGGATATGGTGGGTTTCCTGGATTTCACATACAGTAGTCAAAAATTTCTCACTATTCTCTTGAACATACTGAAATAATGTAGGAATTTTGAGTCTATAGATCTCCCTCTAATTTAATATGTGTAATTTTATCCTTTAATTGCTGAAAACTAGGAAAAACTATACTTCTCATTCCACAGTAGAACATGAACAAGTTAGATAGGATTTTGTGTAAAGAAAGGAATGCATCTGAATCTTCTCTTATATCACCTCTCTTTTTTTCATTCCAGTTGATATCAAAATAGGTTGTGATCTTATTTTAGGCAAGAACAGTCTTTATTGAGACACCTCCATGACTGTTAATCCAAAGAGAGTTTTGTGTCTTAGCTACAAAATTCCTCTTAAAAAGCATCCGCTAGGAAAAAGTAGCCATGATAAGAAACATTTAGTCATCCAATAACATTTTGAGCCTTTCCCTATGTATATTTATTTGTAAGGGCAGAGAAAATGTTAAGAAGGAAGAAAAGCTAGCTCTTCAGTAAAATGCCTAGAGGACCTTAATCACTGTCAACTCTGACAGATGACAAATCTATCTCTTTTAAGTGAACTTAGTGCAGAAACTTGTGCATTTTTTTTATTATTTATCCCCTGATTCTTCCTAGATATATGCCTGAATCCTGAGAATATGGGTAACCTAGGACTGAATAAACAATCTTTTACACTTACCGTCAAATTGAAACAAAAATAAACATCAGCTGGCACACTCATATGGGGAAGCAAAGTGCAGATAACTATATTAAAAAAAAATCTGAATGTTTAAAATGTATTAACCACTTGTTTTCCATCCTCACCCCTCTAAAAGGTGTGCACAAGCTGTCAAACAGTTTTTTGGTAATTATTTTGTAATGCTGCAGTGGCACATGTACAGTAACAAAATTTAGTTGTGCTATTTTAAAAACATGTTTGTTTGTTTGATTTAAGAATAACCATATTTAATTTATTCTTAACTTTTAAACTCTTATGTTCTGTGCATAAAATACAGGGAGTTCTGAAAACAGACAAACATCAAACTGCTGGCCTAGTATATAAAAGGCAGTAATCCTTCATCAGTGAATAGGGCAATTTCACAGAATCACAGAATCACAGAATCACAGAGTGGTTCCAGCCAAGGTGCGTGCAAATTCAAGGCCCATGTGATTTCATCTGACACAAGGCAGAGTCCTTCCTGGTCAAGGGCTCACTCAGAAGGGGCAGACACTAACACACAATTCTAAATGCCCCATTTGTTTTATGAAAAGACCTAAAACAAGACCAGTTTAAGTTCAGTAGCCAGTTAATGTAATAGTTTCTTCCCATGATGATATTTTTTAAAATTACAGCTTTAAAGCCCAGACACATAAGGAAAGCCATTAAGGTAAAACCTATTGTAAGCTCCTATAATGGAAAAATATCAACCAAGGAAAACAGAGAAACTTGATGTGCCTTCTTCCAGTAGCAGTTAACTTGATTTCACTGAAGGGGAAAAATAATAATAAAAAAATAATTTAAAAAATATAACCTTGTCATCTTGTTACTGTTGTGAAATAAAATGAAATAATATTTGGGTTTACTTTAATTTTCAGTTGAACAAGTTTTCCATATTGATTTTTGTACTTTTCACCCAAATAATCTCTCAGAGATTTTTTTTATTCTTGTACTGTACTTCCTATTGCTCTACCAGGAATCCACACTAAGAGTTATACTTTGTTAAATATTGACCTAAAAATAGTGCAGTAATTTAAACTCTAGGCAAACAAAATGGATAACATCAATATTTTTTCTTGATGTTAAATGTGCAACAGTTCCTTTTTAAAAACTCATCAATCACTCTAGCTTATAACCAGTTTAAGCAGTTGGGCATCAAAACACTTAAGGTCCATTTATTGCTTATTACTTTAGCTATGTTTGACTGAACAGTCGCATTAGAATTACTGTGGAAAAGATATGGTCTTATCCTCTTTCTTGCACTGGTGCACATCTGATTGCTGTTAAAAAAAACAGGCACAGCAGAAAATTATTCACTTTTTCATTTTGTTTTTCCTTTGCTATTTAGCCTCCTGAGATGGTTCACAGTAGGATCAAATAAGAAGCAGCTGCGTTGATCATAAAACACCACCACATTTATGGGAATATTAAGCAGAAACCAAGGAGCAAAGAATATTTTATTTTTTTATTACGGTAACAGAAACATTCCTGCAAAGCTAAAGCTTGCTGTGATTTTTATCAGGTCTCCTTCACTTGGAGAACAATCTTTGCAGAACACAATGACCACTCTCATGTGAAAAGCCATCCCCCCATCTTGGGGAAAGTTTGGAAGTTGAGGTTTTCCACAATACAACTGGAATATCTTGTTCTAGAACGTCTACACTATCACTGCCACCTCTTCTACACTATTACAGCATCCCAGCTACAGTAGAAATGTTTTACCTAGGTCAGAGCAATATAAACTCAAAACCAATTGGTTAGAGTCTCACTTACATTAATACATCATCATGAAATGCAAACATGTCAGAGCAGCTAGCCATTATATTTAAACACTTGTTAAGTTACTATTCAGTCAATAAAAGCTAAATATAGGGACAGGGTTTGTCATCAAAGCCCAAGGCTAATATGTTTCTAGCCAGCTGCCTTCACAGCCTCTTTCCATTCACTCCATGTAACCATAGTTTCCAGAAATGTGAATCTGCTTGTTATTGATACTCTTCCCACCCTGTATGTGAGCTACTAATTTTGAGACTAAGCATGAGCCATTTTAATAAGCATGTGCTCCTTTCATAGCACTAAGCATAGCAATCCCAAAAATAATATTTTCAGAGTGTTGTCTACTTTGTGAAAATATAGCTCCATCATCATCACTTTAAAAAATTTTGAAAAAAAAAAAGAAACTGCACAAGTCTAAAAAAGATGAAAACATTAAGAGAATATTAATATTTTTCTGATAAAAGGAAAGAATCAGTTTCAAATTATGACAAAAACCCACAAATACTTTTGTTTAAAAATTGATACATTTATCAATTTCAAAGAAATGAATAGTTCAACTACCATATATAAACTAATTTTTAATGTAAACGCTGCTGTAGGTGGGGGTTTTTTGTATTGCTGTCTTTTAACCACTATCTCATTGGAAAAAAAAAATTATACTTAGCAAAAACTCATAAAATATTTATCCCTATTTGTATGCGTCTCATTTTTGCATTTAGAATTTCTAAGTAGTCTTAAAGTTCCTTTTAAAATATATTAGATTTTTGTTATTTCCTCTTTGGCACTACTGAATGTATCCAGATTTAGGGAGTTCTGCTTGCTACAGAGATTTGCTGTATGTAGAAGCACATCAGCATGTGCTGCACACTGCTCTAAAAGCCGTATTCAGCTCTACAAGCTGTGTTGCTACTTTATTGAATACTAAACACCCAGCAAGGTCACTCCCAATATCAACGGACAGAGTAATTTCATAAGTTATAACCAATATATAAAATTAATTCTTCCCCAAAAAAGAAACCTGTATTTTCCTTCTCACTGCTGGAAAAAGCCTGAGAAGTTTTATGTGCCAGCTTTTGAGTATCCAAAGGCAAAAGATGCAATCCCTGACAAACACCTCGGTCCTTATGCCCTAGGAGAAGTTTTAAACCAGGTGTTCCTCTGCTTACAAATCCTGCAGGGGGATCCTTTCTGGTATCATGCCTACTAAGTCAGAGTCCACAGACAATATTTGATTAGGGTGTTTTGGCACCAAAGAGTGCAACAGCCATTTCACTCCTTTGTGAAAGTGGTTGACCTCTTTCTCTCAGCCTAATGGAGAGGTTGTGCATTATCCAGTGAAATATTTTTGCACAGAGAGGCAGACCCAAGAGTCACTGCAGTAAAGGCACGATTTCTTAACTATTTCAGCAGCACTATGTTATAGCACATGGCAATGGTAGAGCTGATTCCTCGCTCATTCCCTGCAGTCAGAGGACAGATCAAGGGTCTCCCAGACTCAGCTTGTCATGGCCTGTCAGCTTCATGGCCCAGATGAAGATCCTCAATCTTACTCCTGGTTGATCCCCAGCCCAGGTCTGCTTCCCCCCCTCTCCCTGACTTTAGCAGAAACATTCTAGTACCTCTCATACCTTCTACTTTCTTAAAAGGCACTGTTGTTTCCTACTGCAGCCATTTACATGTTGGATTTCTCTGTAGAGAAGTGCAAACAGAGGCATGGCACTCAATTGCCACTACTGAGACAAAACAGAAGAAAGATGGTAGCAACTTCTGCTCAAAAGGCCAATGATTTCCACAGTGGTTTTCCACAAAGGTATAGAAGAAAGTGTTTGGTACAGTTATTTTAAGGCAAAAACATATATATTGACATTCTTTACACATTGCGATGTCAGCCAATGGCCTATATCAAGATTTTATATGCATGTGTGAAGAAAATTAATTGTTCAAAATGTTTCTACCTGCACTGTCAATATCCAGATAAATCTATTCTTTGTTTCAGCCCACAAGGCCACTACTTCAGAGTGCAGAGCTTCCCATCTGCAAACTGAGCAGAACAATAAAAAAAGACGCTGACATGTTTAATCTATCAATATTACAGAACCAAGGGATGAAAACAAGAAATATCAATGAGACAAATGCTTAACAGACAGATCCTACCAGTCTTAAGTTATGCAACCTGTTTGCCAGGCTGTGTCCCAAAATACTCGCCGAGAAGAGGGCTACCTCCCTGTCCAGCCCAGCTTGCTCTCCAGTGCAGTGTTATCAAAGCCTCCAGGTGACTTCTGTCAGACTTTGTCCAGAGGGGTTTTCTAAAGTTTATTGTAACTCAGAAGGCCAATAGAACTTGATGGAATGAGAGCAAGAGCAATGTGAAGATCCCCACCCTGAGAGAATGTGCTATACAGGGAATAGATGTGGTTTGAAATAATTTTATTTTTCTTCCATCTTTCCTAGAGGTCATTGTTATCTGTTTCAAAAGCTCCCCCTCAAAAACGTAGATATATATCAAAGTCCTGGCTCACTTGGAGTACTGTAGCAACATCATAGATCTTTTTAGAGGTTTTCATTGATGGCTCTTTCAGGTAAAAACGAACATATCCGAACTGCCTTCACATTTAACATTTAATTTTTATTTATTTATTATGTTTTATTTGAGAAAAATAGTATAAATGACTGACTGTACCATACATGTAGCATTTTGGGACTTTTTAAAATATCTTCTTCATCCCTTTTTAAGGCTTTAAATATGCTATCATGCTAGTTGGACTAAAAAGGTTTACAGCCTTTACTAAGGAAGTGGGGATTTTGGCTAATTAAATATTTCATCCTATAAGACTGATTTATTGTTTTGACTCTAATCAGTTTGACTAAAATCACTGGAGTCGGGGTTAGGCAACGATTGCTGCATTTTTTATGTGATGAATGGAACATCACATAAAATATGAATTGGCTGGAAAAGATTCAAGGATAAATCACAGCTAGGAGCTGACATTGTCAGTGCCTGGCTCTGTGTTCATTTGGAAAAAAAAGAAGGAGAAGAAGAAGGAGAAGGAGAAAGAAGGAGAAGGAGAAGGAGAAGGAGAAGGAGAAGGAGAAGGAGAAGGAAAAGGAAAGGAAAGGAAAGGAAAGGAAAGGAAAGGAAAGGAAAGGAAAGGAAAGGAAAGGAAAGGAAAGGAAAGGAAAGGAAAGGAAAGGAAAGGAAAGGAAAGGAAAGGAAAGGAAAGGAAAAGGGAAAAAGGGTATATTTTTAAGAATTCTGCTACATCCTCAAATGATTGTTTCTTTTTTTTCTCTCCATGTAGAGATATATACATATATGTATTCCTGCTATCCCTGTTCTTTGACTGCTCTTCAAGGCGAAGAATAAATACATTTGGCTGTCTAAATTTATTCTTATCCTGAGCTCAGAGAGTTAAAGTTCAAGACATAAATATGTTTCTAAGATGTAACATTTCCTTCTTACTATTAACTTTCAGTATAATTCTTGATGTTTCTGAGATTCATATAAATCCTGAAGCTCTTTTTTTAATGTTAATCTAAATTTTTAGCCTCAGTGAATCCATTTGGAATATTTTATGCAGATAAATGACAATAAGTGAGTCCTGCAGATTAAAAAATTATTTTCTTTTTTTTATGAGTACAGATTTTAAAGCCAGAAGGCACCATTATAATCTTCTAAACTTTCTGCGGTTATGAAGCCCATAGTGATTTTGCACAGCTTCTTTTTTGAATAATAACATCTTTTAAATCAGTCTTAATTAAAAAAATCTCCAGAGATAAAGAATCCACCATACTTTCCATTTCCTGAGTTAGGAATTTCAGTGCAGTTTTCATTCCTCACTCAGTATTTTAAATGCAGTAATTGAGCTTCACGTTTGTATGTCTGCTTCATATGGTACAAAGGATTGCTTCCTTTCTCTGCCTTATATTTTAAGAAATTCCTAAGAAGATCTTGTCTACCAAATACAAAAATTAAAGTTTCATTTTTTTCCATTCCAAAGTCAAGGTCCCAAATTAATAAAATATTTACACATTTTTATTGAATCACAGCCTCTGTGTTTGCTTGAACTCAACTTTGCTGTTGATTCTGTTCGAATTTATCTATGAGTCTTTCTTTGTTTATCTTTTGACTATTCCAAGCCAAAGGGAACATGACTTCAAAGCGCTAATTCTAGTGTGCAAAAAATAACTTCAGAATGTTATAAATAAAATCAAGAAGAGTTCTTCTCAGGTGTTAACTGACAAATGCATAATTGCAGTATCTCTAAATACTGTGTATTTCCATCTTATCTGACTCTCTAGAATACATTAGAAGGAAATATACAGGCAAAAATATACAGGTTCTAGTACACAAGTAAAGCTTTCAAGATCAGGAAATCGGTGAAAAAAGTCTCAGACTCAGTGACAAAATCTCGGCACGTTTCCTTCTTTTTACAGATGTTATCTACCTTTATTATCCGTGACAAAGGCACATTTCTCACTTCCATGTGTCCTTTAATAAAACAGTTGACCTTCATAAAAAAAAGGTGAAAGTAGATATAGATGAGATAACTGAAGGTTTAAGCTTTGCTTCCAGTCCAGAACAAGTTACTCATGTTGAAATAAAACAATTTCAAGGAGAAAAGGTGGACTGTGATGCAAATGTCCTTATAGTATAAATCCGATCCCAGATTACATTCAGCTTTTGAAAGTCTATTTTCTAGCTTCAGATGTCATAAGACAGGAGTAATCCGATAAACACATAGGATTCTTTTCATTTTAAAAATAGTTTCTGAATTTTTAGTTCAGTCACACGGAAACTAAAGTTTGGTTTTTATGCAGCTTTAAAGTTAACTAAAAAATCCTAAAGCAGCTTTGAAATTGTAAATAATATTCCTTCAAGCACTATCTAACTTTCAATAGCTCTTATTCTTAGAATATTCCACAACGATACTATCTTTCCATGATGAAAGGATGACCTATTATCATGTGCTTAAGCCCCAGAAACAGAAATAGAACATCTGATTTATCATCTGGTCCCCACCATGTCAATGGTCCAGTGTTAGGTTCAGTGTTGCTAACAGGACTGCCCCTTAAATTATAAGGCATAGCTTGCTCCTGCTCACTCTGGGCTGATCAGACGTGTTGAGTGCTGTGCATTTTTTTGGTTAAGAATATACCTCAACAAACCACAGCCCATGCACAGGCAAGCTGCCTCTATAACCATTCTGATGGCATCTCTCTAACCTAACGTGCCAGTTTCACGTCAATTCATTGACTACTGGGATAACAGAGAATAAAACAGGCAAATGGAACTGCCACTGTCTTGACTTCAGAAATCAAGACAGGATCTGGTTTTGGGAGGTGGTTGGTGTAGGGTTTGGGTTTGGGTTTTGGTTGGTGGGAGTTTTTATGGGGGATGGGGAGGGTTGCTTGGGGTTTTTTTGAAGGACACATGTTTTGAGTTGTTTGGGGTTTTGTAGAGAAAAAGGTATTTCCATTTTATAGTTTTCTGAAATTTGTAACTGGGAATTGATCCAAATCTAGAAAAAAATGTCTGATCAAATGGTCTTTTTCCTTCCTGGAGCTGAAAAATCAGATGTTTTATACATAAGGTTCCATTGCTGATGACAAATCAGTCATTATGGTAATACTTCAGACACAACTAAAACAATAAGGGGGAAAACAAATAGAAAAGTAAGAAGCCTTTCTAGAAGCAAACAACTTATTTTTTGTTTTGTTTTCTCTTGAAGAAGTTACTTTGTGGATTAATCTGACAGCAGCTAGAGTTAAGATGCCATATAAACATAAACATGAAATATTTTCTTTAGGTTTTAAAAGGAATTTAATGTAATTGCTCTTGAAATGTATTACCTATTGGATTTGCATTCTGTCTCCAAATGAGCAGCTTATTTTTAATTCATCAGATTCATCTATGCTTTTGTATTTTTAATGTGAAGGGTAGAACAGAAAAGATTCAGTACAGGCAGATGCCAATTTTGATATAATATTCTCCTACTTTGGGGACTTCACTAGCTGTGTGGGTTACCCAGTAATGCCACTCAGACTTTATAATTGACAGTAAATAATGCTCTTGCAGTCATCTACTTCCATTTGCTAAAGGAAGCCAAGCCATAATAAAACCAAGTCAATTTGAAATACTAGAAAACAAATGAAATACTTCAGACATCTCAAATTTCTGTCCAGGTGCAAAAGTGAAACCCCTTAATAGATACTGATGAGAGAAAGCTGATTTTTGAAGTTCATCTATTTCTTAGCATAGAGGTCTAAATATTATTTATTGCATGCAAACCAAAAGCTCAAGAAGGATAAAAAATGCATGAAAAAGTGGTGAAAAAGTCAAATATAGAAGCAGTGGAGCCTGGTCAGCTCCAGAAATAGGCATCTACTTCTCTAAACAACAGTTTCCAGTGCCTCACCACTCTCACAGTAAAGAATTTCTTCCTAACATCTCTTCTAACTATCTCTTCTTTTAGTTTAAAATCATTGCCCCTTGTCCTATTACTATCTGCCTATATAAAAGGTCACTCTCCTTCTTTTTTATATGTAGTGGAAGGCGGCAGTGAGGTGTCCCCTGAGCCTTAGGTTCTCCACACTGAAGAACCCCAGCTTTCTCAGTTTCTGTTTATAAGATAGATGCTCCAGCCCCTGATCATCTTTGTGACCCTCCTCTAGACCCACTCCAACAGCTCTAACAGAAATGAGGGGCTCAGCTGAAGCAGGTGCCATCCATCCAGGTGCCATCCATCCTCCTGCAGCAACACGACACAGTGTGCTTTGGCACTAAAGACATGATCTCTGATTAGGCCTGATCTATCTCGTACAGCACCACAAAAATCTGGCACTCAGCTAAAAACTACCAGAAGTCATGTTAGATAGAATCGTCACAGAATCATAGAATTGTTTACGTTGCAAAGAACTACAATATCATCGAGTCCAACTGTAGACCCAGCACTGCCAAGCCCACCGCTAAATCATGTCCCTAAGCACCAGGTCTACACATCTTTTAAATTCCTCCAGGGATTGGGACTCCACCACTTTCCTAGGCAGCCTGTTCCAGTGCTTGAAATATGGAGATCTGCACAGTTTTTCACTGGGATTTAGAAGTTCAAATCCAAATCTGTAAGCCAGACCTGCCAGACTCAAATTTTCACAACTCCTCAGATATCAAGAGAAGTATAGAATAGCAAAGTAGTTTTGTCACTGGTGAGCAAGTCCTTATGTTTTCGTCACATTTTTTCCTCTTTTAATCTATTCTGTACTTCTGGATTTTAAAGGACATAGACCTGTAGTTACTGGCATACATTCACTTGTCAAAAGCTATCAAGAGGTTTTTTAGCCTTCATGTGTAATGATGCTCAGTCTTTTTCTAATTATAATGAGAAACTTATGCCAGGACCTCTTGGGATTCTTTCCTCTTTCCACAAGCAAGACTTTTATTGTGTTAAGTAGATTCAGGTATTTTTTTAATAATTGCACTATTTTTCCTTTCTTGCTCTGGCACCATGTTATTACCCTCTGTAAATCTACCCTCTGGTGTAAGCTGATAACAGAAATTAATACTGGACAAAGTCTTTTTTTGGGGATATAGTGATGATATCATCTTTTACTCACATTTGTTTCAAATGGGTACATCTAATAATATATAAGTAAAAAAATATATATATAAAAATGAACAATGATTTTCCATTTGAAATTCTACATCAGAATGGCCCCCTCTTTGGAAATTCCCAATTTTTTAGTTTCCAAGACTTGGGTTGGTTAAAATAATATATTTTTTGGCCATAAAATCTCAAATCTATCTGCAACAAAAATTACAAGAAAGAGGAAAATGACAAATTGCATTTGTCTATGAATAAAATTCACAGAATCATATCCTATATAAAAGTTTAAAGTCAGTGAAATCACAAGTACCTTATCAAGGCCCATTTTTACCCAAACATGAGGCCTTTTTGTTGAACCTAACTTGATAGCAGGTATAAAAAACAAGTGTAATACCAGCAGGATGAAAAGAGTCAGAAGACAGTTGCCACTATAGTGCTGTGCCAAAAGTGAGCTAGTAAAAAAATTTAAATTGAGGAACAAAAAACCCAATGAGAATTAATTCAAAAACCATGGTTGAAACGCTTCTTTGTCCCTTGCTTCAAGTCCTCTCCTGCTGAGAGTAAAACAACATGCCAGCAAGACAGGCACGAAGAGCAGCTGGCAGTCCAATAACATACGAGAACTGTCAATGCCATCCACATGGTTCTCCACATGAGGTTTTTAGAGACTCCTGATACTGTAATCTATAATGCATTGAGAAAAAAAGACATCCCTTTTAAAGGCTATTCTCCACAGAGGAGAAATATAGGGTTAATGCAAAAAAAAAACAAAAAAAACCCAACAAAACCAAAAAGCACTTCCCTTATATATCTTGACCCGAAACTAAGGAAAGGACATGGTAAAACCAGAAAATTGAAAAGTCAAAGAGATCACCCAAAATGGTACCAAAATGTTTATCACTGCCTGGCAAAAACTGTTTAGATGATATTCACTTAAAAAAGAAAATCAATGAGAAACAAAATGTTAAATAAGATTGCCACAAGACATGATTTTTTGGGGCTTTTTTAAAACTTTTTAATTTGCTTAAAAATGACTAGTCTTATAACACTTACATCATAGAATCAGAATCATAGAATATACTGGGTTGGAAGAGACCCATTAGGATCATCGAGTCCAACTCCTGGCCCTGCACAGCAGCGTTCCCAGGAGTCACACCATGTGCCTGAGAGCACTGTCCTAACACTTCTTGAACTCAGACCGGCTTGGTGCTTGTACGATTTCCCTGGGGAGCCTTTTCCAGTGCTCAACCACCCTTTAGGTGAAGAACCTTCTCCTGGTCTCTAACCTAAACCTCCCTTAACTCAGCTTCATGCCATTTTTTCTAGTCCTGTCAATGGTCACAAGAGGGAAGAGATTTGTCCCCTCCGCTTCTCCACGTAAGGATGTTGCAGATTGCAATGAGGTCTCCCCTCAGGCTCCTCTTCTCCAGGCTGAACAGAACAAAGTGACCTCAGCTGTTCCTCATATGGTTTCCCCTCTAGACCCTTCACCATCTTTGTTGCCCTCCTCTGGACTATCTCAAATAGTTTAATGTCTTTCTTATATTG
>VZTA01015985.1:212528-260966 GCA_013398855.1 Mohoua ochrocephala | reverse complement strand
GAAGGAAGGAAGGAAGGAACACACATGGACAAAGCTTCATTTCCACTCATTCATTTCACTCATACCATCAATGTCAAATTAGGATTTCTAAGTTTTATTGTACATAATTAGCTCTTCCTGCAAATTTAAGTCCTAGAACTAATTGCTAAGCATCACATGTACCACTGACAGGCAAGTGCAGTGATCTGTAGCATCTACTTAGTCCATGTTATTTGAAATTCAAACTATGCTTGTGAAGCAGGACACCCATTTGAAGGTCTCATGAATACTTTAATCTCCTTTTGTTGATGGTCTAGTGGTAGCTACCTTGCCTGCTGTAACATTCTTTGTCTCAAGTTTTTGCACTGAAAAGCTACTGAAAATTTATTCACATTTTGGGGTTTTTTTTGACAAAGATAATTACTATTTCTATTAGGATTTGTACACCTATCACTGGACATGATCAAGAGTTGGAAATCCACCTTTAATGGGTTTTTGAGATCCTGGTTGTTTTTCTTTTCAAATCAGAAAAATAGCAAATGTTCTGCATACAGGATTCCAAAACAAGTGTACTAACTGTAAAATTAGAATTTTACTTTCTTTTCGTATTCTTTGGTTGTATTTACTTACTTTATGATGTCATGGTATGGTATATCACCATTTCTTAGCATAGTATACTAAAAATTAGTTAGAGCTATACTTACTTTCATTATACTTCAGCATCTTTTCCAGATTAGAATCTCCCGTTCATCCTACAGTGAAATGCCTGACAAAAAACCAGTTTCATTTATAGAATAAGTCAAATAGTATACAAATTAGGGGATTGATTATATTTTCAATATCTTTTGCTACATATTTTAATATTAATAAAAGTACTGTTACTCTAATGTATACCTTGACTAACTTATTGGCTGCATTAGAGTGTGTGTTGTAATGAAATGTAAAGTGCCAAATGGTTTCATTGCAGCACACATGGGTGACACTGTGTTCCTGACAAGGTGACACATTTCAATTAGAACCAATTAATGGATGTTTATAGGTGTTTTAAAAATTATGTGAAAGGAAGTCACAGAACCACAGAATTGTTAGGATTTCTCCCTGATTTTTCAAAAATAAAAGAGCAGCAGAGCAATATCTGCCAGCCCCTTCAGCACCCATGGGTGCATCCCATCAAGGCCCATGGATTTAGGGGTGTTTAGCCTGCCGATCCAATTTCCAACCCAACCCTCTGTGACCAGGGGCAAGTCTTCCTTTTTCAGCCTTCTCTTACCTCTTTTGCTCTGTTTTCGTACGGTGTACCATATTTCTACACTGCTGCTGCTAACATTTTATGCAAAATTGCAAACAAATTTTAAAAAGACAAGGGAAAAACATATAGAATTCCTACTAACCTGGCAGGGAAGTTCGCATGTTGATAGAATGGTGGTAGCTGTCAAATTTGTGCTTTGTCATTCACTTAGTTTATGTCTGCAGAAGAGGCTGGATGACCCTGGCCTTTTCAATGTATGTCACGAGTTATGATCGGCACTAAAAAGAAGCAATAAAAGGGAAATCACAGTTGGTCAAACTATGGATCAGGTGTGTCTAGGCACTCAGATTTAGCTTAGAGATAAGAAGCAGCCATCCATTGAGGAAGAGCCTTCCTAGAATCTCAGTCCAAATTGGAATGAAACATTAGGTGATTCCGAAACTCGAAAGTGTTGTAGCACTTAGATTTGCTGGCCAGGTGCAGGAGGTCAGCATGACAGCAGGCTGTGAACAGGGCTATTCCCGTAGTATTTATGAATGCAGGCCGAGAAGAAAGCATTTTCATGCAAGATTCCCACCTGAGTTTTGCAAACGCAGAAACAACACTCCAACTCAATTCAAAATGTGAGCCCGATGTGTCTGCACAGATAATATAAACCACAGTATCAGAAAAACACATTATCTGTGACTTGGCAAAAAACCCCACCACTTTCTATGGAATGTCTCAATATTCATTTGTTATTTCTTTCTCCTTTTACTGCACTGCTGTAGATAATTTCTCTTGTTCTGTCTCACATTGTTCTTGGTTAGTGGCACTTGCCTGAAATTAGTTTCTAATTGGGATAAATGAACTGCATGTATTCATGGGGCCTGGGCAGTTGTTTTTGGCTTCCAGCAAAAAGCAGTGAACAAGCAAATTCTGGTGGCTGCTGACAGCTGTTTCACATAGGCTCGTGTTATCAGGGCAAACACATGTAAACGATATGAATAAATAACATGCAAATGTTTATAAATTGAGTGAATTTAACTTTATCAGATTATCCTCAAGCTAGTTTTAGACTGAATTTAGTGGCACTAAATCCTTTAGCAAGTATCACAGGATAATGCTTCTTATCAACAGAGTGAGAGTATGGTTCCTTTTTTTTTTAACTTTCCACTTGATACTCACGGTGCAAGAATTTCTAGTTCAAGACAAAGCAAGGTCAGCAAGCAGTTTGTGACAAGCCTCCTGGGTGTGTACTCACGTGAGCAGTTCACCATCCCATCCTGCCAAAAAGCTCACCAAACCCAATACATACAGAAATATGTTCTTATTTTCCAGCCAAAAACATTGCTGGGTTTGGCTTTCGAATGTTGGCACCTACAAAATGCTGTACAAAGAAACATTTAATGTGAACTGTAAATCATAGTGGATGTTAAACAGTTGCTGAGTTTACCTGGATATCAAGAATGATTTGGGAAATTGGAGAGAGAATCCTCCATTCATCTTTCTTTTTTTTGTTTTATAATTAGAAATTCACTGCAAAGGAAAGATTCATTCAGGATAGGTTGTCTCAGTCCCCTGTATTCTAAACAGAAATCACTGCAAGAAGCAACCAAACATATTTGGGAAATAATCAAGGTCGAAGCTAATATTCTCAGAGCATTTACCTCTGCTGAAGTATGGTGAACACTTACCCTTCTCTGGGTCATATGCAACTCTCTGTCAATTAACTGTAATATTGCTTAACACCACTGCAATGAATTTCCAGATTATACAAAATTCTTTTTAGACCTGACATTTACACTGTGACACCTTCCACTGAGTTCTAAGTTGGTAACGTACAGTGTTGTTGCATAGTGATGGTCTCGTTTCACTAGACAGTTTACTTAACAATTTCCACTCTCTGCTTCTGCTGGGATCTGTCCTTGCCCCTGTTTTATTTATTAAAAATTGCTGCTCGCCCTTTAATATGTTAAATTGTCATTTTATTGCTTCTGCTAAATATGTTTTTATCCATAATCCTATAGTGGCTAAATTCATCTGTACATTTAATACCATTGATTCAATTACACTCGGAATGAATATTGCATATTGAATTCTACTCTTCTTTTTTGTTTAATATACACAGGAACTAACTACATAGGATTTTGATGTAAATCAAGAACTAAGATATAAGAGATATGTAACTATCTTTACCTCTAAGAGTCCGTGGTGATTCACTACAGATGTAGTGCTTGTAGCAGAATTGAGTTACAGTGAGATTCAAAGCTGAATCCAAAACAAGCCTGAGTTTAAATTCAAATCAATAAAACTTCCTTAAGTCCTTAGTATAAAAATATTGCGTGATCATTTGACTATTTTCTTAATAAAGGTTTTGGTAGTCATTATAGTAGCTGCTTCCATTGCATATTAAAAATGTTTCATCTCTAGCTAACATTTCCAGGGCTTTGGTCTTATTGGAACTTCATCCTCTGAATTTAAGAATTCACTATAAGATAGCCTCTTCCTTTTGGATGAAACTACCTCTTAACTTTTTACTTGACCAACAGAATAGACTGTTCTTTCTGGAGTTGAAACCAGTTCAGAACAATATATGTTCACATAATGTCTTGCCTATGGCCCGGAGCCTGGTTTGTTCTCTGCCTCCTATGAAATCTGGAAGATTGCAGATACCTTACTCCTTTCTTTCCCAGTTTGCTCTCTTTCTGCTTAAACAAAACTCTGATTACACCTGCTTTCAGAATGAGGTGTCCTTTGGAGAATGTTCCTTCTAAGAGGGCTTTTTTGTCACCAGAAGTACAGTTCGATGCTTAAATGACCTTGAGAACTAATCACGTCTTCCCCACTGGGCTTTAGATTTGGAACAAAGTATTTCTGGGAAAAAGATCTGGCAGATGAAATTATTTTATTTCTTTTTCTGGCATATTGTCAAGGTACATTTACCTGTGTTAAAAGCACTAAATGAAACCCTTATAAAAATAAAATCTGCCAGAGTAAAGTTTCTTTCTTGCTGTTCCACTTCCTGAGCATTGTGCACAGTTATATGTTCATTTATGTGTTCAGAGATTAAAGAAAATGTTTATAGTCTTCACTCCTGAAAGAAAGATTATAAATAAATTGTTCCTCTCAGAATAATGTGTATTTGACAATTTTTGCTCAGGATATCTTGGTGGATATCAAGAAAATCAGATCTTGAGAGAAGACAAGCACATCCTCCAGCATGTTATTAGATAAAAAAATCAGATTATTGTTTTCATTAGAGGAACTCATTTGTTGGCCACACTGAGGCCCAGATACGATTCCTCATGGCACCACGATGTATCGATGAGGAGGAGATAAGAGTTGCATTCCTGTGGAGCGCCTGTGAGGGTGTTCTGTGCCCAAATCCTGTTGGCACAGCCCTTGTGCCTGAAGCCCTGAGCCTGCCATGCAAGCAACAATGGATCCTGTCTTCTACAGTCTTTGAGAACAACAATTCTCATCAACAGTCTGGAAAAACAGATACTTCTGAAAAGTATATGTGTCGTGCTAGCCATATTGAAGTCAAAATGCCATCATGGAGACACCAGAACTTTGGGTTACATTAAGTCACAAATATCATTGCACTTGCATATGCCCCAAAGCAGAGATTTCACTCCAGCTAAAGAGCACCATGTAACAGAGGCAGCAGATGTTTAATGGCTGCACCATTGACAATGTGTTTAACTGTTATTAATATTTATAATTCAGTAATGATAACCATGGCTCCAAAGTGCACTAAATGCACTCTCGTTATTGCTTTAAGTTAAACCTTTGTCTCAGTTAATTGGCTATGTGTCCCACTCCTATGCAACCCATATGGCAAGGCCAGGAAATAATAATATTGTGATGCTGGAAAGAATTAGTGACTGCTCTCGAGTGACTGTTTGGTCTCCAGACAATTATTGAACTGGTTTAGCAATGGCCATGCTATACACCCATCCTTCAGCCTCAAGGAAAGAAGTAATTAAACTACATTTAGTGAGGTTCCTAGAAACAACAAGACTTGAACAAAAGCTGCTACCTGTGGCCTGAGAGGCTGACTGGTTATAACTGCAGGGACATAAGGCTGGCATGGCAAGTTTTGGACAAGTATTTCAGCAGAAAATGGGAATATAAAGCCATCAAAGTGATAGAAGGAGTCATGGGTATGGCCAAATAAAATAAGGAAATAATGTTTTGTTATGGAAATTGGTAGAAAGAAAGGCTGGGGAATTTCTTATGAGGAGAGTGGCAGTTTATAGCTGGTGAGCTCCAGGAAAGACCCTGCGGTATACCGTCTTTCAAAATGAAAATGGACCAAAGAACACATCTAGGAAATTTTCCTTCTCCTTGCCCTTGAAACAGAAAGCAAGGCTGCTGGCATTTGGCTAAGGGGTCATGCTGAAAGGGTTAACAGCCATGCAACTTTGACCTTATACAACGCTTTAACTGATAGCCTTAAACTAACCAACAGATCACGACAGCAGTACTGCACTTCATACTCGTGTATAAGATTTTTTTAAATGTTTGTATATTTAGTTAGGCTCCAAGCCTTCCTTTCATATAATTAAGAGAAAATATTTTTACTCTCACACGAGATGGGTTCTGACCAAAGCAAAAGAGAACCCAAACATTGGATGAGGGATTGAAATAGCAGACTGCAGTTTTGCTTATATCTGTATTACATACACAACATTCAGTTATATTTAGCAGAGAGAGACCCTTTCACTCACCCCTGGGGATCTCAAGAGAGGAGACTGAGCTTGCTCAAGTTATCCTTTGCAGTTTCCTTTTCCATCCAAAACATCCTGCTGGCCACTGGGTCACGGCACTAAGTACATTGACATTCTGTATCTAAACCATGAAGAATTGTTAGATAACTAACCATCACTTGTTTTTCTTTGGATTTTCTCCTTCAAAACAAACACTGGTAGCATTAATAATCGGTTAGTTGTTAAATATCACTATGCCAGAGTGTATTCATAAATATGTGACAACTTCATGTCTAAAGACAGAAGAAATGATCGATAATTCAGACAATATTAATATTTTAATTAAAAACAAACAAAACATTAAAAACAAAACGCAAGAAGTCAAAAAGAAACCAAGGATTTAAAAACAATGTTAAAACAGGTTGGTAGTTGAAAATGTTTCACGAAGCTCCTTAAATCTGGAACTGTTTTCTTCTGCCTCATCAAATCTCCATTTAAAACACATTCCCTGTCCCTGCTCATTTCCTCTATTCCATCTCGGTTTATACCAAGAAGTCATGTCCTGTTATTGGTTGAAAAGTGTCATGTGCTAGGTTCATATATTCTTACTTTAACAATATATTTAGATTTTTGGGGGAATAATCGTAGAATCCCAGCTACACATTCATAAATGCAGATAAATGCACTCTTGCCATGATGTTCAACATTTCTTTACCCATGGACATCCTGATTTTTGAATGTTATGCTAATAAAATGGAGAGTATAATTGCTGATATTTCTGACAGATATTCCTCATAATTTTAGGATCTTCTGGAAGCTGCCAGGTATTCAGGGAAATGTTTAAGTCCTAAAAGTTACATGAATTATGTATTTCTAGAATGAAATTTCAGATGATCCAATGTTTGTTATACCCTATTTGCTATTCATCATTTGTTATTCATTATACTTGTATTTATAAGTCTCAGTTACCTAATCAGGAAGTGCAGACAATAGTATGTGATTTGGTTGACCAGTCAAACACTTCAAATAGTGAATAGATGACATTATTTGAGAACAAAAAAACAGGCCGAAATCTGTTCGCATAAAACTGTTCAGTGAATACTCACAAATAACAAATGTGTTTGTAGAAATCAGGATTGTTTCCAGAATGATTCATGAACTGCAAAACGGCCAAATTAGCAACAAACACTATTTGCAATGGATAATTCAATCAGTCATAGATATAAGAAAATTCAGCAGAATCTGTGATTCTCTTCAGAAATGTTGAGTAGCATTTTCTTTCTCTGCTTCACTATGAATGCTGACTGGAAAACATGCTCTTTTATTGCAAACTTCATTTTTTATGGGTTGCCAATCTTAATAGCACTTTGCAAACTGTTGTCCTCCCTTTCTTAATTCTCTAGGTATTTTTAAGTCACATTCATTGGCAATAAACTGAGGCGCGTCTGCATTTGTTAAACCTGAAACCCCATGCCTGTTTAAGTACCAAAGTAATCAGCCGGTTTTGAAGTTTAGCTTTAGAAACCTGGCTTAACTACTTTTGCACAGCCCCAGAAAGCCCCAGGACCAGATCCTCTCCCCTTCCAATGTCTGCAGTTACCTGTGAGAGCCACAAGCAGAGCAGAAGCTGGTGTCTGCTCCCTGTCTGTCCAGCCAGCCGGACCAGCGGTGTAACCACGGTCTGATGGGATGACTGATGGCTGAGCTGTACTGCATGGATACAAACTGAGGTACAGACTTGGCAGCACCGAATAACATTCCAGCACCACGAGCAGCATTGACCTCCCCTACCTTTGGCCATGTTAGGGACTATTCTACTTAATCATCTAGGCTCCTTTCATGGAAAGAGGGAAAATTCATCTCTACTAAGTCACCTGGAACAACAGAGGTGACTGACAGCGGTAGGAGACCAGATGATGAGCCTTTGGAAGACACATGATGGGGAATCCATAGGATGATGTTAGAAATGCCCAGTATCACATGTGGCCTCCAAAGGCCTCTTCAGAAAGATGTGGGTCTCTCCTAGGTCCTGTGCCATAACTGCACTGGTGTCCTGCGTATTCTGAGTTGCATAAAATCAAACTAGATGTCTTTATATGGGCAAATGAATTGCTCTAACTTTTATGTGACAAAGGAAGCATTTCACCAATGTTATTGAATAACTACTCTAAAATGTCTCCTCTTGCCTTTGTTCTGGTGAGATGCTCAATGGCGTGATCCAGACTTGCTCTGTTTTTTTATTTAAAATCCACAACATATCTAAGAAATGCTAGAGATTGTACTCAGCTCTTACATGTTACAAAACATAACCCATACTAATATGGAAGGATCACACCGCTTAAGAGTATGGGATGGTGAAATTTCTTCCTTTGCTTTAATGACATTTGCATTGTTGCCTCTCTATGTGTGTGCACCGCCTGGTTCAAAAAGCCCAGGAACAGAGGTTGGCAGGGAAGTCAGGGGAAAATGCCTTTGCAGCCTGTACAAGACCTGTGAATAAAATGCGTGGTCCCACCCTGGCTCCCTGCTCGTTCCATCCCCTTTGGAGTGTAGGAAAACAGTGGGAGACTACCTGTCTCCCACCTGACCGCAGTTTGTGGGGCGTGCAAGTTATGGCAGATACTCAGCTTACTTCTGACTCCTCCTCTCTCATGTGTTTTTCTGCATGTATTAAGTGTTTCTTGTTTTCCTTACCAGCTCCTTGTGCCAAGCTACAATGCAGTCAGCAGTAAAGCAGCCATGCAGAGCAGGGAAAGGTGTCACAATGAGCTGATTGAGCAAATATTTCTCAATTTATTCATATACTGTGTACAGTACCTACTTCAATTTTCTCATAAACTGCTCCATCATCACTTTTATATATGGCATCAAGCTGCAAAAGCTGTATTAATTGTCCTGCTTCTTAAACTATGGGAATGGTTTCTTCTGCTACTCACAGTTTGGATACACGTGATTATAAGAAAAATCTGCTGTATATTTCAAAGTGCTCTCTTTAATGCGTATAACTATGTTTGTTAAGTAACAAACCCATGAAAATAGAAGGCAACAGAATGAAGTACATCAGGACAATACTGAAAAATTGTTCATTTTAACTTACAGCACTTGTCACAATGAAATCTCAGCTTGAAATTCACGTTTACATTTGTTTATTTATTATTTTAATCCTAGCATGCTTTAATCTTCAGTACTGGAAATGGGGACAAATTTAAGGTCAGTTCGCTTACCTACCTTATCGCTTGTTTTGTTGTTTGGGGAGTTTTTTTAATATTTCTGAAATCTATATCTGGATATGGAGTTATCTTTTTTTCTCTCTTTTTTTTTTTTCCTAACAGGAACATGTTGCTGTTTTACAAGCCTTAAAGGATTTTTTTTTTTTTTTTTAGATTAATTAAAAAAGGCTTACCAGGCTTGTACCAGAAAAAAAACAGATGGGATGACTCCGTAAGTGGAGTCATTCATTTACATCAGAGCTTGAAATGAGTGGGGCTGCTCAAGTGCGTCAAGTCACATAAGTAAAGCACAGTTTGGACAGTAACACAGACTATTGCAGCTAATCAAATGTTAATGCTGGGAGTCCAGGAATGACCTTAGGTTACCAGATCTAGCAAGATGCTTTTACCCACCTCGAGTTGAAAAGTGTCACAGAGGAAAGCCTAAATGTTCACTGGAGAAACTCTTTAAAATAGAAGCATCATAATGTCTCTGAGTCACAGAGCTTTGCAGAATGCAAAGAGGTCACAGCGTGGTCATCTCCTTGAGGAAATCTGAGTAATATAAAAATTTTCTGCCCTCTGACTTAACTGCATGGGTGGCTGAGCTATTTTACCACTCAGGAAGTCTTGAACAGCAAAAATGCTGATCAGAGGACAAAAGTTGCAGTACTGTTTTCCTTCCCCATTCAGTTTCTTTCACGTTTATTTTGATATTGGGGGTTTTAAGTTGCATGAAATTATTTGGCTGATTATTTTTCCCGTAGTGTCCTGGAAAGATAATCCTATATAACTTGGAAAGAATAAAAGAGTTTTTTGCCTTTTTTTTGCTAAAAAAAAAAAAAATGCGTATATGAAGGAAGCAGAAGGTAAATTAAATTTTAGAGAAAGAAAATAAAAAATGGTATAGTTCAGCCATATGCAGGAAGACATGAGTGCTCGCACATATGCATTCTTTGTCAGTATAAAAATAATATCTAAATATATGCAAACAGATCAACTCAAACAGACATTCCTACAGTCATACAGGAGTATTAGCATGGCCATACATATTTGCATTCCTTGTTCATCACATGAAATTATATATGGCATACACTATGTCATATACATGATATACCTAGAAATCTTTGAGTCTAGCATATTGGCTCTTAATAATTTTCACAGTTTATTTCTGCCAGAATATGGTGTTTCTGAGAATAGTACAGAGGGAGTCTTACTGGGTAGTTGGAAGTGGTGTATCTCCTAAAAAACCACATATTTGCCTTTCATTAGAATGCTTCTTCTTCTCATCCCAAACTTATCAACGAACTTTTTGAAGTACGAAATTCTTCATAGGGATGTTTAAGAATGAAGTAAAAAACTTAGAAATATTAAATTCATTAAGAACTCTACAACAAAACACAACAACTAACACCTATTTATCTTCTGGCTCCTGTTCACACATTCATACATGGTAAAGAGAGAGTGGAAAAACCAGCTGAACTGGTTGTTTGGTTAGGCTTCTGCCCCTCTACCCCTACAGGTTATATCTTGCCATTAAGATAAGATTTTGGGGATAAGGACTACCTCTTGTCTCCGTATTTGTGTGACAGCCAGCAGAGTGACTACTGCAAAACTCAGCAAAAGGGAAAACCCCTTCTCACAAGGCCATAGTTAGACGAATGCAATAACAGCTGTTCTGACTGAGGCCAACAGCCCGTCTTGCAAGATACTCATATCTTGTGTCCATCAGTATCCACAGGTAAAAATCCAAGGGAAGAACAAGCATATGTAGTCCTTTGCATATTCAGACTGTTATTATTTTCAGCTCAAGGATTTCCTTATCTTGATGAGATTTTCCTATTTAGTAATCTCCAGAGGGCAATTCTTGCAAGCATTTGTCCAGCTGCCCATTGATATCATGCAAATTTTATGCACAACGTCCTCTCGCAAGCTGTCCCACAGGTCCATCACTCGTCATATGAAGAACCATCCTCTTTAGTTAGTTCTGAACCTGCCCTTTATGTCTGAACATGATGGCCTCAGTTCTCACTTTTGGCAAAGAAAGTGAGCTGACAATCTTCATGTCACCCATAATTATACTGAGCTCCACCAAACTCTCCCTAAGTTTCTTCTCAAGGCTGAGGATCTCCAGCCTATGAAGCTGCTGTTCATGCAGAAACCATTTCTGAAAAAAAGGAAACATCCTTGTTGCCCTTTTGTGGACCTTTTAAAATCCTAATACACCCCAGAGACCATTTTATAAGTAGAGCTGGAACTGCTTTTCCTTATGTGCATCACTTTACATACATCTACATTGCATTTCATCTATCATTTCACTGCCCAGTCACTCAGTCTGTGAAATACTTCACAGTCTGCCCTTGTCCTACAGGTCTGAATAACTTTGTGCCATCAGAATATTTTCTTATTTTACCGCCTACTTTCTTTTTCAGGTATTTTTTGACATTTTTCTCTGAGGCAGTGCTGGTTTAACCAGCTTATACCTGCTGCACACCCTCAGCACAGTTGCAATAGCTGTCCATGACCTGGACTGAGGTGGCACAGTGACCTGGATCAGGAAAGTGACCTGTGATTTTTTTTGCTGGACTATTTTTAAATGGGAAGGCAGGAATATGGCATCTTATTCTTCCACTACCCTAATGCTGAGGTGAATGAGCAAGCTTAGCCTATTTAGAGCTTTTCCCTATTTTTAATATCAACTTTAAATGCAACACTCAACACATATAATCTTCATGGCCACTGTACATGCTGTCCCAGATGATGAATAAGACAAAGCCTAGGGAAAAGAAGAACAGGTAAGTGTATCCTACTTGGATTAATCATTGTCATGTGTGCATCATAAGAGACTCCAGTTTAAAAAAAAAAAAATAAGCCACTAACTAAACTCTGTAGAAATGTTAACCAAGAAATCTTATGAGGAAGAAGATAAAAGAAATGTGGATTAAATTGAGTGTGGTTGGAGTATGTCTCTAAACATTAGGCATCCTGATGCAGACACCAAAGCTCTTAATTCCAATCTCCCTTTAGCCAACAAAGATGAGTATTTTTAAGAAACAATTCATCAAATATCTTTTACATACCTACATTAGAATGAATTTCAATGACCATATAAATTATATCACCACTAACTGTAAAGAAGTTTGGAAAATTGGTTCAGAAGTAGACATCTGCTGTTCTGGAGCCCGCCTTCAGTCTGTCCACCTTGTTTGTGTCTAGAAAACATTAAATAAAGTATAAGATGATAGCCCATCCATTGGAACTAAAGTTTAAACGCCTTGGTTAAACCTTTGGGCAATTTCTCAGGATGACTCCCCAGGCCATCTCATTCATCCTAGGTCAACCAAGAAAGACATCACGAATGATACGTGCAATTTTTCTTTACTTATGGCACTTGTCCTCTGCTCAGAATTCCTAGCACGAGCTCCAAGTTTCAAAAAATAAAAATCTACTTCCAAATGGCAACAGCAATCTCATTGGTAGCTGTTTACCCACAACCATTTGAGCAGCATTTGAAAACAGTGGCCAAAATTGTTCAGTAATAGAGAAAAAAAAATAGGTTGTTTTGTTTGGGATTTTTTTTCATTTCCTTCCCTTGCTCAAAATCAATAAGTAAAAGACTTAGAAATTTATGAACTACTGAAAACAAAGGGCTGGGATGGAAAACATTATACAAAATTAATTATAGTGATCACTGTTGCCATGATTGTGATTTACAACACATACCTCTGCTTGTAGTAAGAAAGACATAAAACAGAATATGGAATTAGTTGGAGAGCAATACTTTTTCTCTGTGCTTTCCTGAGTGCCATATTTCTAAAAATTCCCTGGCTGTGACGAGTTTCCTCCTGCACTGCAATCACATTGTGGGTAGCTTTATTTCCAAATGTGAAAGGCATTAGATAGTGTGTCCAAATACAAGGTTACCTGACCTTCCTTAAGGCAAGCAGAGGGAGCACAATAGGATGCTGAAAAGTGGGATAACCTTAAAGCTGTGGGACATCTGGCTGCCCTCTACGAGATGGAATCAAGCAGCTGCTTAAGTGTCATAGGAATGTTCCACAAAGGCACACAGGAATTATCATTCCAGATCAAACTAATGGTACCAGTACCAGATGCTCCAGAGGAAGACGTAAAACTTCCATAATAGGCAATTATGCAACAACATGTTTGGGGAGGGAATTTTCTCCTTTAAGTCTCAGCCATTTAGTGCATGATTAATGTCCTGAAGAATGTGGATTGATTTATGTCCTGGAGAAACCACAGTTACCCTAATAACTCATATAATGGCTAACCCTTTTTTTTAATATATATCAACGAGCTTTTTCTACATGTTGTATTTGTGTATTATTAGAAAACAAATATGAAGAAATATTGAAACCAACTGAAACTCAGGGAAGAACGTAGAGGGAAAATGCAATGATGTAAATTAGAATACGGCCAAAAGGCCAGGAATAATCACCAAAAAATGCAATACACGTGTTTTCGGATTAACCACTTGACAGCATTAAGAATGGTATGGTAGAAGTATGGCTAACAAAGTACAGGTTGGAGCATTCAGGTGTGAGGCTGTGGGAATGGGGGGGAGTGGGAATGAGCACTGCCTGTTGGCAGGATGAGGCCCCCTTCCTTCCCTTCCCTGTGTCAGAGCTGCCAACAGCCCTGCCACCACAGAGGAGAAGCATCAACAAGGGCGCTCTCCAACCCCATTGCTTCAGTCAGTAAAACATATACCTGATTCTGCGACTCTGTGATTAAAATACACCCTTAAGTCCCGTTCTTCTCAGAGACAGGGACAGAGACTGTATGCTGGCATCACATGGCACACAGTCTGGTATTATCTTTGGGCAGCTTTAGTCCAAACTGCGACCAGGTCACTGAGCTGCTTCTGAGAGCTGTTAATTGATAGACCAAGCCAGTAGAGTCGTGTTACTGAGACAGCTTCTCTAAGGAGAGCATTAAACACCCATTGGTCAGGGCTGCTGCAGTAGACTGAGCAATTTTTTTCTCTCTCAGAGTGTGAGCATGTATTCTAAACTATTTATGTTAAGAAAATGCATGCCAGGATCTGAATGTTTGCTAGGGGTATGACATGACAGGCACACATGCTACAGCTGTGTACATCCTGCTGCTGCCAGAGACTGTATTTCATTTTGAACTACTTAAAGAAGTAGTTTAAGTTTTATGGCAGCCCACAAAGTGCACCAGCATATAAACACATTCCCATCTGAGAGAGGAGTTTTGGTCCATGCTACCACTTTTGAGTCAGTATAAAATAGTGAGGATACAAATGGGAAATATCCATTTAAACATAAGCAGACTGAATAGCTAAGTCCCCCAAGTATTTCTTAGATTATAAAACTGTGAGGAACCACTGTGCTAATCTAACCCAGTCTTTCTAAAAGACATCCTGTTCTGAGTTACAGATTTCCAGAGACAGAGTTTTGCCATAATCCTTGTTAAATTGTTCCAGAGGTTAATCATCTTCTTTATAAAACTAATGCCTTTAAATTGGAATTTTTCCAGCCTCAGCATCCATCTACCACATTTTGTTATGTCTTTGTCTGTTGAACTGAAGAACCCCTAATTATCAAATGTATTTTCTCCGTGGAGATACTTATAAACTGTGATTATGTCATCTGTTAACCTTTCCTTTGATAAACTAAACAGATTGAACTCATTGAATTTGCAATCCTTGTTTTCTTGTCCTCTAACCATTCCCGTACTTCTCCGGATTGCTCGCATCCCCTCCAAAGTTTTCAGGCAACTACATAAGATGGTGAACCCCAGAACTGGGCATATTAATGTTGTCACAACCACACAAAATATGAAGAAGATATAACAGCCCAACTTCTCCTCACTAGCCCAAGCATCACAAAACCATATTTGTTCAGTTAAGATTCCCTGTTTATATTTTGAGACCTAACAGTTAGTCAGTTCTAATAAACTCAATGTGTTCTGTGTTGATTTTTAGTCATTAGAGTTTCTTAAAGAAATGCTTGCTGGGTACTCAGATGAATGTCTGAGATAAATCTATGTATATTATATCAATGTTATTTACCTTTATTAACCCGGCTTGTAATCCCATCAGAGAGAGACATCTGGTTGGTTTGACAAGAACTGTTTTCATAAACTCATGTTGATTGACATTTAATATATTATGCTCTTTTGGAAGTTGCGGTATCCCAAATGTTATCATTTCATAAGGAATTATTCTATCAGCTGTTGAAAGACTTGGTTCTGTCCCTGTGGAAATTCTGTGGGTCATTCTGTATTAGCTTGACTCTAACTTATATTAAACCTCTCCCAGCCTTTTGTCATATATTATGATGCAACCACCACTGCAAAGGGGCTGCCTTACACAAGTGCAACGAGTGGGATAAGAGTGCCAACACTTGACAACAAATTAAACTAAGCAGGTAGTCATAACTGAGCCTTAGGCTTCCAGAAAATCAATCTTCTCGTGGAAGAAAAGCTCATTGATCCACAGCCTATGTGAGCGTGTTTATTTTAAAAATACATTAAATACATTATGATAACATAGGTCAGTATATAAAAAGATGCATTAAACCCAAAACACTTAGATTTACACAAAGCTTATGTCCCAGTGCTAATATTTTACTAGTAGATATGGAAAATTCCCATCATTTATTATAAAACACTTTACTCCCAAAACTTCATAAAGGCAACAGAAGTTATAATCAATATTGCAGAGCTGAACTGCAATGGACAGATGTGTAATAACATGAGATGTAGTCAAAATACCCAAAGTTCACATCGAATGGGTTTGGACAGAAATCAGTAGTGTATTCTAGGGTAAAACTTAGACCATAAGATCAAATTCAAAATAAGTTGATGCAAAATTACTACCTAGGTTTCCCTGGTGCTCTGCAATCCTAAGATTAGGTCAATAAGAGCACTGCACTTCAGACCACCGTAGCCTCTAGACTTTAATTTATGCATCCAGGTTTGCTATGTACCCAAAGCATGGCAATGGATAAATCTGTAAGAAGTTCTACCTAAAACAACATGGTCTGCAGAACTGGAGTTTTTTAAGAAATTACAGTAAAAACATGAGTTCCACATCCTTTCTCCTTGATCCCCAGGGTCTGGGCACACATTGCTCCCATTGCTGTGCTGATTTCTCTCCAAAAACTAGGTAAAGAGCTGTTTCTATAATGGGTTCTTTTAAAAATCGTCTGGAGAAGGAAATGTTATTATTCCTCACCCCTATTTTCCAGAACTTCCAGGGTCTGGAGCAGTCATCTAGAGACTGATGTTCTGAGTTCAATTCCCTTCTCTGTCTAATTAATTTAAACCCTGTTATTCTAACTACCTAAGGCACTATATTCGTTAAGAAGGGCTTTAGAGGTTTGTGTTGTTTTTGTTCCCTCATACTGGAGTTCTTCCATTTTATGTGACCCATTTAAACAATGAAATGAAAAAGAACAAGCTGACTTTAAATCCCGGGGTTTAAATTGCTCACGGGAACCTGTAATAGTAAAACATTATAATAAATAGGAGAGTTCCCTAGCCCAATCTCTGCTACTTGGTACTTGCTTTCTGTCTTTCTCAGTGAATGTTTAAGTTGCTCACATAAAGCAGCTTTGGGATGGGAGAATGAGGGTGTTCACTCCCTCCCACTCAGGTTACTGGTAAAGACACATTTCAGGAGACAGGAGATGAAGGCTCAAATCCAGTTGACCTAGGGAGAAGCTGACCTTCTGTCCTGGATTGGTGTCCTGATGAAAAAAGCCACTAGCTGTATTCCTGTTTCCTGGCTTTATTATTTGCTAGCAGCAGATGAGCTGCTAGGTTTCCTCTAGAAGATACTGATACTGATGGGGGAATCCACGTGTGTTATGGCAAGATTTAGGCCAGGGACAGGTCTTGAACTGTTTTCCAAGTCTGCCTAGAGTGGGAATTTAAGAGGACCAAGGAGGTTTTATCTCACCAACCTTGAAATGACTAACATGCAATATGTTTAATATAAGTTGTCTAGGATCACTCTGTAATGCCCTGAAGAAATGTGTTCTGTGGGAGAGCAAGTCATTACAGCTATCGTATAAACAACACCTTGCACACATACCTGGTTTGCTCCAGTGACAATAGAAGGGGGATAAACCCACTCAGATTGGACACCTCATTTTTAATGGCCCAGTTAAGGCAAAATGAATCCTACTCTTGAAGTCATAGATATACTTCAGGTCTAAGTAACAACTACTGAAAGAGGTGTGGAGCTAATTTGTAGCTCTAAGTACCTGCAATGACCAATCCCATCTAACACTCCTGATTATGCTCCAATCGGTTGTAGTTGGACTGAAGCAAAAAAAAAAATCTTGCTTTTTTTTTCACAGAAATTCAAAATCTTCCCTTTAGAATTCACCTTGTAAGTCCCAGCAAGATATATGATGTGCGGCTTGTCTTTTCTGTCACACATGCCTTCCCTGTACTTTTCCCTTTGACCCTACCAGCATAATCCCAAGAATATATTCTTTTCAGGGCTTAACTCCACTGATGAGGTGTGCTTATTTGTGCAAGATGTAATGTACTTTACTAAGCTTCAATTCATTATCAATATCGTTGACCCAAAGCTGACCTGAAGGCATAAGATAAGGTCCCAGCCTACCAGGCTAGAACCAATCAAAATTTCTTTGTATTGAAGGTAGCTGGGTATTAACTGAATTTTCTGTATCCTTGTGTTATCTCAGTGATCATCAGAAATGTATCTGCTCTGACTGCTGGCCACAGACTGGTAAATTGATTCCTTTCCTGGCTTGCAACAAGTGACCGTAGAGAGTGACTGCACAGATGAGAGAGATCTGGAATTTCCATTCTCCAGATCTCCTGCATTCTGAGAGAACCTATGATTAATTTTTTTTCTGGGAGAGGGGAATAAAACTGAAATGATCATTTTTGATTTTGCTTAAATTGAATTTTTTATTTAATAATTTATTCTGACAAAACATTCCAAAATAATGTCTATTTCTTTAGTTCAGGAGACGATTTTTCTGTTCTCTAAAAATGACACAGTGTGGCCAAGGTTGGCAAAAAGGCACAAGTTGGAGCAAAAAGGACTCATGCACATATTTCACTGTGTTGTAGAGGTGCCTTCTGAGATGGTAAAAAAATACCCGAGTTGTCTACAGCAGCAGTTATCGTTGCTCTCAATAGTATTAAGACTGTCCAGTAAGCACCATACGTGCATGGCCAGAGCTAGGGATAAAGAGAAATAAATAGGTTGGGATCAGCTGCTGGAACAGCTTAAAGATTTCGAGGAGACCTTATAGCAACCTTCCAGTACATAAAGGGGGCTTACAAGAAGGCTGGAGAGGGACTTCTCACATGGGCATGTAGACATAAAACAAGGAGGAATGGCTTTAAGCTGAAAGAGAATAGGTTCATATTAAATATTAGAAAGAAATGCTTTACCATGAGGGTGGTGAGAAACTTGAATATGTGGTCCAGAGACTATGTGGACTCCCCGTCCCTGGAAGTGTCCAAGACGAGGCTGGATGGGACTGAGCAATCTGGTGTGGTGGAAGTGGTTTCTGCCTGTGGCAGGGGTTGGAACTAGATGATATTTAAGGTGACTTTTATGTTTCTAAGGATCATTGCCAAGGCCTATAATTACACACATTTGATTGTTGCACCTGGGTTAATGACATTACCAAGTCTGACAGCCAAGCCAAAATTACCATGTAGCATAGACTTGATTGCAAATCACAGATTCCTTGAACCAAGAACTTTCAAGAACTTTCTCTGCAAACACTCCAGGAGCCTAGCTTGATGCCCATCAATATTACAATGGGTTATAACTAAAAAATTAAGAATGCAGAGCTTAAAATTAAATGTACAATGAACTGATTCAGCTGTCATTTTCTGGTTCTGAAAAAATCAGATACAGTACACAGGAAATGCTTCATCTTTCTTCCACCCCCTTCTCCAATTCTAAAGGAAAGTCACGTTTTCCCATACACAGAAAAAAAAAAAGAAGGTGACTCATCTTATAACTAAAGCAAATATTTTCTTAAACCAACTCTTATTTTCCCAAATATTTTACCGGAGCAGACTTTAGAGTTCTGAAAAAGTTTAGTCAGCTGTGCAGATTGACTTTTGAAGTGTAAAATAAACCTTTACTTACCAGATGTCAAGAATATGACTTTGTGAGATAATCACAGGTTTTGTAATAAGTTGGTGGTAGTTCTTTCTAAGCGGGATGAAGTTTTGGTGCCAACTCTTTAAAAAAATGACAACATGATTATTAACAATTGACTGGAATCGGAAAAGAAAAATCAACAACAAAACTGACTGTACTTTTTCGTGTGTGTTGGGAAGGCGCAAATTGCTCACTAAATTGCATGGAAGTACAGCTGTCTTTAATGAGTATGCTGTTCCTCCATTTGGGAGCAGCAATGAAACTGCAATCAAGTGCCCAGAAAGACAACCTTAGGCCCAGTCTCGAGACATCGGCCTAAGATGACCCTTTCCTTAGGCCAATCTTCCTCTACAGGACCTGGATATCCTGATTCTCTGCTGATTTGATGACAGTTCCAAGAGATGGCTCATCTCCCATCCAGTCAAAGCCGGTTCAGTGCCCCACCCGTTCACACGACTTCTGTGTCTGGGGACAGAAAGGAGGATCTTCTCCATAAATCATGGGTTTTACCATCTTCCGAGAAAACAGTGCTGCTCCTACTGTCAGCACAGAGAACAGCATGAGAAGGACATTAACATACCCTCTAAATATTTCACACAGAGACAACCCTTTGCTGTGCTAAACACCAGCAGTGAAGGCTTGGAAAAGTTGACGCACCTGAGATGAGTGGCACTAAATTTCCCTGCTGGCTGAACCCATTGGTATTTGGCATAGATTCCAGCAAACTTTCCCACCCTCCAAAAATATCCCTGTGGACTGTCATGGTGCCGCCTGGTTGGCTGCGATTGTTCTGCACTGTCAGACAGAGTACATAATCTTGAGCTGGAAACAGAAACGTGGGCTTATTGCAGGATTTGGAGAGAAGTTGAGGGACGCTTTTATCTCTGGTGGCCTGACACTGAACTTGCTTGATGGCAATCAGGAGCTGCTCTAGGCGGACCTGAGAGTGGGAGTTTTCACGGAGGCTGGGTCCCCATTCAAAAGGAGTACTAACAAGGACATGTGTACTGGCTCTCTTCTCACTTGCTGGCCTTGTGCCTGAGAGCCAGACCTGCTTCTATATATAAATCAAAACTTTTGAAGTCCCTTGGGAACAGCTATCCTTTGCCAGTGAAACCATGTGTTGCTCATCCCCCTGTCAGTGCTGTATTGCCAGCTCCCAGCCCTGCCAGCTGACACACTGCTGAGGCCAGCAGTGGAGAGGATGGCCAGTCGTCCCCACCTGCCTCTTGGGTCACCCAGGGACCAAATCTCATTACCTCTCCTGCTTTTTCGTTAAGTGTCCTTCAGATCGGCCCTTCCAGTACTGCTGCTACTCCAGCTCACCTCTATTTTTGTCCATTTTTATTTGGGATCATCTTCTTCCTGCCAGCTCCTCACTGCTTTGTTGAAATAATGTATCTCCTTTCCTCTCATCTTCTCCTTATTCCAATTTTCTCCATTGTTTCTCAGATTTCACTTCCAAACTTCAGGTTCCTAACCCTCTGCAGCCAGTTTTATAGCTCACCTGCACACATTACTTTATCTTTCCTTCTATCCCATAAATACAGTCCTCTCCACTCTGTTGCTCCTTGTTTCCCAGTCTATTATATTCCTGAATATTCTGCGCAGGAATGAGGAGGACAGAGATGAGGTAGAATCACCCAAAACCTCTGTACATATGTACAAATGCCGTTGTAAGTCTGAGGTTTGAGAGGCCAGCTTGTTAGAAAGTGACCACTAATATCCAGACCAAATGTTATTTCAAAGCAACTCCTTTCCTCCCTCCCTGAATTCCTCTATTTTGTTTCTGACAGAACCTAATAAAGAAAAAGAAAATACTTTACTCTGTGGAGGGAATTAATGCAGCAGGCCTGCAGTGGCTCTTCTGGAGCCCTCCTCATCCACAGTGAAAATCCATGTAAGTCCCCTGTAAATACACACCCTCAGCATTTGTGCTAAATGCATGCTATTTACACAATAGCCCATTACAACAGCCCATCTGTCAACCCTCTTTCATGGCCACAGGTGGAAAATGAAAAATTCTTTTGAACAGAGCACTGAGGGTCTTTGGAGGAAAGCTTGTTTGCCGCTGTATAGCCAGGCCTCCCACGGAGCCAAGATCTGCAACCTTCTGGGGCTCCCAGCCGTGGCTGGCCTTTAGTCAAACAGTGCCCAGGGCAAGCCAGAATTTCATGCCTTTCCAAAACGCTAATTGATTGGGGATAAACATTAACCTAGAATTTCAGTCGTGCACTCTAGTCCTAAGCATGCTGGGCAGCCACCCAGCTAACCCACCCCTCAGGCTAACCCTACTTCAAGGGTCTTTGTAGAAGACCCAGAAGGTCATGAAAGTTTCATTCATTTTATGTTACAGACAGCTACAAAGCACCTAAATGTTTTTATTTTTAAGAGCTTCCCTTCAGTTCAGAAAATTATTGTGAAGCTATGGCGAACAGAAGCAGGGCATGTGCCAAACTCTGGAGATAGACTCCCTGGTTCAGAGATCAGAGCAATGAAGCAGCACCTCAGCCCAGACTGCAAACTGAAGTCAGGCAATTATTTAGATCACATATGCACTTACAGTGACAGATAATCTACCCGTTCCCTGAACTCTGAGAGACATCTTGCCCTTCCAAAAATGTCGTCACAGGTTCTCAGCAGATCTGGCAAAGAGTAAGTGCAGCTAAAATACCACTGGCCACAGTCCAACTCGGAGCATATAAGTCCTGGGCTCTCACCCCATCCGCCAGTGTGGGAATAAAGTTTCTAAGAGGCGGCTAGAAATCAAAGAAAGAATGACAGAGATTTTTGTGACACTCTGAAACTATTTGCTGAGAGCTGTAAGGTTGCTAGTCTCCCTATTTTGTTTCCAGAATGATTCAATTACTTAATTAAAAAAGAAAAAGCACACATCGACACACAACACAGGATTAAAAAAAAAGTCAGCAGCAGACTGTTCTTAAAACCAGGTTGTCCCTTGCCTTGGCCATATGGATTGTGGCCATATCTATTGTATTCTTTTTCCCATTATTTTTCTTTTTTATTTTCTCAATCTACTCATCATAGAATCACTAAGGTGGAAAAGACCTCCAAGATCGTTGATTCCAAATATTAAGCTAGCACCATTGTATTCACCAATAAACCATATCCCCAGGTGCCACACCCTCGTGCCTTTTGAACACTTCCAGGAATAGTCGATCCACCACTTCTCTGGGCAGTCTGTTCCAGTGCCTGGTCACCCTTTCAAAGAATATTTTTTTCCTAATATTCAACCTAAATCTTCCCTGACACAACCTGAGGTCATTTTCTCCTGTCCTGTCACTTATTACCTGGGAGAAGACACCAAGTACCACCTCACTATCACCTCTATTCAGGTAGTTGTAGAATCTCAGGCAGATTCTCTTCAGGTAGGTGTATAATCCTCTCAAAGTTTGTTCACAATTCTGCATCATCTTCGCTCATCCCTTCTTTCTTTTTTCTTTTCTTTTTACTTTTCTTTTTTTCTATTGGAAATTATTCCTTCTGAGCCTTCTACCCAGTTTCATCCTGTTAGAACATGAAACCAGTAATACTGAAAGTAAACTTTTGAACCCAAAGTGTTTGAGTTAGGTTAAAATTAGGTAAAACCATCTGTACACCAAAGGTCCTCCTTATGCCGAAAGAAGAAATCGGAAGATAAGACACGGAGAAAGTGGTGCAGATAAACCTTTCACTCTCTGCAGCATCACCAGCTGAGGACACGTCCACACCTGCCTGTGCAATACTACACCTTTGGCTGTTGCCCAAATCCACTGCAAGCAAAAGCACCCTGATATCGACATACTAGCTCAGAAGAACTGAGAATCGACGTCCTAGAGGCAGAAGAACGCCATTTACTTAGCACAGGATCCTAACAAAATAACTCTGCCCCTCAGCATGGCTAATTATCCAAGACGCAACATTACCCTGAAAGCAGATGAGAAGCCAGCTTAGGAATATCTATAGTGTGCTGTATGATTCAATATAGATATGCCAAATTCTAGCTACTGTTCAGTACAATCCTTCCTGTGAATGCTACTCCCACAAATGTCAGTCAGAATCATATTTCTGACAAAAAGCGCCCAATGACAGCAACTGTGAAGTGTTTGGGAGTCTGCTGCCTTCCAACTTTTAAGTCTTTTATGTATTTAAGATGTATAGCCGTCAAAAATAGAAGTTTTTCCATTATTCTTTGTCCTTTCCATCTTTTATCTCACAACTAGTCATATTTGCTCCCACCGATAGTTAAGTTTTCTGCCTGTGGTGCATAAATGCAAAATACTGGGTTATGTGGACAGGAAGGATTATGTTGTCCATTAGACAACAGAAATTTGATGAAAATGTACAGCCCCAGAATATTCATTTTCATCAACCTAATTGCCCCATCACAGTCCTGAGTGGCTTGTCAATTGTCCATTTTGAACTCCAGTAGTGTTGAGATCTGAGCAGTTGGAGAGAAAATCTGCCCCAGTAATACCCTTTAGGGGAAATAACATCAGATCCTTGTGCTTATCCCATTGTGCTTTTTTTTTTACTCTCTATAACATCTTTCAGATGAATAGTTATAGCTCATAGAAAATATGTCCTGGCTATTTCATATGGTCTTGACCATGGATCAGTTCTAACTATATATATAATTTTGCCTGGATGCTGCTCAGAGCAGGCTGAGCTGTGGTAGAGAATGCTATAATTCTTTTATTTTGGGTCTGCACTGTCTGCCTGCCTTATTTGTAGCTGATGGTTAAACTTCTCTCTTTTACAATTGCTGAAATAGCCTTGAAATGGGAACTGCCTGTAATTGATGTAGTGATGTCTACCAGCATTTGCAGAATCTAAATGACAAGCTCCAAACACTATCCTCTTCTGGAGTACCATGTCCAGTTCTGTTTATCCCTGTTCCAAAAAGACATATTAAACTTAGTGCAGGCCAGGAAAATTGCTCCCAGTTTGGCAAGGAGAATGGGTTTCATTTTAGGAGCGACTGAGAACAACATAAAGTGAGAGGATAGAGACAGGCTTAAGCTCTCCTTAGGGTGCAATGGTCAGATCACAGCACTCCACTTCCATACCACAGCTGGGTCACATCTGTCCTATTCAGAGCATGGCAAGGGTGATTTTTGTTTCTGCCAACACACAGATGCATGTGGCCTGTTTAGCCTAAGAGAGCAAAAGTGTGTTAACATCAGTGTTTGGATTCAGATTGATTTTGAAGCAGATCTCCTGATCTGGTTGCTTCACTTTACAAAATGGTTGGAAAATGCATCAGATGGATTCCTTTCAGATTAAATTAACTTAGAACATGTGACAAAAGCTCATCCGGTGAGCTCTTGCCACTAATGGAAGCTCAATGGGAGATTCCTCATGAGGGAAAGTGGTGGGGGAGGCACTGATCTCTTCTCTCTGATGACCAGTGACAGGACCTGAGGAAATGGTATGAAGTTGTGTCAGGAGGTTTACGTCAGATATTAGGAAAAGTGAACTAAGACACCCCTTGCTGAGCCTCGCTGCCCAGCGAGATTGCTCCAAAGACTCCTTGTTTAAAATTAGCTCAAGCATTTTCACAATGTTCTAAGTTAACAGGAGTGACTGCCATGAAGAAATTAAAGAGAACAATTAAAATTATAAAGTTCTGGATCATCTTTCTAGCCAGACCAAGAAAAGGCCAAGGAGTTTTAAAAAAGATTTTAAATTTATGGAAAGGATTGCATGATCTGACTGCTTGTGTTAATCAGGGGATGGAGAGGCCTTTGTAGATTTTATGAACTGATTCCCAGGGGGCCATATCCTTTGTGACCTGTCAAAAGGTACATCAGCTCTGGCACTTCTGTAATCACTGAAGTGCACACAGTCTAGCTGGTATCTACGCTCAGCAAGAAAATTAACACTAGTGCCCGGGACTCTCAGCCATAACAGATCTTTACTTCTCCCAGGTACATGCCCTGGGCTGTTGCAAAAGAGAAGGACGCCTGCTGCTGTGACAAGCACCTGTCAGAGACCCACTCAGAAGAAACATGCTCTTGAATTTCCTAAGGCTAGAGTGGCAGAAATTTGATTCTGGCCTTTCACTGTTCCCCTTAAAAACTTTGTTAGACTATACCTGCTATATAGGGAATTTTGATGAAAGAACCAAGTACACGGACGCATCTGAACAGTCAGTTCCTCAGCAGAAATGGAAAAATCTCTGAGGTATGCAGAAGACATGCGGTTTTGTGATTAGTGAGCAGGATAGAGAGGTCAGGAACTCTGGGCTTCTCATCTCTCTCACTGTCTTCCTCTGTGTCCTTGGGAATGTCACTTAAACTTCTGTGCCTCAGAACCCACATGTCTGAAATGGAGATCATGAAACCTATCCACTCATTATGATCTGATCGTATTTGTAAAGTCACCTCACATCCTCAAATGGTAGGACTTCATGGGTCCTAAGGACCATTAGTGTGGGCTGAAAGATATGCAAAGTAAATAGCTAGAGTTCCACTATAGGAGTTATTTAAGGAAAGTGTGGGTGTAAGCCTAATATCAGTCATGTTCAAGAAACACACTTTCTTTGTTTCATTATTCATTTCCCACTTGGCATTCAAAATATTTAGAAACGAATAATTTTTAACATTTGTGCTGTTTTTTCCTGTGGCTGAGGATGCAGTAGTTTGTGAAAGTTGGACAAGTTTTAAATAAGCACTGTAAAAATCCACAAGCTTTGGAAATTCGAGCACAAATTAATATATATTTTTAAGGGGGAATTTTTTACATTTACTTACTGGCTGTACTTGTGACAAAATTAAAATAACATGACAACTTGTTTTTCAAGAAATGAGGAACTCCAAAAATATCAGTACAATTGTTACTTAATTCTGTACAGTTTTTAAAATAGTGTTGTTTAGAATGACCTTCTTAAAGTAAATGACACTAAAGCATGTATCAAGAACAATCTTAGAGAGTTACATCAAGCACCATGTGTTGGTTCTGCCTGCTGTGTCTGCCCATCTCTTTTAGTGCCACAGCTGTTTAGTGCTTGTTCATAATCAGAATGTCTCTCTGATTCCAACAAGAAGCACTAAATCAAGTATCATAATCAGAATTATCTTGAAAGTGCAGCAGCAGTCACCAAACCCTCTGCTCTGCTGCCTGGGTTTATTCTACATGTAGGAAGGTCAGAGGCTGGCGTGAAGATGAATGACGGTTGTTTGGGTCATGTCCAAACTGGAGTGGATATGGAGTAAAGATCTGAGACTGAAACCAAGATGTAGATGGTTCCAAGGCTAGTATTTTGGGACAGGCCTGTAAAAAACTCTGGGTACATTTTAGTTTCATAGATATGTGACCAATTCAAGCAGTGATATGAGGAGAATGTCCCACTCTACTCTGCACTGGTGTGGCCTCACCTTGCCCACTCTGTGCAGTTTTGAGCACTAAAACATAACAAAGATTTAAAACTATTAGAGATCATCCAGAATAGAGCTAGAAAGACGGTGAAGGGCCTTGAGGGGAAGCCATGTGAGGAGCAGCTGAGGTCACCAAGACAGACCAAGACAGATCACTAGTCACCGGCCTCCACCTGGACATAGAGCCATTGACCACAACACTCTGTGTCCATCCAACAATTCCTTATCCACCAAATCATCCACCTTTCATATCCAAGTTTCTCCAGTTTGGAGATAAAGGTAAGTGTGGCACCGAGTCAAAGGCCTTATACGTATTAAAAAGGCCTTATTTTTTAACCTAAGTAGTTCTACTATTCTATGATTTCTCTGATCAAGTTCATAAGAGTGTACACAAGAATGGTTTTGCCAGACTTACAGAAAGACCCCGGGGGAGATAGCGATGAACAGCAGATTTAGAAGGATATTGGTACCTCTTAGTGACAGCACTACTTGTGTCAGTGCAAAAAATGCAGCCTATGTCTGCAGGAGAAAAAAAGCGCTGTTTTTATGGATGTGTGGTTTGTGTGACTGGTATGACTACAAGACACATCTTTTTATTTGTATTTTTATTGCATGGTTTGTGACCATGGAGAAAATCAGCAATGAGGTCCTATCAATAGAATGACTTGACACCAATTTACAGTTTTAATGTGATTTTCATAAGGGCTTTGCTTTTTTCTTGGAAAGAATTTGAAGGAAAATCGACTTTTTTCACATTTTTGAAATCAAAGGAGGTCTCACTTGTATTAGCCTGGTAGAAATCTCATATGCAAGACAAAGTCAATTATGTGTTTCAGATGTCCTTGTGGAAACTCAGCTATTCTTTATAGCACCTGATTTTGATCCAGAAAACACGCTCCTTCTGGTTTGAATTCAACCCAAAGCTAAACCACAGGGAAAGCTGAGGTCCAGAACTTGGAATAAAATACCACTAAAAGGGCACAAGTGCCACTGTTGAGGAATTTCTTCAACAAGTCACATTTGGTTACATCTCAGTAAAATGCCAGATCAAATGCCTGCCAGTTGCTGTGCAAGTTAGATTTGAAACAATATTCTGGTTACTTTGAGGTAGGGTCAAACAAGGACAGTTTAGGGAAGATTGTGCAGGACAGGCAAGGGTGGCACACTGAGAGCAAACCCCACACACTCAGTTCCCAAAAGGTACACAGGCCAACTGCACAGCTCTCCACAGCCAGTCCTCTCTTCTGTGAGCCAGGTGCTAGGTAGGCCCAGCTGGACAGACAAACCTTCCATCATTTCTGTTCAGGACAAAGGTGGGACAGGGGACAAGAAAGGGCGAATTTCGTAGCAGAGCACTACACCACAGCATGTGGCTGACCACTCACAAGACCCGAAGCTCTGTAACTCATTCACTGGTGGAGGAAGTCCTGCAGAGCTCTGTGTTAGAGTCCTTGTTTCATGCATGCGTCTGCAATGGGCACTGAGAAGCGCCCAAAGTGAGGCAGTCCAGCTGAGACAGAGTCAAGGAAGTATTCATGGAGAAGTAATGTTTCTTTCAGAAAAAGGGGAAACTCTGTACTTCCCCGCTTGCCATGAGGCTGTGAAAGGGATGGGGCTACCTCCGCCACAGGCCCTGCTCAGGATATCCCCTGAACAGCCTTCTGTGGCTCCCAATGTCTCTTCCTTCATTTTACAGAGACATTTGATATAGTTGTTGTCCATGCCAATGCACTGTCCTCATTTTGTTCGTGATATTTGTGAAATTGCCTCACAGGATTCTAGTGAATTCAGTCAGGATTTATGAACGGGCTCTAAAGCAGAAAACCTGCCGCTGAATATCTATGCTCAGTCACATTTTGATAACCAGTCACTTCGAAGGTTAAAATATAACTTCTGTCACATGGGTTTCCTCTCACTTTACTACAAAGAGTTTGCAGACAGGGCTGTATCACAACAGAGCCCTTCTTCCTGTTTGTCCGTCCTATGGCTTCATAAATCTCTCCTCGTGACATCATAATCTGTTGCTGTGGGAATCCTGCTGGTATCACAAACAGGGGATTACGACCTCAAAGTAGGAGCAAACAGAAAAAAGAGATTGGTTCTGTGAGAAAAAAAACATCCTCAGGGAAGATGAATAGATCATTCTCCCAGACCTTTCAAGACCAGGCTTACCAACACCCTGGAAATCTGAGACTGAATTCCAGATTTCTGTGTTTTAGTAACCTCATCTTCAGCATCAAGGACCCACTGAAGACTCCCTTCATATCTACCCCACCCTTGCAACAACCCCCTCCAAAAAACCCCAAAACGACAAACAAACCAAAAAAAACAGCCGAACTAGCAAAAATCCCCAAAGGCTAAATAGGGATGCAAAGCCTTTTAGAACAAGTTCTTAGGCAAAACATAGAAAAATATCTCTTTTTTTACTGAGTGTAAAACATGTTCTTACCAGACAGTGTAAACTAGCTAGAATCCACATGTATAAAATGAATTTACATAAAGAAATTTCAATTCAGCCTTTATCATCTGACAATTTAATAATTTTATTTTCTTGATTTCATCTTTGAAGGACATGCCACAAGGTTTTGGCCATATCACTGTGGACACCTATGTGAAGAGTCTGCTATGGGAACTGCTGCAGGGCACTTACATCCGAGGAGTTCAGGGACCCAGTGGGTCACAGGCAGGTTTCAGTGGTATCATGCACCCTACAGTTGCTTCAGTAAGAGGGAGAAGGAGAGCACCTCAAGATGTTCAGTGTCCATGCTGCGGCTGACCGGACCCCTGAGAGTCACTGCAGCTTTGGAGCTGATGCCAGGGCTCACAGGAGTACTGCAGCTAGAAAAGGAGAAAGGGTTTGGTGCTCTTCTTCATAATTTCCACACAGGGCTCTTCCAATATTTATCCTTTATTGCTAATCTATTCGAATAGAATTTGAAGGAAATGCAAGATCAGTAAAGGCATATGCAAATATAACTTTTTTCTTGTAGGTCATTGCCATAGAAACTATTGCTACAGGATCTAGAAAGACATGGCCAGATCATAAGGCCACAGAAATGAGGGTCTCAGCCTCTTAGGTCCAGTAACATTACTTCTTGTAAAGCTTTACTCCATTTTTTAGGCAAATTATTTATTTTCTTTTTCTTAGTTTTGCTACCCACTAAATGGGAATACAAATTCCAACTGATCTCACTGGAGTCCGAGGAGGAAGCCTTATTTTGTGTGGGCAGGCAACTGAAGAAGACAACACAAGTGCTTTTGGGAATTGCTGTTCAGTGAGATTTAACCTCTCTTTCAGACTCAGGCCTAGGGAGTCTTTGCATGCCCACAGCCTAAGGACCTTCCCCAGCTCGTGTCTCATAGCAATAACTGAGTGTCATCCAGCATATCCTGACTCTTCACTAAGTGATGGATCTGAGTAAAGTCAGGCCACAAAACCCTGTGCGCTATCCTACATCTTGGGCAACACCTCTGCACCAGGGCAGCATGTGGGGGAAGCAGGAAGGCCCTTGGGATTGCTCTTGCAGCCCTCTAGGCACAGATAGCCTGTTTAGTAAAACTGAAAATTTGTTCCTTCAAATAAATCACTCTAGGCGAGGATGTTGTTTCTCAGTGAACAGCCTTTGACCACTCTGCAGCCTAAAGGAGTCTTTCCCCCATGCTTTCCTGCCTTATGTTCTTGAAGCATCTCTGGTGCTGGCAGTAGCAATTGCAGAGCCTCACAACACAGAAAACGAATCTCTTTCTTTTTCCTGTATGTTTTTCAGACAAATCAGCTTATTCATATGGTTGATGACATGACAGCTCGTCCTGAGGGAAGGGACTTTGTGGTCAGAGGACAGGGGAAGAGGTGAACTGCTGCATTTGGCAGAAGCCCGCATTCAGACTGGGCTAAACTGTTAGGAAATGGTTCCCTCGCCGACCTATTTTGTCACCATTCTTTTGCTTTCTTTTACCATAAGCCTCATTCCTCTGAGTGGGTACTGAAGGACTCCATTGCATTATCGTTGCTTCCCAAATTTTCCTGGGCAGGTGAACATTCAAGTAGTGTGGAAGTCTATATTAGATCTTGAGAGAGTACTGGCGTGGAGGGTACTTGGAAAGGCTGAAATAGTTGTTGAAAGCTATTTGCTGGCTGGTTTCTAGGAGACAGCATGACTCATTGCATCTTTCCTTGTAGTCTGTGCCTCTCAACCATTTATCAGCTAACACACTTGATCAAGACTGATAAAAAATCTTTTACAAAAATTATAGAGAGCTGCACTATAGAATGGGAACATTAAAGTGTGGAAATAAAATGATTGCTGGAGATAAGGTCTGTTCTACTAGCATTGAAGAATGTAGGCTCACATTCATCCCAAGGGATTTATTGGTGGAACTCCCACTAGTGCAAGTAATAAATGCATGCATAAATCCCTTTGTACCCTGACAGTTTTCCCCTAACTGTACTTTGACCAAATTTCACAGTCAGCAGTCTTTCTGTGTTTGGGGGGGTGTGAGTGTTAAAATTACTATTGCCATTATTTCATTCGGCACTGCCTAAATATATCAAAGTTAGAAAAGATTCTTAATTTTAGTTGAAAAGCAAAATTGACACCGTTTATAAGAACAATAAATAACAGTAGTTGCAATAATAACAGTAATGGTCCAGAACATGATTTTAGAATCACAAAAAAAGCAGATGTGGTGCAATAATCATAAATAAGTAATGGCTGGCAATTAACACATTGCATTTCAAGCTCTGAAAGGAAAAATGACACCAGGGTGATAAGGCTGTTTTCTGCAGCTCATTTACAATAAAGGTGTAAATGGCATACATGACATTTCATCACTGAATATGCCCAGAGATTAGAATGCAGGAAAGAAAGTAGAGCCATCATATGTAGGTTACACAGGAAAGTTCAGCTACTGCTGTAGAATGTACAGATTTGGTCTTATAAAAACAGTCCTCTGAATGCCTTTTCTGACAAGCGGGAATATGTCGTCAAACATTTGATTCATCAAATGTTATCTTCACTATACAAGAAAAGTATTCTAAGCCCTGACAAAGCCCAGGAAGCAGAAAATGAAGTAAAAAAGAACATGTTTGCTACACATCCAGAAAACAAATCAATAAAAATGACCACTGAAAATGACAAAAGTCCTTTTTATGAAAATATAGGGCTTCTATTTTGAGGTTGATGAGGTAAAAGGCTCTGTTCACGTTGAATTTGAAAACACAAAGCTGAAGAAAGCAGATGACATTTTCCACAGTGTGTACCTGCTTTAGAACTGTAAACCTAGTTTTAAATGGTTTAGCTGCCTATAAAAGACATGTTCAGGATGGAGGTGCTGAAAGTCAGGGATGTGCACCAGAGAGTGCAATTTCAGAGCAAACAGATCTTCTCCTGAACCCAGGTGGAATCTGTGCAAGGGGGGTTTGTATGAATGAAAAAATTAAGAGCAGAACTCTGGCTGTGGTTAATGCCTCCGGCAGCCTGCTTCACGTCAAGTGCATGGGCAGCTGCTCTCTTTGTGCATCAGGGCTCGACACTGGTGCTGCTAAACAAACTGGAACTGGAGACGGCTTCCTCCTGATCCTGGGCTCCACTGTGCTGCAGACAGGCAGCTGGCTCCGACAAGGAGCAGCCACCCACGCAGGGCAGCCTGGCAGAGAGCTGAGAGCACCAGCAGCCTGGTCCAACCCATGCACTTGGACCTGTCACCTGTGACTCATGGTGAAGCTTGGCATTCTTCCCCAAATGTGTTTTTTACTCGCTAGAAAGGCTGGAGAGTCAAAGGTTTTATCCAGCCCAAAACTTTTGTTTTGTTTTGGTAGAATTTCTACCTGCATGTGCACAAAGAGTGCACAAAAGTATCTTAAAAATATGTATTCCATTAACCAGAAGAAATTAGTATTCCGATTAACTACACAGCCTTGCCTCCTAAGTGCCTCTGCCATTCTACTAGGAAGTCTACATTTACCTCAGATATTTCAAGTTTCAATTATTTAAAAGTAATACTTAATCCTTTTTTATGGCTGTACCTTAAATTCCTGTGTATCTCTATCAAGACTATTATTTGCTACAGAAAAAAAACACACGGAAGTGGGGAAAAAAATGCTGGCACCCAAGTGATTTGTTCTCCACCAGCATGTGGGAGAAACAGGTTCTCTTCCAACCCTCTTGTTCCCCAGGCTGTCATGGGCACCGAGTGCTGCAGAGATAGCAGCAGCAGCTTCTCCAGCTGATTAACCAGAGACAGTGACAGACTTTAGCAGGAGTGCTACCCAGCACTCCAGAGCCAAAGGAATAGTTGCCTCAAAATAGAAGCAGATGGATCTGCGCAAAACCATGGGACTTTGGAATTCAGAAAAGTATGTTAGTGGCGAGGGAAAGAGGGAATTGTGTATCTCATTTTAAAAGGAATATGTACACTCTGTCTCTTACTATCTTTTCCAGCAAGAAGATAAGGAGGTCAGGCTGTACTGAAATATAACAAGCTGTGGTAAACCACGATTTTAAAATATGTTGAAACCTTTAATAGTAACAATAGAAGATATTTACAAAAATACCATGTATAGATAATTTATACAGGGCTAATTATCCTGGTAATAAATAGAAATAGAAACAAACATGGGTGTTTTTTCACATATTGGATAAGTCAAGTGAACTATGTGGAAAACAGAGGAATGTCCTATTTTTACAAATGAGGTCCAAGTGTGGACCTGAATTTGAAATTTGTCATTGGGATTTCCTGAGTCCGAGAGACATTTGCTGGTGTAAGGATCAAACTCAAAAGTCAGTAGGCCTGAGTCTCTAGCAGTTTTTTATACCAGGGTAACTTCTTGGACCTCAGAGAAATTGCTCTACACCTGTACTCTGGTAACTGAAAATAGAATTATCCTCAAAGGATAACTTCCTGTCAATTTATTGATCTGATTCCAATACAGCAAATCTGCATCCTAAGTGCATGTTGCAGGGCTTTAGAATTGCTTTATACTGCTCTGACGGGAAGTCACTTGTTTTCCCACTATATCACAAATATGCCAGAATGTCCTTCAAAACACTGAAAATTACGCTTATGGTAGGATTCAGCTCATTTTTGTCTACAGACTTCTAAAGATTCCTCTGTATTAGAAAATTACATGGGACTGGACCCATTCTCCAGTCTCTGGGCTTCACCCCGGGCTAACTTTTTTCGCATCCACATGATTAAACTCTGCTGTAAAGCAACCTGACCGTATTTAACACGCTTATTGAGGATGTGTCAGGCCCATGCTGAGCCCCAAACTGTGTGTGGGCACTGTCTGGGAGAGTGCTGGGCCGCTGCTGACGGCGCTCACAATTTGACCATATGGATGGTCATGCACTGGTGCACAGGGCCGTGCAATTGCCTGGCTCAGTTTAGTAGTGTAAAAATGATCTTAGTGTCTAAGCCTGTCTGCTGCCTCTTAAATGCCCTTCTTAGAAAGACTGACACCTAGAGATGCCCGTTTCTCCTCACTGAGTCTGGAAAAAATCTAAAGTGACTCGTTCAGATCCAGACTTCGACTTTCCCATGCCGAAAGTGAAGTGTCTGCTAACCAGAGTGTTTCAGGGACACCATGTATGTACATCAATGAAGAAAGAAAAAGGTCAGATTTCTTACTGCACGCGCCTGGATTTAGTATCTGGTGAAGCTGAATCTCCGAGTAAAGAAATAAAGAGTGAAAATAAGGCAGTCTCTGACACACGTAGATCGATGCAGAAGCAAGCACTCCCTGAGACAGGCCAGATGCTGACACCATGCTTTTCTCCTGTCTGCTCTGTAAGCAGTATAAACAGTAATAGACATTGTATCATTTTAAATTGCCTCATCGAATGTAAGGCTGATTTTAGGCTGTTTTGAACCTCCTAGCTACCAGGGAGCAGAGAATATTTACTCTCATCTTAAAAGATTTTACCTGGCGAGACAGAGCAAACAGCAGTCAATACCATTAGGGTGAGCAAGACCCTTCTGCACTCCCAGCAATTCTTCAGGGCACAGTCCCTGCAGAGCCCTGAGGGATCTCAGACTAAAGTGGAAAAGTACAGTAATGGGCACGTCAGTGCAGAGTGATTCATCATCAGTCAAGTTAAAGTTTGGGGGACACACGGACACTTACCCTAATGCGAGGAGAGTAAGCTCCCACTTACTGCCCTTGTTGCCTAATGCTTGACATGGCCTCAGCGGTCAGTTAGATTTGGCAAAGACCCAGAGCCAGATGCTGATATCCAAGGTTGCTGTTGCTGATTCTTTGAGCGTCCCTTGATGCGTCTGATTAAAGCAAACGATCGATACTAAACTTTGAGAAAAACTAGTGTGGGTATGTTACGGATGACAGCCCATGAATAAATAACTCTGATAATGGCATTTGTCTTACTATAAAGCTCATTCATAATTTAGCAAGAATAATGCCCATTAAAGAACACCTAGAATGATCACTGACAAAATAAAGAGTTAATTGGTTTCTATCTTCTGGGAACTCTCATAATAAGCTCAGTATGGAAAACTGGCTATGAACTCTATATAGTGATTCTAAAAGTATCTACTCTCCAGGTTACCTCCTCCTCATTTAGTCTTTCTGCAGCACTTTTTGGACATCTGCTTTTGATATACGTTCTCTAAGTTGGAAAGGAAAAATGGTGAGAGAGGACCTATCTCTTTTTCGCAAAAATAAGGAAGAATTTGACCCAATCGCCACTGAAGTCATCAGAAACTGATTTGGGTCCCAAAGTAAATATCATGGGAACCTTAAAGTAAATATTGCTCCTTATTAAGCAAATAAGTGTTGCTGTATGCTAAATTTAGAGGAAGAAATAACCCAGTTATGTCAGAGGAGTTATGTACTTTAATAAAATGTAGCTTGAATATTCATACCGTACAGTCATGTAATGCCTATAAAATGTTTCCTGCCCCACTACCACAAAAACAGTTTGCAGATGTCTTTTAATCTAGAAATACTGTCTGTCTAAGGCAGGGGGAGAATGCCAATACCAGAGCCCCGCTCCTCCAAAATACAAGTGGTTTGTATTTTCACATAAGGATTGCGCATATGCACTGGCACATCTGTTCTCTACGCAGTCCCGCAGCCTGGAATGCATAACGCTGACTTTGGGGATTAATGTCAGCCTCACTTGAGCAAAGTGCCTCACTTCAGGCAAAGCAGAACACTTGTACTCTAACAGTCTTTGCAGCACTCAAACAGGATACACTTCTCCGGACGTTGTGTCAAAATGCAAAGTACCATCCCATCCTGCCCTCGCTGGGCGATCACCTGTTTCTATTTAATGTCTTCTATTTAACAAGTATAATACGATGGTGATGGAGCCAGAGTGTTTCAGAAGCATCCTGGAACAATACTCCATGTGGAAAATTATGGTGTCCCGTAGCGCTTCACATCCACCCCAACTATATTAAACACTACATAAAACAATCTGAATTCCAGACGTTCTCTCTAGATATTGTAAGTATGCTATGCCAGTATTTATGAGATCAAAAACATGCCAAGGTTTTAAACTCATGATTCTGAATAGAAACTTTGTGTTTCACACAAGACTGAGCTCTCAGCGTACTGCTCCCCTCCCCTCAGCATGCCACAGCTTCAGCTTTGAATGTGACCAAAAATGTCACCCTGTCACTTCTCTTGAATCAAAAGACAGAAAAGCAGGAGCATTTATCACAGTGTACTTCAGAGGTCCACTTTTAGAGACCAAGCATTTTGGGTATTGACATCCAGTGACTCCCTACAATTCATCTGATGCCTCTGCACCCAGACCTGGCAGTGCTCTTCTGACTCTTGGCTGTGTTGGTCAATATCAGAAAACAGCCATTGCTAATTGGCACTTGGTAAACAACTAGTGCTGTAAGAGAAATGGTTTCACAGGCCTGAAGGGAGAGGCAAGAGAGATGTGAGAGAGGGCAGGGAGGCAGCCAGATCCTCAGGCCCATGGGCAGCAAGGTTTGCCATCGTCTCCAGCCACACACAGGATTTGCACCACAAGCCCTTTGCATTGTCATCCCATCCATTGCTGAGACTTCTCCCTCCCCTTCCAGGCCATTTCAGTCTCATTTACCCACTTAAGTCTGTAGGAGTGCAAAGAGCAGGGGGCTGAGAGGAGAAATGGATGGAGCAAAAGAGGAGTCAGGGCCAAGGGTGAAAGCTGTTTGTCCTCGATGGAAAAGTGTTCCCATGGTTCTGTCCCACTGGCCGGAGGTACCCCAGGACAGGAAAACACCTGGCACAATGTGAGGGGAACCATTACAAGACAACTGCCTTGCACACACACGCACACACGCACACACACACAAAGGTAGCTGTTCCGGGGGGAAATGATGCAGATTGGAGTCCCTTGAGCTCAGAGAGTTTCACCTCAGGCCAAGGGGCTATGCCATCTGGGTGGTTTTGTGGTGGTTTTTCTTTTCCCCAGGGGCAGATGCGGGTTTCCTGGAACAATACATGTGCACTTCCATGTGCTAAATTGCACTTTTCTCTCGTGGCTGTCCAGAGTGAATTGTGGAGGGCAGAAGCATGCTAATGTGGAGAGCTTGCGCTGTGTGTACCACATGAGCCATCCCAGGGAGATTTTAGTCTCCAAGGATAGCAGCCCAACATAGTTAATGAACACTGTTACTTTCTATTATTTCCTGTAAGAGAAAGTGGAGAGAGATGATTCACTAAGGAAATCTGCATAATTAGGGTCCATCATTTCCTACAGATGGGAACATCACAGGCAAAGCAGAACACTTCCCCCTATCCTTTTAGCAATTCTTCTCAAGTAGCTGCTAGCTTCTCCACCTCTGGGAAGGGAGAAGGAAGAGCTAATGCCAAAGAAATCTTCACCAGGAGAACTGCTTCCCCCTTGCTGCAACTGCTACTTCTCCCCAGCTTTCTAACTCTACATCTTTTCTGCTTAGGAAATGTTCAGTTCAATTTCATTTTCTCTTATGATGCGTGGCTTTATGTCAATTTATAAATCACATACTAACCACAAACTGCATTTTGGTCTGGCAGCTCAGGAACAGCATGTTGGTGTGCTGAGGCCTGGTCTTTGCCAGGATCTGCCCAATGCCATGGGAATGGCACAGACTTCCATCAGATCAGTCTTTGAAGAAGAGCAGTCTTAAATCCCTGCTTTGGCCAGCTTCATATTTGCTCTGCGTCTGTCCCAGCAGACAGGGTGACCCTGTGTGAGGTCTGCATGCGAGGGATTATTCAGCCCGTGGTCACCAAGTGGGGAAGAGGGAGGGAAAGGGGATGTTGAATAGTTCAAAATGGTGAGAAATGTGGAATCACAATTTTTTTATTTTGTATTGCCTTACAAGAAGTGAGTGGCACACATTTCTTAACACTTAAAATAATTTATAGATAGTGTTGTAGTATGAGGTAAAATTCACTGCTACCAGCAATGGTAGATCCCACTCTACTCCACTACCTCCTGCTCAGGGCTAGCTGTGGCACAGGTTTGGACAGCCCTCCTCCCTTCCTGGGCTGGTTTAACTCACTACTTGGGCAGAAAACTGATTCAAAGAGGGTGAGGAAAGGGCAGGGGAGGACTAGGAGAGGGTTAGATTTCTGCTGGCCCTGCAGCTCAGAGACACATCTGGAAAAGGACACAGCAAGTATAAAGGAGAAAGCAGGGCCATAGGGCTGGGAACAGGGTGGGGGAAGAAATCAGAGAGAAGATCAGTATTTCAATAGCAGCCAATTCTTTTACAGTCTAGATTGCTCTTAGAACAGCACTCTTTGTATCAGCATGAAGGTACAAAATACCAGTCTAGGACAGCTGCAAGTTAGGCATCATCAGAGTGGTTTGCTTTTAAAACCACTTCAATGGAAAAATCACCTATGTGCAAAGGTTGGTGGGGCAGACACAAAATGTGCAAATCAGGCCTGAGTTTACCTTCATTCAGAAGCTCTGAGCAACTGAGCAACATCAGAGCTGGAATGTCACGCTTGAGGATGTCCACTGACCTGTTCTACCTTCAAAACTTTTCTCAAGGTTTTTTTTTCAGTTGGGTGTTTGCATTTATGTCTTATTCTCTTATTCTGCTATTCTTATTCTTATTCTGCAAACTGATAGGAGAGGCTTGATATCTTTAACACAGGTTTTTAGGTTTTGATGTGCTTCAAAAATAAATTTTATGACAAGTGAACAACATATAATTCTTCAAAAGAAAATCCTCAGAATATTACACTTTATGTAGCGTTGATCAAATTAGGATATCAAACAGATTTTCTAAAAAGTGTTCTTGTGGCAACAGATTATCATAATCCCAGTTTTCTGGTAAAGCACGTGGAGTATATACTTTTCAGTTTGCTTTTCTTTTATTCCTCTCTTTTGTTTTCTAATTTATTAAATTATCTTATCTCCAATGTTAATCCACTTTTCTTGGTAGCTCAATATATTATCTAAACAATCGTTTTTCACAGCTCTGAACTCAAGTCCAGCAACAGTGGGAAGTTTCATGGGTCATGTGAGAAAGCCTTTTCTTGTAGAGCTCTAAGAATTAATCAGTCTGGATAGGTTTTGTATACAGTCATAAGCACCTCATTTTTTTGTGCTAAACCTTCAAAAGGTAGAAATTAGCCCCTCTGCCTTCCACCTTTTAAAATGAGGATAATTACCCTCAGCTCCACAGTAGCTGGAAACTTTAAAGTTACATCTAAAACCTGTGTTGTATCTAAAGACAGATTGAAATGTTTTGTGCTTTTTTTTTTCTTCCAGTACTGTTAATGCTGCTACTGCTTTGTAGATCAATAGTAGCTTTTCCTAAACAATAGCATACTTCATAAATCAGGGGGGTCCTTTTGGGCAATAATAAAAGAGCCGTTTTTGTGACATGATTAGTTTATTATAAAGTATTCATCAGCACACCTCTGTGGGAAGGAGCAGATTGTGAACGGGGCTAACAAATGGCAGCCTGCCGCTCACAGAGACCACAGACCTCACTGATTTGCCCAAAAAGCAACTGCCTGAGGTTTCTTATCTCTTCTAAAGTTTCACACTAAACCGAAGACCTAGACAAGAACTTCCTGTCCCCTTGTAAAAGCCCCTCACCTAAAAACTGCTGGAAACTTGTGACCTTCAAAGGTGAGATCTGAATATCAGCTCTCCCCTTGTGCCACTTTGCAATACAAAGGAACCTCTGGGCTTTAATTGTCAGACAAAAGACTCTCTTTTAGCCTACACAGTCCCTTTAATTAGGGCCTGCATGTGTATACATCAGTGACCTTTAATGGCAGGCCATTAGCACCTTTAAACATTACCCCCTGATTGGTTTAGAGTATGTGTGCAGAGAATGTTTTCGGTATTAAAGGTCTCTTTAATCTAAGGGAAAGGATAATAAGATCCATTGCTTGGAAACAAAAGTCTGCAGAATTTTGTACCTGCTTGTTCTACACTGAAGACACCTTGCCACTGACAAACCTTCCCCAGGTGTGGTCTCACTTGGAATTTAAAGCCCCTCAGTGTTGACAAAATGAAACTAGTAAAGAGTGGTAAACAGCAGGAAAGGAGTGTGAAGTGTAGAGGGGTATTATACATCTGGCCACAGAGCTGTTTATGACTCGGTTAACAGAGCTCCGCTGAATCACTGCAACCGGCTCTCCCCTGGGGCTCCGTCACAGTCCTTGGGGCTGGATTCTTTCTCCAGCCCTCAGCCCAGTGTCACCACCACCAGCCTTGGTGGTGCTGCACACCGAACTGAGCAAAGGAAATAATTCGGGGGGCCGGAGGGGAAGGGAGGAAAGACAATGAAAAACCCCAGCCTAGTCTTCTTCTCAGTTGGACCAAACTAGATTAATTCATTGATCTGCTTCGTGGCAAGACCTCCCCAACCACTGAACCCACAGAAGCAGGAAGAGTGCTTTGTGGTTCAGGGTAAGGAATCACTGCTTTGGGGTAGTGCCACAGTATTGCTGCCAAGCATTTAACTTTTGTCTTTTATATGTTGTTTTGCAAGGTGAAGTAGTCAAAACATTGAAATTATCAGCTTAGTTATATGGAAAAACTGCAGAAAAAAAACCCAGTAGAAACCTAAAAGGTTAACCTCAGTTCTCTGGCCAGGTCTCCTCCTAGAGGATTTTCATCACCTGCAGCTTTCCAATTAGAGACCCCTTCCTCTCTAGGAAGCATTATCCTCCCTGGTCCTGGTGACCATGTCTGTTATGGTGATGCTTTTTCAGGCCTTTGACATTTGTTTATGGTGCTTTTAAAAGAAAATAATCTGAAACAAAAAAAGGTGTGAATTAGTTCTACAAAGCCAGAGTAGCAAACTTACTCCCAGTTGTATCAGGAACAAATTTACCGCTTTAAAATATAGTACTTTCTATTATGCTTATACATGGTCCCCTTCTAATTCACCCAATGATTTTCATAACTTCCCCACTCCTTTGCGCCCTTTCAGGATAGGCCTATCTGGTCACCTTCTGCTCTCTAGCACTCTAACGTCCCAGAGACTGCCATTTCCCACTTCATTTTCTAACACAGAAGCACATTTTTCACCTCCACAGGCATCCCAGCAATGGGGTCTCTGGGATCCCACCTATATCTTTACCTTCCTGATAACTGTGAGTCTCTAATCTATTCCTTCAAGGCACCTATAAAGATTTTCAAACTCTCTGCTTACAAGTAAAGAAAAGGCCTAGCAGGCCTTAAAACGTGGAATTTGCTAAACCTATTGCATTCCAGGTAGATGCCAGAAGTCTGTGGGTAAGGACTTAGAGGAATTCTGAGGTGGGTAAGAGATACTAATCATCATTTCCATGCTGAAGATGCCACCACCACTTTCAAACAGCAAGCTGGTACAGATTGCAAAGGCATAATCTCAAATCATATTTTGCTGCAGATACCTGACTTGGGTGAAACTGGGAAAAACGGTGTGTGTGGATCCTCAGGAACCAGGACTCAGCCAGCCAGCAGTGAGTTTCACATCCTGATCCTGCACAATCAGTAGATGCTCCTTCCTGCCAACACACAAGCAGCTGGAACCACTTATTGTTGTCGGATGTGAGAAAATGTTCCTTTACCTTCCTTTGGCTTCTTATTTCTTTTTCCACTGGTCTCCTCCTCACATAGAAGCTGTTGGCCAAATCTGCATACAAAGCTCTCTTCCCTTCTCCCAGACTTGTTATCTGGCTTAGGCAGACACCCAAGTCCCTTCAGACTTCAAAGTTTTCAGCATGCATGCCAAGAACCAGCCATGTTTCATGCACTCCTTCTCCTCTCAACCTCCCCCTGACATCTCCAGGCTGTAAAACTCCAAAACAGAGTTTTCAGCTATCCAGAGTCCAACTGTTTATCATAGCAATACCCACCAGGGTTCCTGGAGGAGTCAGGGCAATGAGACTCAGCATTCCATAAGCACTGGAGAGAGCAAACATAGGCCCTCTCTTTGAGAGAATGCCCATGTGATGCTGACCCTTCCCCTGCCAAAGCCCAAAATAACTTGTTTAGGAGAGTAAAAACACAGTTAGTCATCACTGCCTGCAGATAAGCACTTGTAATCTGACAGTGCTGGGTCATGTTTGCTGGGGAGATAAGTTGGAGGCTGAGGCACAGGAAGTGCTTTGACCAAACAATGTTTGTGGGGATGCCTGGCCTGTCCCCAGTTCCTGAATTAGCAACATCCCTTTTTCAGCTCTGCAAGAGGTCTAGTGGCACCAGTCTAACCAAAGCAGGGAAAATCTTTGTAAAGAGATCCTTTTGCCACACTGACCTAGAGCATGGAATTTATAAGAGGAATTATCGGCGGTGCTGTGCAACCCATCTCCTGCATGGTTCTAGTACAGTCAGCCTGCCTACACCACCCCCCGTTAAAGATCTGTGACCACTTGGAAACGCTTTCCTCTTTTTCTCTCATGCAAGAGCATCATTCACAAAGCAGTGTGCATCCCACACTGTGAAATGTCAGAGGCCTCAGGGTGCCTCTCCAGAACACCAGCTGCTATGGCAGAAAAGAACTCCCAGACATCAAACCTCCAAATAAGAAATATTTGTGAGTATGAAAAAAAGGAAATGGTTGGGAGATAAGAACTTCACTCACAGGCTACTGAAAGAGGACAGGAAAACATCTGCTTCTTACACTACCTTCTTGCCTTCCAGAGTTGGCAACTCAAATCATGTTGGTGATTGCAGCCACTGAGCACCTTGCTAACCTGGAGCCAAGCAGGAACAGTGTCCAAAAGGGCTTCTAGACTCCCAACATCACAACTTGTACATTCCAGAAAGATCTGATGGGGTTTCACCACAGGTAAGGGCAAAGCTTAGAGAGAAACTGCAGGGCTTTGGATTTTCATTAGCTGAGCTCATTCGGCTGACATGGTAAAGCACAATCAGGTGGATATAGAAGTCCAAAAGGATGCTCTGCACCGAATTAGAGGGTAAAATTGCAGCTTAAAAAAACAATGTATTTTACACTGTGTGGCGAAGAAAGTAGTTCTACCTTCAATAAACAAAATGTCCTCAACTTGATGACAACCTCTTGAGATCATTTCAGCCATATACAAGGGTGCACTACACCACTGGCAAGACCACAGCTTCTCTGTGGCAGGCAGGGACAATACTGGTTTCCTGATATCTCGTTTCTAACCATGTTTGCAGAATTGCTCTTTTACCATTCAAGGTGCTTGCAGCAGCTGAAGAAGGTTTTCCTCTCCATGCATTCACCACTGAAACATCCCAAGGCCAACTAGTTGGAATTCATGCTAGTCTGCTTTCTGAGCTAAGTTGTTGTACCCACTTCTCTTTGCTCTTGAATGGGCATTTAAATTCTTCTTTCAGTATTTGTGCTACAGCTATATTTTAAAGCTCTGCTCAAATATTCATGGTCTGGTTTTTTTCTAGATAAAAGTGCTAAAGGACTTTGTGATTCAGAAGGTTTTTGCTCATTTCACTCAGTATCTACAGAAATCAGCCGATGAAGGGGGTTTCCATGCAGTGGCCTGTTCGGCTGTGGCAGGCCGACCAAATATACTTGGATTGCTGGCAAACAAAGGAGTTCACCTACAGCAGCCACAAATTTCACATGGGGAAAGGTCAATAATTAAAAATTAATTGAGTAACAAGGGAGTTAGAATAGCAAAAGACATCCACAACCATTAACGATGTGTGCCAAGACCTTTATAATTTATTGGCTGTATTTTTGACAGGCAAAACCACTACTTTTTTTATTATGACTTCTCACATTTTGTAATTGAAAGCATTGTGGCTTTCAAAAAGTTTATGCCAGCCAGTCTGTGGGGCTTTGGCCTCAACTCCATACATAAAGGAGCTCTTCTTAACCATGATGCCCATCAACAGTGTCAGAGACCGTAAGGAGAATTCCTCTGCTGAATGCAAATGCGACTGTTACCCAGGTTATCCTTAATATCTGGTATCTGGTTAGTGTATCCAGTTTTTATGGAGACCTGGGGTGAGCAGTATGGATGCAGATGTCTGCTCTGTGGATAACTAAGATTAAGTGAGATGACTCTGAATGTGTTCGTTTGCGGTGCAATCTCTTCCAGCAAATACACCTTTATTTTCTGTGTCATGAGCAGACCAGGGAGAATATCAATGCAAGCCATCTTCATTAGGTGTCTGTTTACGTTCACATCTTTGGGCAGATTGCTATCATCCTTCCAGAAAAGGATGCAAATGGTAAATTGAGTGTTTCAGAAATCTCCAGCTTGGCCCCTTAATCTTGGAGATTTCTGGTCAGACATCTTCAAATACCTCATAAACACTTAGGAAAATATCCCATATTGCAGTGAAACAGATAAAGCATAATTCATGGGAATTGTTCCTTCAACTTGAACAGATTTTTGTTCACATCCAATGCTTTCAAATGGAATTGCAATTGGACAGCTGTCCATTTCCATGACATTTTCTAGTCTGGGACATAACAGGAAAGGATCTTAGATATTTGATTTAGTGGGTAAGTACTGCTTTGACTAATTTGGCTATTTGAACTCAGCAGATGCAAATGTGGACAATTTAGAAAGCACCTGCTGTCTCCAGGGATATTTGTGAAAATGAGGTGCTGTCTCTCTTGAGGTTTATCTTGGCAAACAAAACCCAGTAAACCTAAGCCCAATATTGCAAAACATCTCTTTCTATTTTACATGTCTACTTTTTTGGTGGTGGTGGTTGGTTAGGGGTTTTTTAATCTATGAGAGCAAATAGATCCTAATTAAGTTAAATCAATTGAAGGGGGCAGAGAGAGAGAAAAGGAGAGAAGAATATTTCAAACAAGCTATTTTTGGTTTTGCTTCCACAAAACTCTTTTTCTTTCTTTGTTTATATGGCTGGGCTCAGATTCAGCTAAAACAGCTGATTCCAATAAAGAAGTACTGGCAGCTTTCAGACCTGCTTTTTCCCTTGAATCTAAGAGAAAAACAGAAAAGAGTTTGCAAACTTTTCCAAGTGGACCTGGAGGGGCTCACTTTCTAGAATTTGAATGTCTGGCAAAAGAACTCATGCTAATTATAACATCTCAATGCTCTCAGCTTCCCAAACCCTTTCCAGGTCTTTTCCCAGAGCAGGAAAAAGGAATGTGCAGGACTTCTATTGCCAGAGAATGGTAAAATCAGGAGCCCCCATTTCTTCCCTTTCTCCAGTTGAACCCACACCTGCCTTGGACAGGTCCATCCATAACAGATGTCGATTGCATGTGTCATCCTTGTAGCTTGGAATTGCTACGATGTGAGACCACAGCAAATTGAAAGCCTGTATCCTGCTAAGACAATTTGTCAGTCTTCATTTGCAGCAAGCTGTGTGGCGATGCCATTGCTAGTTAAAGGGTCAGTATGACTTTTATTTCAGGTTACCTGTTCTTTCTGAGGGCCTCTATGCCTTCTGTCTTACATAGAATTCCTTGTGCGACAAGCCACAGATCTGCCTTGGAAAGCCAGGCCCACAACAGAGTGCCTGTGAACGCATGCGAGGATGACTTACTTACCCGCTCCTCATTAAGGACTCTGACTTCCCAATGGCTGCATCGCTGCAGTGAAGAGCAGCTGGAAATCCACTGGGCATTTTCAGACTAAATCCTTCCTTTGCATAGGCAGATTATGAGCAAATAGCTAAACATTTTTGGCTCCTTAAATATTCTCCATTACAATGCACTCAAAAGGACATGATTTTTCAATCTGGCCAAACAGCACGTGGGTTCATTGCGAGAGGAGCATGAGGAATCCTGCTATATATGTGTTTCAGGAAAGCTGGGTACAACAGTGATACAATATGGTTCTGGGAACGGATCAACATCCCCCCAGGGACTCTGGTTTGGTCTGGGACTGAGATGTCCTGAGGAAGAATTTCACAGCTGGCCCTGTTTCCTTTTCCAAATGTATCTGTTCCACATCCTCCAGTGCAATCCCTTGGATGTCACAATGCACCTGTATGCCAAGAGGATCTTCAACTGTCCAGCCAGGGATGCTTCTTACAGTCCTTTCTGTACAGCAGAACAGTGGATGCCATAATTTGACCCAGAATGATTATCTTATAAAAGAGTTTATTGTTCAAGCAGGAATTTTAAAGTGTTTTAAATATTTTTAAACTCTTATTTCAATATAAATATTATGCCTTCTATCAAGAGCTAGTAGTTTATTTTCCATGTTCTATTTCACTTCTGAACATTGTTTTCTGTCCATTTACTTCTCAAGCTTCTTTCTTTTTCGTGTTTTTGTATGTATAATGACTTACTTATACATTTAATGAAAATGGAAAAAAGCATGGAAAATTATTATGGAGCAAATAATGTTTCACCTGCCATCACAGAGAGGAAATAGAGAAATCAAATTAAATGGTATTATCTTCTGAGCTCTATAATGTCCATATATATTTGTATGTATTCTTCACCTTTATCGTTGCTCCTACCTTCTGATATTTGTTTCTAATTTTTGTCCTGGACTTCTAATACGTTTTTCAAACAATGAGTATCTCCTAATTTCCACTATCTTCTCTGATCACCTTGAGCCTCTTTTTATCTCAAAAGCTAAGCAAATGAGCCTGTTTTATTTTTATATGCTGTTTGCTGAGCCTCGGCTAAGCTTTGGGTTTGAAATACTCAGACTTAGTGGAACCATAGGTTTGAATACAAGCAAGTTAATCTTTCCAACACACAAATCTCAAGTGGAACACTGTTCCTCAATGAATAAATTCTTTCTCAAAATCACACCCAAAGTGACAGGCTTGAATGGACACCTTAAAACCAGGCTTTCTTAGAGGTTGCCTTATAGAAGATGAGTAAGTTCTGAAGACAGAGCCCCTCATGAGCCATAAACTTCCACTCGCCAGCTCCTGTTTAATGGAGCTCAGAAGATAAAATGTGCATCTGCACAGATTTCTGCTGCAGCAGTACAGCACACAGAGAGAAAGTAGTTTCAAGGGACAAATGAAGCTAGTTAGTATATTGTAAATCCAAACCAACACACTAAACTCCACCCAAAAATCAATAAGCAATCAACGTAAATCACAGGGCACCCAAAATATAATAATCTCAACATTTCTCCAGTGAATAGCTGGAATACTTTTCTCTGTGCTAGCAAAATTATTCCAACAGATTTAAGAAGCAGAGTTTACACAGATCATTTTAGTGTGGGTTTGCACCTATGCATGAAGATTGTTCTTCTCCACATACAAACGTAAAAAAAGCTTTTCCAGCTGCTGCTATGACAATCATGGAATAATTGAGAATCAAATCAAACTATTCACTGGTAAACAAAAAATAAGCAAATGGCTGACAAGTGCCTGCAATCCAATAGAAAGATATATTCCTCATAATAATCCCTTTTTTAAATCTGGTTTGGGCTTAGTGACAGGATGCCAAACTAGCTACAATAGGACTGGGTCTAGACCATTGTTCTACTAAGAAATTCTCAAGGAAGACCAAAGACAAAATAAACAAATTTTATTTGGAAAAAAAAATAGCAATGCAACTTTTCAAATAAGGAAAATGAAGTAACCAAGGACAAATGAGTAGAATTGTTTTTTGTACATAATCTTTTTCCTCGTCCACTACATCCTTGCATCCAGACAACTTCTTTACTCTGGAGTAGAAACAAACTCTTCCCTGTACATTTTGGGTCCTAGACAAGTTATTTTCATCACCTCTGAGGTCTGGCTGCCTTCTCCCAGCATCATGCTTGTTCCTTTGCCACATTCATCCTGCACTCTCTTCATCCCTTTGTGTCCAAACATGCTCATAGGCCTGATGAGGAGGAACCACCTCCCCTTCCCCCAAGCCCCACATCTCCCAACAATTCCCTTAAGGAAAGATATGTATAGCTGTGAAAATATCAGAAGAGCAAATGTCATCCAACACAAAGCTCAACTAAGTTTCATACAACCACATGGCAATACCAGCTAGAACCAGGAACAAGGATTTAACTGTGCCATCTGGAGCAGAGAAGAGAAAAGATAAAAGCTGATGTGTGTCTGTCCAATGAAGGCAGCTGTAGTGGGCTGAGGTTATGCACCAAGCACCAACAAACTATTCACTTACTTACCTCTGCTATGAGTAAGCAGAGAAGGGGAAACTAAAAATTCACTTTTTGTGAGGTGAAATAAGGATTATTGAGGAAAAACAGAAGAACTTCAAGGCAAAACAGGCTCAAACTTAACAGTATAAAGAGGATTTATTACTAACAGAAGTAAAAGTGAAAAGAAATTATTGGGGAATTAAAGCAAGCTTCCAGAACAAACCCTTATTCCCAGTACCTCCCTCCTTCCAACCCACCAATATGCACAAGGGAAACAAAACATGAGGTTTGGTCAGTGTATTCATT
>VZTA01015985.1:148990-212120 GCA_013398855.1 Mohoua ochrocephala | reverse complement strand
CATGATCTCACTCTCTTTCCTCTCTAACTTGGAAGGAAGTTGGCATCTGCAAAGTTGTAGTCGAGAAAATGATGTTATCGGGGTTCTGCATCAGGAGAATACCTGCCATGTTCTTCATTTGCTGGTTGTTTGGTGTTCTCTCCCTTTTGGCGCGAGCTGGGCCGACTGTGTTGAAGGCCCTGCTGGCTCCACACAGGCCACGGCATCAGATGACTCTCAGCCGCCTGCTCCAGCTCAGGGGGGTTTCAGTTTCGTGGCTGCTTGCGGCTTTGGGTGTTTTTTTTCTCTCGACAGAGGGGGCTCCCCCTCCGCCCCACAGGGGAGCAGCAAGTAAAGAACCAAAACTCCTGCACTTGAGTATCTTTAAATATGCCCATCGCAGAGGCGTTGTCAGCTTCCTCATTGGTTTAACAACATGCCCACCAAACCAAGTTTTAAACCCATTACAGCAGCCTAACCAGGACGTCACACCAGCACCTTCGAAAGCTTTTTCCAAGCTGAGCAAGGGAAACAGAGCAGGATAAACTCTTGCAAAATAGTAATTCTCAGAGGAGGTAAACTAGCTGTCTGAGGTTACTCACAAGGATTTTCTCTGAGTAAAGAGTAAGAGCAGAGCAGTGCACACTACTCAGGTCTAGAGACATTTTAAGAGTGTCCTGTGAATAGCCAAGGGGATATGCATAACTGCTCTGACTTCATCCATCAATGGAGGGAAAGTCATTTGCCAGCCCAACAAAGCCAGCCTTCACATTATGCCCTGACAAGCTTTGATTACATATATATGTGTATATTGCTTTTGTATCTGTGAGAGTATACAGAGATAAAACCCGTAATTTTTGTCTCACTGTGACCTTGCCAATAAGCTTTATATCCGCACAACCTTCACCAGCCACATCACTGCTGTTTTAAGCGAAGTTACTGACCTGGGCTCTTGAAGTAACTACTTCATTTACACAGGACCTAGTGCCTCCTGCTAGGATTTAATAGCTGTGAAACTCGTGGTTTCAGCCTCCAAGTCGTGACCCAAATGTCACCAATCTCTTCCCTACTACACAGAGCATGACAAGAACGAAAACTAAGCAGAAATATTGTAGCATTTCTGCTGGGGAAATATTGCACTAAATCCACAGTGGCAAAGTCCATCTGAAGGCAGTCTGATTTTTCTCTCAAGTGTCTCATGTCAGTCATGGAGTAGAGCCAGGTAAGATTTTCCTCCTAGATATCTGCAACCTAAAGCAACTGGGGGATTTGGTAAATCCTTTGGGAAATAAATTTCTTCTTTGCTTCCAATGTTGTGAAGGGTATTAGAACTTTTACCATATTTTTGCTGCAGTCAGGTGACTTTTGCTTGACAATCCTCCAGTGAGGTCACTGCCTGCTTTCTGGGCCTCTGGAACTCCTCTGGGTGATTGCAATCAGTGTGATCTCCAAGGGAAATGTCACAGAGGGGGTTATCTTGGACCCAGCTCTGGGTCAAAATAGAGTGCCAATAGAAGGAGAAATTAACTTCCTCAGGGTCCAAACGAGAATTACATCTGGTTTTTAGGAGAAGCCATCAAAACAGGAGTCCAATGCTAACAATAGAGCCATGACCAAATTTCTGATTACCAGCCCAATCAGTGTCTAAACCTGGTCTCAGGTCAAACAACTCAAAGATGCTTGAGGCTCCAAACAGCCACTAACTCACACCACTGACTGCCAGAAAGCCCTGCATTGTGCAATGAAACAGAAAGCTCCCCAACTCACATCCCCTTTCTCCTGTGGCTCCCCCTCTGCAGAGACTGAGTGAATCCCCAGCCACCTGTCAAGCTGTGCCTTTCCTCCTGCACTCTTGGCATCTTGCTTTTTATTCCCTACCTGTCACACGCAGGCAGCAGAGCTGGCCACTCAACACCTTCTGCTGTGAGTCATCCCTCTGAAAAACACTGCAGAAAATCCTCAATCCTGCCAATCATTTTAAAGAGCCCTTCAATAGTTTTCACTGTGGGTGGTATTTTTTTTTAAGAGCCATGATTTTTTTTGTCAGTTGCTAATCTGGAAAGAAGGTCAAAACCTCTGTGAATATATACACTGTTGAAAGCTCTATTGCTGGTGTATGTTTAAGTTATCATAAAGACCTGTGAGAGGGGAAAGTGTCTCAATTTCTAATTGCAAAAGCAAAAATCTTCAGAAGGGGAGCAGCAGAGAAGATCAAGGAATTTGGCAGTGTATATATTCTGGAAACAAATGATTTTCATTTCTTTCAAGGGTGGATAAAAACGAAATATTAAAGGAGAGAAAAAAACCTTTTACAATAACTTTTGAGGCTATACCTCATCCTATTGTTTCAGTAATCAAATACTTTATCAAGAAAAAAAGAGATTTTAATTTGCTATTTTAAAAATTCCCCAGCTGGAAATAGTCTAATCTCTAAAGGAAAGAGTGCCAGATGCATAGGACAAGAACAGTAAAAGCTCTAACCCAGCAGTCTTCCTCTTATCTTCACTGATAAGAGGAAATGAATGAGTCAGCAGATCAGAGAGGGAGAAATGGAGTGTGTCGCTCCAGCAGTTCTAAAACATGTGAACCCAAGAAAATGTCTGAGTTATCAAGCAAACTTTTAATGTTAATAAAGAATTTCATTGGAAGTCAATGGAAGGATTTCAAGTTTGACAGCATAATAAGCCAGAGTTTCTTTGTACCCGTCATTATTTTGGACCTTGGTTCAGTAATAATACCTAATTCTTACAAAGTATTTTTCCTCATTTAATCAGAGACTGCTTTACCGAGGAGTTCAGTATTCTTCTGTTGCTGAATTGAAGCAAAAAATAATCTAAAAAAGAAGTGAATCTTTATCGATAAGACATTACAAGAGCTACAGGGCAATCAGTGTCACGTGATCTAGACTAAAAGAAAACACACAACTGAGTTTCCATATTTGCCTTTGATTGATTAAATTGTGCTGTTCTTGCAATGATAAGCATGTTAACTAAGATTGTAACATTTCTTAAATGGCAGGAAACTGTCAAAGACTCTAAGAAGTCTTTGACTAAATTAATTTAGTATTGAAAAAATGTTTAAAAAGAAAAACATTGGGGGAGAGAAATAACCAGCCCCAGTTTAAAGCAAAATTCCAAATCTTTCAGAAATTTTTAGATAAATATTCCATATGTTAAAGGTCAATCCATTCCTTTTAACTGTCGGTCTGATTGAAAAGCTGCAAATCACACAAATTCTGAGAAGATTTCAAATACTAGTTGCTTTCACACAATCTGGAATGTTCTCAAAATACAAGTCTCTTTCAAAGTACTTTGGTATTTTCACTTGTGGTCATAGATGTATGTGTTAATTAAAAAAAAAATTCTTCCACTTTGGATTAAAGATATCAACTAAACCACTTCAAACCTGCTAGGAGAGTTGAATTTTTAACCTCCCTTCTATTTATTTAACTTTGCATGGCTAGAAGCTACTTAACGTATTTCTGATGAACTGTATATCGTAGGTACCTAGAATGAACTCAAATAAGGGGTTTTACCATCTTCCCAATTTCCCTACAGTAAATAACTTCAGAGATTCTTACTAGTTGACCAACTGCAACAGTCTAAATATCTTCTAATTTTCAATTCCATAGTTTAAATGGAAGGGAAAAAAAATTACAGAAAATAAAAAATAGTAATCCAAATTGAAAAGGGGTGTTCATGAGGCATACGGAATTTTTAGCTTCTTTTGATAGCCTGTGAGAAGGTGAAATTAGACCCCAATAGTTTTGATTTTGCTGTGGGCTGGTTAGAGAGGTGTGCCACTCATTATTAGTGCATGTGAACTGCTGTTTTTGAGGAGGTCTGACATTCTGTGCACATAAGAGGAGACGTCCCTCTTGTTATACAACCAGGCCTCAGAGACGTAGAGTGAAACTCTCCTGCCCTGCAAAGGTCTACCAGGCAAAAGCCACCAGCTCTTCCAGGACAGATTTTTCAAGTGCTTGTAGGGGAATCTGTGACCTACAAAAAGAAAAGCATTTATATCTCAGCTTGTTCCAACCTTTTGCCCGAGATCTGGTAGTGATCATGGCATTATGTATGGTGATTGCACTGACACTGTGCTCTCTGAGCATGAGCTCCTGTCTAGTTTCACTGGAATCACACTGAGCAGATACATTTCCTTTACTTAATGAAAATATATAGGCCCCCCGCCCCCAAGGTGCCCACCAGGAAGCAAGGGTGGCTGTCACTGGGAGAGGACGCTCTGTCCCCACTCCCCCTGCTCCTTCCTGAGCTGCACTTGCTTGACTTTCACGGGCAAAGTCAAACGTGGAAAGGGTGGACTCATTAACAGATTACTCTCAAAGTCTTGGACTGAAAGTCTAATAAACATGCCTGGAGAATCATTTTAAAATAGCAGCTCCTGGACATGCCATCGCCAGCAGCTAATTCTCATTCAAATGAAACAACGTGAATGAGACTCTGGGCTGCTTTATTAGGAGTAGAATCACTCAGGCGTGGCATTCAGCTTTGGTCCAAAATGAGCTTTCTCTCACCGAATGGCTTCCTTTAGCAGGGTAAACAGTGACCACCTGCTATTCTCTGAGCTGCAACCAAAGCACAAGGAGCACTTCTTTATTTTAACTAGCTTGCAGCCTGAGTTGCATATCCCCATGGATATTAATCAGCAAATTTAGAGCGGTAGTGCTTTCAAAAAATGTAACATTTTAAATTTATTTTCGTAAAGTACAGGGTCAAAGTGAATGTTAATCTTTAACGGGATGAAAATATGTCATTTCCTTGTGGGAATTAAAAAGTAGACATAATCTATAACTGACTTATAAAGTAGACAATAAGGCAGTCAGCTTTATCCAGGAATAAAATATTTGGCATTTTAGAGGAGTATTTTCTATGAATTATTCAAAACAGAGATAGAACTATGCCTCGGCTGTGAAATTATTTCCTGGCATTCGTCAAAGCTCTTTTCCACTAATTAACTAAATATCTTCAATCAGTGATTTCTGTGTTTATTTATTAAATAGGCCACAATACATTGCAAACCATGTTGCCAAGTTGTCTTTTATTTTAAAGAAATAATATTTAGAAACCAAATCCCTAATTAGAATGCATGCCTCTGAATTTCAGGGTGCCATTCAGGTATTAGTAGAAATTACTCATCTCAATGTTGATATCTTGGTCTCCTGTGACCCGTGGTGAGATTCTCACTTTGGAATTCAGTATATATCTCTTAGACGAGTTCTTTATTTAAAAAACATGAAAATTATCTACAAACCATGATACATAAGTAACTTAAACAACAGTTTGATTGGTCAGTGCTTTTCCATAGTTTGGCCTTCTTAAAGTGAAATAGGCAGGGAAGTTTAGGAGTATCTGTATTTCCTATAAAGAAAGAGAGCATCGGTCCTGACATGTACTGGGAAAAATATTTTAAACTTTAATTGTGTTATGCAAATATAGAACTGGAGTGGTAACACCAGTTACTTTTCCTCTTTTTAATTATGGTTTAGGTGGAATGATTGTTTCAGGATTTGCTAGTGAGATGAAATGTTTATGAATTGTTACTTATTAAGATAATACTTAAAAAGTTCAAAATGCTGCACAAAAATACACACTTCCGCACAGAAATCACTATGTCCCTTTTGACAAATAACAGCAACTTTCTGTGAAAAGACAAAGCTACTGTTCAACTAAGGCACAATGCCACTGCACAGCAGAGTAAAAAAACTGAGGACCAACTCTCCCTCTTACAACAAAAACCTGCTTTCATGCCCTTTTTGTTCTGCCTGTTTGCTGTCATCTCAATAAGGTTCAGGTTCAGATGCTCACAGGCCACCACTGCTTGGGACTTCTGGTTGGACTTAGACTCGAGAATGTGATTTTTTTTCTCAGGGTAGTAACACTAATCACATTTTCCAGACTCGCTTTGTTTTGTATACATGGTTGAGAAAGTAAATGTAGGTGTTGGGGAGCTGTGGCCTGCCTGGCGAGGGGCTGGGGCTGCAGGGCTCCCCAGGGGTAGGCAGGGAGAACCAGCCCAGCCAGCCAGCGGACAGGACAGGCTCCGTGGGGATGGGGATGGCCAAGGCTGGGCAGGACATCAGCTCTGGGGGCTCCCCGGGGCAGGAGGCTGGGCAGGGCACAGCTGTGGCAGGGCTGGAGACAGCATCCCATGGATGGGGCAGGACAGGCTGAGGTAGGGCCAGGGGAGATGTGAAGGCCTGTGGGTGCCCTCAGGGCCCTGATAGTAAAAAAGCTTGCTTTTTACAGGGGAAAAAAAAAAGTATTTAAAATTATGATTGTGTTGTTAGTTGTCTTTAGAACAAATATTTCTATGTGGAACACCAGCAGAAAGGAGACGTGAGGGTGGAGGTCCTAACTAACCAAGGGCCAATGCTCAGCCTTGTGTCAGCTTCAAGACAGCAAGGAGCATTTACAAACATCCCATTTCAGAGGTGGGAGTCCCAGGCTGGAGACACTCTCAGGTGCTGACTGGCTTCAATGAGAATTTGGAAAAACGCTTTGAAAACAGATAAAGAACCTTTAGTGCACATTAGAAAGCATCTCCAAGCCAAGGAATGATTGGGCCAGCAGAAATGTTTTGAAACCAAACCCATTTCAGTTCACTGAATACATTTCCATCATTTTGTGGTGTTATTAACTATTGGCATCTTTCCTGCTACATCTTTTTTCTTTAAATATGCAGCTTTGAGCTTTGTGACCTGAAGCGTTCCTGATAGTTTTAATCCCTTTAAAAAAATATATATAAACTGGCCAACTTTAAGAGAAAGATTTTTTTCCACAATTTTTTTTTTTACTCAATCTTCTTTTTACCTTTTTCACTGTCATTTTATATTGGGTTGATGCATTCAGAGAACTCCCCACAATTATTATATCTCATAAATTATGTTTATAACCCCTGACAGTGTACCTGAAGCAAAACTTACTTTTTTGTGCACACTTCCTTGCTTTCACTGACATTGAATTTGATCTTGATATGAAAGTTATTCTCTAGTTTTCCATGGCTGTGAGATCCTTTTGTAACTCTTCAGAGTCAGTTTCAAGATAGACTATGCCAAAAATGTCTGTGTGATGTAGAGGCTTAACAATGACTGACAAGAGATTCATCCTCATTTTCAGTTCCAGACTATGCTGAACTTACATATGTCCCAGAACTGATCTTAAGAAGATTTTGCAAATTTTTGGGTACATAACCCTTCTCCATTTCTCCATTGTATAAACATGTCATTTGTTTCTAACCTTCTTTAATCACCCATTAATCCATAAGAAAAATTCCTCTGTTATCGCAGGAGTGCTTAGTTTCTTTAAAAGAGATAATGTCAAATGCCTTTTGAAAATCCTCACACATTGTATCCTTTGGATCAGCCATATCCACATGTTCATTTATTCTTTTCTCAACTGTAATAAAACTATGACTTTCACAAAATGCCTATTCCCAAATATGTCATATTCCTCACTGCATTACTAAATTTATTCATTATCAGGTCATTTAATTTCAATAGTTTTGTGGAAATCAGATTTACTGATTCATATTTCCCAGAATCATGAGCGAAGCTTTACTTCAAAGCTTGATGACATGTTTCCCATGTTCTTTTCTCTGACAATAAGACAGATATAAACAATAATCTCAAGTGTTAATTAGCAGCTCAACAATTTTATATTTACCTTTTTTTAGAAGTCTAGAGACAGTGCTACTAAGTTTTAGTGATTTGTTACTCTTAAGTGTGTTGACTTATTTTAAAACTCTGTCATTGGCAGATCAGTCCGAAACATTTCCTCAGGCTCATTCCCTTTACAGAACGATTGTGATATAGGAACGATCCAGTCAGCTTGTCTGCAATCACTACATGTTAGAAAAATATTCTTTCTTAACAATATCTTGGAACTAGGCTAGCTTTCTTTTTCTGATGGTTTTGAGTAAGAAGCAGATTTTCTATCGCTAAAGATTAGTTTCTCCAAATTTTTGGCATGTTTTTTGTGATTTTGGTTTTAACTTGTCAAGGATTATGGTCCTTTTTTAGCCTTCTTTCCTGGACATCTTTTTCACATTTTGGTTTTTAGACTTATTCCAGAATTTGCTCATATACGTTCACTTTCTTGTTTTTCCTTCACTCTAGTTTTCTCCTTTATGTTTTAATTAATTAATTTTTAAAACATTTCCTTTAGTTGCCTTTTTTTAAAACTTCCACTTTACTTAAAAATTTAGGAGGTGGGGGAGAACTCTTTCTGTTTCACATATGAAATATGAATACACAAAATTTCTTCAAGAGAGAGGAGATCCTTTTACCTGAGCAGAGATCACACCATCAATAGGTTTATTCTTTATGTCTTCAAGTATGAAGGGAGTACCTTTAAGCAATGTCTTAATACACTTATGAAAATGATTTAGCAGTAGATGGCCTTAAAATCTCACTTACAAAACTCAAATCTCTGAGATGAAATTTAAGAGTCAAGCCACTTCTAATGTCACCTGATTGCTAGCTTTAAGAGAGTAGGACCTTACTTACTCCTAGTTTTCTCATTCACCCAAGACTACTAAAATAATCAGGTTTTTATAGCTTTCTGTATAATTTACAGTCTGCTCACGTGTGATAAAACTGTAGAATTAATATAACTAACAGATAAAATGGATTCTTTGATTAATAGATTCCCTATATCTCTGACAATATTTAGCAGCCAGCAAGTAATGTACTGCTTTTTAATTACCACCTACAAAGGAGAATTTTTTCAATTTCATATTATTATGGTTAATATTCATATAATTTTTAGGGATGAAAACTTCAGAACATTGAGCAATCATGTTTTTCAGTGTCTTGGGGTGACTTTATGGTGTGTATCCCCTATTGCCTGCCCAGACATGATTCCTGTGCCTTTCTGTGTCTTTAAAACTGGGTGTGAGTGAAAGAAAAAAAGCAAGATGAACTTTTCGAAACAGTTTTTGTGTTCAAGGACACGGGGGGAGTTAGCTGCTGCTGCTGCTGCAGAGCAGAGGAAAGCACCTTCCTGCTTTTCCCGGCTCTTGGCTCCTTTTCTCAGAAGAGAGAGACGGAGAGTTAAACTCCTTTGTTTCCCTGGGACTTTGGTTTTTCCTTCTTCTCTTCTGGACTGTTCAGTACACCAGAACATCAGAACCTCACTGGGAGGCCTCACACCTCGGCCCGGAGGGGCCCGAGCCGACCCAGCTCCGAAGAGGAGAGAGAGAGAGAGAGCCCACACCCACGGAAAGGACTCTAAAATCTTCCCAGGTTTTCTCTCCACAGCGAGAGGTTTTATTATTTAGCATTATTCTTTTCCCATGTGTTTGTTAAATAAATAGGGTTTTTTCCCTTTTTCACTTTCCTTCGAGGAATTTTTTCCTGAACCTGGTGGGGGAGGGGTGGCTGTAACCTGCCTTCTATAGAGGAGATGTTCCTCCCAGAGCATTCCTCTGAATTTTGTCTCACACCAGGACATGCAGGAACCATAAGATTACCTGAGAATGTCCCAATATTTTTCTGGTTCTTCTACTAGCTATTCTCTTCTGTCACACATATCTCTTAAGGAAGAATCTCTCTGAGCACTAGTCTCTGCCTTTTTTTCTATGTATTTTTGTCTTTGTCATTGACCTTGCAACGAGCTTTGTCTATTGGTGGAATTGTAAATTCAATAAACCTTTTGGCTGACTCATGTAGGGTCTTTTAGACCTTTCCTACCCTCTTTCAAGGCTTCTCTTCTACCCTTAACTATATATGTCTTCAGACAAACCCCACAGAGCTTCTCATTTTTGTCCCACCATACTGTCCGTGTGACAGTAAGAGATGCTGCAAAGTCTGAATAATAATATTGAACCTGTGTATTTTTTTTCCCTATATCACAGTGCATATGACATTAGACATCAGCAGACAGCCAAGAGCTGATTCCCTTTATGATAGGCTAAGGCTTTTCAACAGAAGGGTCAAATGTCAAGGGAAAAGTCTATGTCAGAGGGTAAGTCAGCTGTGGGAGGTGGAGTCAGAAAATTACTCTTACCAGGGCAGTTGTAAGAGCACAAGGTTAAAATTTCTACTTCAACTTACACTTGTGATTTTTTCAAACTAATCTGTCTCTCCCTAATTAATGCTAAGAAATAGTCATGAGCAACATTATAGAGTGTCACCACTTAGGATAATGCTAGTATCTCATACTACACATCTATGAAAAATTCCCTCTGAGCCAGAGGTCCTTAGCCTTTTGTGCAGCAAAATACAACATTTACCACTCTGACAGCCTAAGGGTTGTGTTGAATTTGCATGTACATCTAAATGTATTTACATACATAAGTTGTGTTACGAATACACTGTAAAACCAATACTTGTTATTAAGACTCAACTGAAAATAGTAGGTAAAGTCTGTATTTAGGGACAAAAGAAAAGAAGACAAGACAAAGAGAAAGTTATGTGCTATAAAACTAGTGCAATGTTCTTTCAGAATATTTTATTTACAAATGAATTCTGTCTATTCTGGGGATGATTTAATAAGGAACATTCATAAATCCATTCCAGACCAAATAATTTATGGCTTAAAATTGACTAAAATGTAGCTGGCATGTTACTAGAAGTTGATGGATTTTCAACGCTATTCACCAATTCTAAACAAAGTTCTTCTTTAAGTGAACATTCTTTCCAGGAAAATACAACAAACAAATAAACAAACCAAACCAAACAAAGACCTGAAAATAGATACAACTTGTCTTTTTAATTTTTTTCTCTTTCCTTTTTTCTTCTCTCTTATCTTCTTCCTTCTGTTTCATTCTCACTCCATTATTTGAAAGAGCTTTAACACTGTTGTTGCAATTTCAGCATGAGAACATGTTGACATTCCTGGGTAACCACAAGAATAGTGAGAAGAGAAAAGAGCATCTCAGAAAAGCAAAGCTCATTACAACAGCCTGTAGTGAGAGCTGGCAGGAACATGCCCTAAGAGCTGCATGCGAATGACTCCTCTGATCACAGCTTTTTTCCTCCTGTGGGGAAAGGCCACTTTCCAGAAAGATGCCCACAAACCAGATTTGAACCAGAGCATAGGCTGCAAACAACAGGTCCAAAGGCATGTGCACTGATGGCTCATGAGCTTTGTGACAGAAATGTAATACAGATGGATAATGTAGTACAGTGCCCCCACAACTCACCAGGTTTTTTTTATTTGGTGATCCCAAATAAAAAAATATATATCCCAAAGGTGGGTATATTGACCTCTTAAGGGAATCATGGAATTGCTTTGAAGAAGGGTGGTGGTGCTTGATGGTCAGTGACTGGTGCTTGCTCCAGAATAGATTTTCCTATCAGATAAGCTTCTTTCCAAAAGATTTCAGGTGGATCACTGAGACTGTTCCCAAAATATAGGGGTGTGACCTGCTTTCCCAGTGGACCAGTTTTTCTTAGCCTTTTCCCCAGATTTCCTCCTGGGAAAAGACAGTGAAAAAATGCACTGTGTTTCAAGTTTCATGTTTTTAATACCCCTTTGCTTTGCTTTACATCCAATTTTAAGATTTAGATGTATGTTTACTTTCACGTAGGTAAATATATCCATAGAGTGTCAGCACAATATATCTGTACAGTCCTGCAAAGATGTTCATAAAAACTGTATTGTTTTCTCTGTCTCAGCCTATGATTTTAGTCACGGTCTTTATTGTCTTTAGCTGATAAATGGCCTCTTCCATAAATATTGCTTTCATGTACAGCAAGAATCCAAGTCTTACCCACAACATTGACATTGTCATAGAGAGGAGGGATATTTCACTTTTAGCAAGCAACAAAGTTAGTGATTTTGTTGGTGTGACTAATTAAATTTTTGCTACATTTATGCTGCAACTGAGGTATCATGATTTGGAGATAATTGCTGGAGCCAGTCAGTTTTATTTAATATTCTTCAAACACAGTCGAGGGCATCCAGAGTTTGAGACTGGCATTTATTTTGTTTTGTGTAGGTAGAAATCTAGGCAAGGTAAATTCTCATATCAGTGTAAATCTGGAATAATTCCACTGAAAGCGAGTGAGTCGGATTTGTGCAAGCACAGTAAAGATAAATTCAGGCCTCATAATTTCTTCATTGCTATACCCAATGCCATGCTATGAACTTGGAAAAGATGAGTCTCTGCTTTTCTTAGTGGTAACTGACAACACCTTCAACAAACATGCACCTCCATAAACATTTTCATACTTCAGGTAAGAAGATGTCCATGTTAGTACTGGAACCTGAAATTGCCAAAGTATGCTGAGTTTTTTGTTCTAAAATAGTTCCCCATTGTAATAGCCACAAAGGGTTTGCTTTTTTTTTTNTTTTTTTTTTTTTTACAATTCCTCAAAAATTTTTTCGTGTTTTTAAGCTTTTTTAATCTACATTTTGGCAGATACAGGAACTGTTCAAACTCACATATATACTTTTTTTCCAGCTAGAAATTTTGCTCAAGTGGAATTTGAGGACTGTGCACATGATCATGTTAGAAATGAGATTTGCCCAACAATCAAATCAGAGCAGCAACAGAGCAGTACAGGAATCCTGGCTATGTTCACAGCACGTATGGGCATCAAGAGGACAGCAAATGCTCAGAAAGAATCCAGACAGCGCTGCACCTCTCACAAACATACCGAATGGTTGTGGGAGCACATGGATGTAAACCACACGGATCAGACGCTGCCAGGACCTGCTGGGCTTGTGAACTTCATCCTGTCTGAGAAAACATAGAAAAGAATATGCCAGGGGGTCCTTTCCTGCATTCCCCTCGTTAATGAAGCAAAGCAATGGCCTCTCATTGGGAACTGATCCTGTTCTCCTCTCTAATACAAAGCACAGGCAGTTCCCACTAGAACCTTTTGCATCAAAATTGTCAAGAGACTGGAGCATGTGATGTGGGAGACTTTGTTCAGTGTCTTTCTCAGATGAAGATTACCCAGACTCCTATTTTGCACCTCCCAGACAGGTGTCCTAACCATGGAAATAGAAGTGAGGAAACTTTGAGCTCCTTAATGCATCTCCCAGCCATGCTGGGCTACATTAAAGCAAGCCCACATCTGTCTCCATGAACAACAACCACTGCCATGAGACTGTGCAGCACAGTTTGACAAGATGCCCAGATTTTAAGATTTAGATTTACAAATGCCTTCTCAGGTTTTCTTTGCTTCCAAGGGACCTAGGGCACTGATTCCCACAGGTCCTTGGATATCACTAAGCATCCAGTTCCCTGCTACAGCTGATGTGGCTGCTCATGTGCATGTGTCAGTCTTGAATGTCTGCACAACTTACCCTGTTCTGGAGAGTGAAATGGGGTCTGGTATTGAATATGCATCAGGGACACATGGATCTGAGCCCATGGCAACCTTCACAGGAGTCCTGTGGAGCAGACAGAGAGGCTGTCAGGCTGACACAGCCGAGTGCCTTGCATATTATTATCTGTTTTTTTCAATCTCCAGCTGACTCTTACTGACTTTGCCACTGGGGTTTAGATTTGTGACCAAGTGCCCCCACCCCACCTCACACTTCAAATCTTATTTATGCAGTCAGTGTAGTAAAATGGTATTAAAATAACACCATTGCACCTCACACTCTCACCATTCCTTCATGGCTGTAGTAGTTTAACCAGGGTCAATAGAATTTTTAAACGACTTGCAGCAAACATGGTAAGTACTTAAACAATAGGCTCCATCAGTTCCAGAGAAGCTGTTTTATTCTACTAAGTCAATTATCAGTAGTTTTGAAAGTCCCTAAATAAGTAGTTGTCTGACAGATCATAATAGCTCCTTCTATTACTCTATGCCAACTCATATACTGCTGCAGAATAATTTGCCTTACTCTTTTGTTTAGGATTTGAAAAACAATCATGTTGAAAGGAAGCAGAAGAAATATTATAATAATGGAATAAGAAAACAAAAGCAATTTGGGGAAAAATAAACTTCCTGCTCTAAATATTGCTGGGCTCTTTTAGCAATGCATTTTGCCATACAAGCAGTGGATTTACTAAAACTCTTAGTTCTGTAGCAATAACATTGACATGCCATGGTTGCATTGGCTGAAATCTACTGCCCCTTATCCCCATCAGATTGGTATTCATTGCCAGCCCCTTTCGCAGCTGATGCTGAGCCTTGGGGAAACCACCTGGTTGCCTGTGCTGTAAGGGAAAAACCTCACTTCCTGCATATCTTTTATGCCAAAAGCATCGAGACTGGACATAACACTGCCAAAAAAGAAGAAAAAAAAAAAAGGTTGCAGCTTTATTAATGGGCTCCCTTCAGGTGTGCTGTATCCTTTCACGTTCCATAATTGCTTTGGAGACTGAGCTTTGCTGAGTGTTTACAGGGGCCAGTCTTCAGCTCCGAAGTGCAAATGGCTGCGGTGCTTGGTTGCCCGGGGTTAGCTTGTACGCTCTCCACTCAAGGGGAGAAAGCAACACTACAAGACCACTTGTGATGTGTTGTGACTCTCCAAACCAGTCAGCACACGCATTAAGAAAACCCTTTTTGACCACTTGCCAGACACACCTTGGACAACGTCTGCAAAGCTGCAGGATCCCCATGGATACCATAGGCTATGGACAGGCAGGCAGTGTCTGAGATAGCAGCAACTGGAGTTGGCAGCAGCTTCAGGATCAGGGCCAAGGGAGGGTAACACTAAGCAGTGCTGAGGCTGCAGCAAGGTGCTCTTTGTAGCCTATAGCAGCAATAATCTGAATATAGCCTCTGAAGCATTTTCATGCAGTGTCTCAGATAAAGGAAATTTTACCAATAATGAATAGAGGTGCTTATTACATGTTTAGCCAAGACCAAATTGTAGGTTGGGAAGAAGCCACTGATTCCTACCTATAGCAAGAAGACGGAGAAGAGTGGAGTGTTTTGCCTTCCATTGACCATGCAGAGCACATGGGACAAATGTGTAAGAGGAATTCAGTCATTTAATGAGCAGAGGCACGTACTCTGGTTTGGCTCCTTATCCAAATCATCCATCCCTTTCAGCCAGCATTATTCCACTCCTGCATGTCTGCTGTTGGAGCCACTGCATCTACAGTCAGTATTGTGTGGAGAATAACACTGTGAAAAGCCAGTGTCCATAAAGGAGGCAGAGGAGTCCTGCAACTTTATTCAAATAAAGGGAGAGTCCACTGAGCCATACTCCCCGTGGGGTTTCTCTCTCACATTTACAGAGGATGCAGCCTCCTTTTATCCCAAACTCCCGACCGCATGTTGCCTTCTTCCTTTCCCCGTTGGCTGAGGCACTAGGCAGGTACAGCCTTTGCGGACTGCCTACCACATATTCCCCCCTTGAACATATAATTTGCCCCCAAAGTTCAGAAGTTCAGGCTCTCTGTGTTCTGCGGATCCACCAGAAGTTCAGACTGTCTGGGCTCTGCAAAAGATTTTGCATGGACCAATTTGTCTATTACCTTAAAGCTCAGGAGTTCAAACTGTAGTCAAACTGTCTTGAGTTCTGTAACAAACTTATGCACGCTGAGGTTGGCAGAGACATTAAGACCCATTGCAAAGACATTATCACCCATTTATCCTAAAGACCCTCACCCATCGAGTTGTTTGTAAAGACATTAGCACTCACCTTGGTATCTGCAGGCAGTGTGAAAATATTGAGTTAGGACAATATCCATTTGGAGGTGGATCACTCTTCCGAATACTGTTTTCATGGAGTCTACCATCCAGTTTTAGTCTACAAGCACCTGCTAACCCCATACAGTTAGAGGAGGTGTAGAAACTACTACAAAGGAAATTATAAAGTAAACTGGCATGGATATGTGGAGACCCCTTTTCAAGCAGAAATCCATTTCCAGTGGAATAATAAAAGAAAATAAAATCAGTAACCACAAATCTTCAAAGAATAGTTAAAGCTGGCTTTACCTGTGCTTGTTGCTGAACAGAGAAAAGCAGCCAAAAATTGGACCTGGTGTTTTTGTTTAGCTTATACTTCATATGCAGTTCACTATTTGCTTTCATTGCTCACATTACCAGACGAGTCTTTCCCTCTCTGTGCATGACATGTATTCCTACTGTCCAATGTTGGGTTAATATCCATACATAAATGCAAACATTTCTAGCAAATCTTGCGTCAATTTGTGGAGAAGTTCTTGAAAACCCGTAAGTTGTTCTTATGGGTTTGCTTTCTTTGTCCCTCTTTCTGTGTGTATTGTGAGAGGGAAAACTGAAGGAAATATTGTCTTCTTCATTAGAATTCAAAAACAAAGTTTCTTTGATGCTTTGCTCATTATTTTTATAAATAGCCATAAAATAGTGCATTCTTTATCCATAATTTAACAGATCGCTATGTTTATTTCCCTGTATTTTTTTTCCCCCTGCAAACTGCAGATAAGGAGTCACTCATATGTGGCATAAAGCTCTTTTTTAAAAAAATTAGTCATGGTGACTAATAGTTGGAATCTTTCAAACTTCTGGCTATTCAGCTACTACATGATTGAAATGCAGAATCAAAATTCGTAAGAAATATCAAAAACCTTTTGTCAGACTGATTAAACCAAAGGAGTATGAAGTTGTACTATCTCAGAGACAGTGAGATGAGAAAAGAATGGTATACCCAAATTTTAGAGACATTTTATAAGGTTTAGCCAACAGTACTCATGAACATTGCTTTTTCTTAAGGCAAAATTATCTGAAATATTTTGGAGCAATGTCTAAGGTTACCTATCACGGCAAAAAAAAAGGGGATATTATATATTATTAGTGTTGGGCTTTTAAATACATTTGACCACAGGCCACTGAAGCAGAAGATAATGTGGTTTTTTAGCATGAACATATTTTCCATGCATAATAAGTAATGATCAAAAATGCATAAAAAGAGGAGTAGTCCAATGATAGGAGACTATTTGTGGGTTTTCTTACTGTAATGGGAAATGGACTTTTATTACTTCTTAGAATTTGTATCAAAGACTATTTTTATCTACTTGGCTGTTGTAGTCCAAGTAATCTCTATGTGTGAGGCTGTGCTAATGATCTCCACATACATCTCAAAGCATGGCTCTTTGGAAGAACAAACCAAATTTGAAGATATCTGAGACATTTCTAATTCTTTTCTTTTGAGTGGACTTTCCAGCCACACATAGTTGTATGTAGTCCATGAGAAGTGTTGTTCGCTGGCAGCTAAACAGGCTATCAGGCTAGACGCTCGCTTATTTTTCTAACAAGACTGAAAGCTTGTCTTTTTTTCTAAGACAAGATATGCTCCCTGGAAGAGTATTTGAACCACTAGCAGGAGACCAGAAGACTCTCTACATTTTCTGAAAGCTTTTGCTTTCAATCATTTGGATGCCTTTCGTGGAAAGGTGTTGAAATTCTCAGTCATGTCTCATGAAACTATTCTTGTGTCAGAGGAAATAACAAAACAAAACAAAAGAAAGTGCTCAATGACATTAAAAGAAACCACAGATTTATATCTTCAGTGCCTCACAAGAAGCCCTCCAAGACACAATCCTTAGTGGTGATCCCTGTTTTTCCCTGCCTGGAACCTATTTGTACTTCCCACAGCAGCTCCTCTCTGCACTGTGCACAGGTCTTCTCAGTCCACCTCACTTTTGAATTTTGTTCTCTGCTTCTCCTATCGGTCCCTCACTAACATCACTATTTCTAAATCTGCTTCTGGGATTTAATGTCTCCATCACATTTTCCCCACCTTCCCCCCACTTTCTTTTCTTCAGGGCATTTGTATGACCCCTATTTTCCAGAGCTCTCACCCACCCAAATCTCCCCTGCTGTTTGCATGGCCCTTCCTTCTTAGGCCTACAGACATCTTTCAGCTCCTCGTTTGGTGCAATTTTTTAACAGCATAAACTCTCTTCTCCCTGTATCAACATTTGCTTCTTGTGGTTGTCTCTCCCTCCTCATGCTGCTCTGCATACATTGGCTGGGCAGCTGCAGAAAACATGAAATGGCCATTCACTTCCTTGCCTAGGGGCAGGATTTATTAGATGCTGAACCTCAGAAGGCTCAATTCTCTCAAGATAGTTCAAGATACAGGGCCGGATTCTCAAAAAATTGGTTTTATGGGCCAGACTACAGGAGAGCAGTGTTCAGGCAGGCGGTGTGGGAGGAACGCAGGAGCAGCGTCTCTCCCCTCCTGCAGCTGGGTGCTGGCAGTGCCAAACAGGGATTGCGCTCTCCTGCTTCCCATCTCAATGGGCCTCAGAGCAGAGGAGGTGCAGGTTTCTCTGCTTTAGTCATTAGCACTGTTTATGAAGCTGTATCGTAGCCCTCCAGAAAGTGTCACACCCAGGGCCCTGGCTTTTTTTCCTAGGTCAGTACAACTTCCTGCATTCCTCTGGCTGTCACTGTTGTAAAAACCCCTGCCTGACCGAGTCAAAGCATGATACTTCTGTATGCAAACCAATGTTTTAGGGTTCCTGTGGCTAAAAGTCTCTTATCTGAAGTCTATTATCTGCATGGGCATGTCATCTGCTTGCAAATATACCAGGCAGGACAGAGAAAAATATGACCCTAAACTAATGTTCAAATTTAGATTAATACTTCCCCAAGCACTATTTCCATTAGTGCTAATACAGGAATGCATAGATCGTAAATTGTCCTTTCAGGGTCTGACAATTCTAAATTTAGTGCCAATGTTAATTAAGCAAGAGAAAATTAGGCAATGCAACAGATTTGGGGAGCAGGCAGTGGAAGGGGAGAGATAGGTCATCAGCTTGACAGCTTTGGGAGGTAATAATTTAGTGAACAAACAATCATGAAGATAAACCTGAATATTTCAGTGCTTTTAATAATTTGTAGCATTTAAGGACAGCAGATTATTTTTTAATTATTTAGATTCCACATAACTAGAGAATAATCTTGATTTACCCTTCTCCCAGCCTTTTCTGTGTTGACAGAAAGAGTTCATTTGTTACTCTGACATACGTGCTAATTACTGTGCCCATATGTACACCAAGCACGTTTTATTGACTACTGTATGAGAGAGATTTTGAGGGGTTAATAAATGTCAAAAAATCTTATGTAAACATTTTCTTCTCTTTTCTTTCATACAATATAGGAGTCTGTTTAATAAACCCCAAATCAGTATAAGGTCACAATGTGTTTGGCTTTAAAACTGAAGTTAGGGTAAGTAATTACAAAGGGTCCACTGTGTTCCTTATTTAGTTGCATATTACACAGAACTGAATGGGATGATTAATAATCATGTTCTACACTGAAAGAATGTAATTTATAAAAGTTTATGTAAATACAGCAGCAGAATTAGTTGTTCATTTACCATTGCCCTGTTAGCACGTATGGGAATTCCAGCATTTTTAGAAAGCAACAAAGCCAAGATCCTCACAGGAGTTCTGTGCTTAAATACCTTGGAGAATGTGGGCCCAAGGTACTAAAATAGCTTAGCGTTATTGAATGTTTAGTTAAAATTAGACAGAATACTGGCATGTGTAGTAATGTTTGCTAAGAAGTCTGGGTTATACTGAGCTATGTTGGCAGTGGAAGAAGACTGGAGAGAATGAAAAGCTTTTACAAGATCATTGAACTAAAAAAGAGCAAAATAAATAAAAATTAATCATCAGTATAGAATAAATTGCATTTTTAAAATTAACATAACTCAGAATCCAGTACAGGATGTTCTTTTAATTCATTCATTAATGTCAAAATTTTGATTTAAATCATGTTGGTTTTTTTTTAATCGGCATGATCTGTGAGAAGCCTGGGAAAAAAAGAGTTCTCTCCAGCACTGTCGAGCCCATGGTGCACTGCCCAGACAGTCGTGAGTTGGTACTCACCTGCGGTAAGCACCAGCAGGCGCATACCGACCATCAGCGCAATCGACGGTAACTCTGCTCCATCATGTCACTGATAGTAACCCAGGTCATCAATTTAGAGCACACCAAACACATCTTTCTCACCTTCTGAATGAATGTTGTTACCATACACAGATTCACTGAGGCTAGAAAGATTTCCTAAATACCTCAGTGGATCCAGCAGTTAGTAAGCAGTATGTGCATGGTAGCTATTCGTTTTGGAGAGAGGAGTAAAACTTGCTTCACCATGTCCTCATGAAGACCGAGTGCTAAGTAGAAAGTATCCTATGATTTTCACTTTGGAATACAGAATGGTTAGTGTTTTATGAAGATGACTAGATCCCGGGTTGTACTACACTTTAACTTCATTATACTTCTTACTGCTTTTCATAGAGATTCACGTTCAGAAAAAATATCAGGTTTATATCTATTCATATTTGAGATCATATTAAACTCTCAAATGTGGTTTATAAATAGGGCAGTAAATGGGGTTGCTTTTTTGAATGAAAACTCCTTGGTAACTAATTGACCAGGTAATAAATGGAAAGTGCTTGTATTCCGTACTGAAAAGGCTGGATCATGCACCGCCACGGCCAGTGGGAGTTTTGCCACTGACTTCACTGGGAGTGCACAGCGAGGCTGTTTTGTTCCTCATTCAGTTTGGTTAACAAGATTTGTGCTCCAGTCCCTTTTCACCAAAATGCTGGCAGGCTTCTTACAACATTACTGGAAACTAGACCCTACACAAATTACTAAGGCCTTTTGTATTTTAATGTCTTTTTTGTAATGATATTCAGTCCTTTGGGGCAGCTGCCTAAGAGAGACATTCGTCAACTTCACTTTGTTTTTAGGACAGATGAGCCAGAGCCAAAACCATAGGCCTGAATAACTTGAAAATCCAGAGGAGTTTGGATCCAGATTTGAGCCCCACAATTTGAGGCCCTTGCTGATTAGTGGGCTGTGCTTTAACAAGCTGCACTCGTGCTTAGAAAGGGGCTCAATATTTGCTGCCAGCATCATCAGAATCGAAACACATCCCTAGCTGTGTCCTGGCTGTGACACCGTCCTACAGCCATTGCCTATAAAAGAGTACAGAAACGGGCAAAACACAGCAATATTCCCCTGGCACAGATCCCCATCTTCAGCAGCACACTGGGGTGGAGCCTTTGTGTTGCCAGAGAATTTTCTTTGTTAGTACCAGCCATTCCTTTCAGGATTACCTATCACTGTTCCTTGCTCTTGCTCCCGAGGCAAACATTTAGAGGGGAGGGCTTGTAAGATCTCAGTGCTGCTATATATGCATGTGAGAGAGCTGAGAAGGGCAGGTCTGAAACAGGGATCATGGGGAAGAACAAAGAGAAAAAGAGGAATAGCTGCAGAAAGTCTGTGCTTGGAAAGAGGAAAATCCTGGGCTCTAGGATACCCGTGATAGCTTTACACAAAAGTGTAACAATGTCCAGTTAGAAAATGGCTGGACTTAAATTAGTACAGCATTCTTGCTTAGATAAAGTCGTCACTTATACATGCAGTTCTGCCTTTTTAGGACAAATTACATGCAAACAGACCAAAAAGTAGTGAAAGTAAGGGCAAAGTATTTGAAATTGTGTCTGTGAAACGCATATGCAAAACTAATTAACTTATAGATGGCATTTGTCCATATCCCCCATGTGATGCACTGACAATCTCTCTGGTATTGTAGAATTCAAACGCTTTGAAAAGAAATTGCCCGAGGGATTGAATGTCTTTCCTTTACATTGTTTTTAAAAGGAAGAGTTTCTCACACTGTGTTTATTTGCTGCTAAGATACTGTTACACTAGCACCATCGCAGCCTGTTTCTCACTGCAGTATCCCATAAATTAGGTTGTTGCAGGGAGTATCAAGAATGTGCATACACTGCCTGACTAGAGCAATTTTATCTGAATAATGTTTTGTGACCTTTCTTGCAAAAAGGTCCTGACTAGAAAAGCATAGATTTACCAGGCATCCTGGCTGTACTGAAAGATTGCAATTACCGTTCTATTTTATCGGTATTAGTAGAGAGAGTTCCTGCCCTGACATCTCCTCTCCAAACACAAATGAAAAGTTGGGAAGCTGTACGACTCAAGTAATGAAGCACATTAAACCCAGGTACCTGTTTCAAATTCAACAATTGTGGGAATGATGGAAGAGCCATCGCCATCAAGATGACTTTCCAACAGGCTCGATGAGACAGTTTTGTGGACTCAGTCCAATTCTTAATGGACATAAGTCCACATTACAAAAAGCAACACACAACTGGCAGTAATTGATACTCTTTTGGCACTCAACAGAGAAGTGAAGTATTGAATGAGCATGAAGAATGGACTAACCTTTCACCTCTCCCCCTGCATTCCAGGTCAGGGATGAGACATCTGATAGAGCTACATAGGAAGCTTGGGCTGCTGCTCTCCGTGCCGCCCCGTGCCGTACCCAAACAAAGGACTTCCTTCTTAACAAGCATTGGGCTGACACTTTTCATGAACTTTAAATTTATGTAAAAAATTTGGAGGCTTTGGAAGTTAGCGTGTAACCTCAGGATTCTGCCTAAAGAGTACAAGCCACTGCTCCACATAAAGCCACGTCTCTCTGACTGCCAGCTGCATTAAAAACTATTACACTAATTCCCTGTTATACATATGCATATATAATGTATATGTACATGCATAGCAGGAGTAAATGTATTAGTTATTCATGTATGTTTATACACAATAGGAGAAGTAATGCCTTTAGCTAAGATTGCCTAATGCTCATTTTTAAGAACTTACTTTCAATTACTTATACGGTTTGCCAAAATTTAACCGTTACAGCTTAAATTTGCCGTGGTGGGTGTCTGTCTCTAACTGAATTGGGTTCGGAAAGTCTTGACTAAAATGGCTCAGATAATTCCAAGAACACAGTTAGTAAAAATACATCGTTTTAGTCGTGTTAAGAACTCTTGCAACCATCATATTGAGAGACTCTAGCCTGTCTGAGTTGTGGAGCTGAAGTTTGAAACTCCATAAGGAAATTACTTTGATGTCAAGACTTATCTTCTGTCACTCCTGTGGAAATCTGATCCAGCTGTAATCTCCTAAAAAACTAAATTCTCATGCACTCATATTCTGTTAAAATGCAAATTCTCCAAATACTCTATTTGCAGTAAGCATGCTGTCTTTTCATACAACTGTGACATCTGAGGCACAGTGTATATTTGCATTCCCTGTGGAGAATATCCACACATATAGGTATATAAAAATATGTCCAAGGGCTCTCCCTGTCCTTCGTGCACATTGCATATATCAGGAATGATAGCCCTATAGACCCATTGTATTAGAGTTCAGCTCTTCTCAGGGACTGTGTAGATTATTTAAGTTACAGCCATGAGGACAGCAGCACTTGCAACAAGGACCAGGAAACACCTGCATCATGAATCAGGGTGCTTAAGCCTACTCTCCTGTGAGTTCATCTCACAGTGAACCCCCCAGGTACCTAATGCCTCGTGTCTCAAAGAGGCCATGCCCGAAGACTCTGGGGGCTGCCCTGGTCAGTCTCTATGACCACAGCAGCCAACTGCTCTGACCTGAACTATGCTGAACCCTCTGGAGGGATTGGGTACTGCTCACAGGGTGCTTTACAAACAAGTTGAAGGAACCACAGGAAGAAGGGTGAGCAGTTAACATATAGAAGGGTCATTAACTTCTGAAGGATTCAGAAGTGACAAAGTGCTTTAATTAACATTGTCCTTTCAAGAACTCCAGAGTGAGCAATCGAGGTAGAAATCTACACTTCTGTAAGCTCTGAAAATGAGGACTAGAAGCCAAAATGTCTTAATGAGCTCCCACCCTCTGATCATGATATAAACACACGAGAGGAAGTGTAATGATTTTTGTTGGTGATAAAGGTTTGAATAATGTGTATGAAAAACAAAGGCTTAGACACATCACAAAGTGAACTGAGTCAGCTTAAAAAACCATCAGCATCTAATTCCTCTTTTGTGAGCTCTCTGAATCCAGTGCATTAAATAATATGAGGGCAAAATGAAAAAAATAACTTTAACACAAATAATCAAAGTTCTTTTTAAATGCATACTCAGGGGAAAGACAAATTAAGGTTATACAGACCACTTAAAACTAGTACTTCCTCACTTTTCAATCCTTGTCTCTGTTAAAAGCGTTGGATAAGACGACCTACAGAGGTCCCTTCCAACCTCAACCATTCTGTAATCCTAACAATCTCTTAATACAGTATTTGGTATGATAGACATACATGTTTAGTTTCTAGATTACCTCCTCTCCCCTCAGAAAGAGACTATATACCAAACCTAATGTTTTCTTCCCTTTCTGTAATATATTTTGAATTTTGTTTGTTTTGCAAGCTAACCCTCAGGTTGCAAGCACTTTTCCACTTTGCCAGCCAAATGAATATGATGAAAGGACACCTGTAGGCATACACAGAAGCCAAGAACATTCTGTACATCCATTATTTATTTAGTTTTCTTCTTTAGGTCTTTTATAGAAAGAAAAAAAACATAGGTAGAAACAGGAAAAAAGTTAATCTGCTATATAGTTGCAGTAAGAAAAAGCACAGAAAACACTACTTTTGTTACCTTGGCAAATAAAATAGAAATGTTCTCCACTGTGCAGTCTGTGCTAAATAAGTCCCACGGGAATTATGCAAGCACATTCTCATTATGGTAGTTATGATTTAGATTGCATTACAAAAGTAAAAACAATCATTCAAAGAGGCTTGGGTGCAGTGATTTGGAGAGAAGCTGCCACTCTGTCAAATAGAAAAAGAGAGGGAAGGGGTGGGTGCAATGAAAGAAATAAACCCTGCCAAAATGAACTCATGCAAAGGTGAAGCCAAAATGCCAAGAGGTACAGATTAAATGTTCTTATGAATGTCCCAAATGTGTGTGTCAGCAAACTGCCCAAATAAGGTTTTGAACTGAAAGCTCAGGCTTCTGCTGGAAACACCCAGAAACACAGAGATTAGATATTGTTTGGAAAAAGGGATTCTGGCTTGGTTGTCTAGAATGAACATTTGAAAATCACACATCTCACCAAAGCACATGTTAATGCAATAGAAATGTTTTTTTGGAAACTGAAAAACGGTCCTTAAGTAATTTCACAATACAAGAAGTAAAGGACCACAGAAATTGCTTCCTTTAAGTTCCAGTCGTTCTACATTCGTCGGGGGTTTTTTTAGTTTAAGGTCTGTAATGGCCATTTAAAAAAAAAAAATGGAATCATTCAGATAATTCTTTATTTGCCCCTGACTTTAATGAAAAATTCGCAGGAAAAAAACTTCTTATCTTAAACATAGCTACCGACTTCCAATATCTCATTTTTCTCACACAATAATCCCAGTGTTCAAAGTAGGTATTGTATTTATCATCTTTGTATGGAGCAGAATTTCACTTCACTTTTCTTTATGGTCTTATCACATCGTTTACAAACACTTTATCTCTGTAACTGAAAATAAATGAAATCCTGGGCTTTCGATGAAATGCCATGATGAAATGAATGGTCCAAAAATCTATATTGAGATGACTGACTCCTGTTTGTAGAAGACATGATAAATGTTTCATGCATATAAACTGAAGGATGATGGATTTAATGATCACAGTTTAACGGGGCAATGTTATTTTGGAATAATTAAGTGTTCTATCATTTGCAAGTCTAAATAGCCCATTGTTAGATGGTGCTTTTGTCTGTCAACAAGTCATTCCATTTTGTGAGGGTTATTTATCACTAAAACAATTGATGCGATGGAAACACACTACCAGTACGTGTTGTTAACAACACATTTTGTGAGACCTTGATTTGGATCCATATTTCAGGGGTAGTTAATTGATGTATGTTTCTGTTTTACAGAGGAAATATATGAAAGGAACCTTTGAAGGATTAGAGGTATCTTTCTCATGTGAAGTGTTACATGTGAACTGCATTTATTGTCCTTCCTATAAAGATTTTCAGAGCCAAAGATACCTCAGTTTTAAGACACACTTGTGAAAGGAGTTTACACTGAGGTGTACTGCCCAGTTTCCAGTTGTAGCTCCAAGAGGGTGTAAGTATCTGCAGAGCATGGTTTGTGTCTGCTGGCTCTTACAGCTGCCCTGGACACCCCAGATGGTGTCTCAAATGGACATCTTTGTTTAGACAGGTTAATCTCTCCATGAGGAATATCTCCATGGGAAGTACACTGTGCCTACACTATTTTTTATTTTTAATATCTGCGTCAAAACAACTGCAATCAAGACAGTTACAGTATTCTGATTTCCCCTGTTGTGCATACACAATTTTTTATTGACTCTGTATACAGAACTGAATGTGAGTGCCTTTTTTTCTTGACATTCAATAGCAAAGAAAATAATAAGAAACATAAATGCTGGAAAGTAATATGAAAAAGTTAATTATTTTGACAAAAAATAGCAGCTATACATTTGGTTGTGTGAGAATAGTGCATGATATTTAATATCTGAATGATCATCACAGCATGGGAAGGTATAAAGAAAAGATTAATTTATATTTTAATCGCAAATACTATTTCCTGGGTTGCATGATATTTATAAATATTAGAATACTTCATATATCTTCTTGTCTCCTGATACATATATTTTTTTACCACTCAGTCCCAAACCAGGTTTAAAAGTATATTGTGTCTTTTCTCCATTTCATAGTTTAAGGACTAAAACATGAAGGTGAGGATCAGTGACAAAATTTAACCAAAGGCCTCGATCTCCTGACTCCCCACTCTGCTCTGGTGAGCAGTGACTCTGTGAAATGTCTTGTCACACCAGTTTCTGTATTTTGCCAGATATAGAAGCCTTTTATCACAGTTCTGAGAAGCAACAGTCTCTCCTTTTTGCTGTCCAGTTCATTATCTTGCCACGAGTCTCTACTCTCTGAGTTCGTACAGCCACACACGTAGCTAGTGAGACCTACTAGTCAAGCAGAAATCCAAGCATGCTCAAGTGTGGAAGCTGTGAAATGGATATATCTGATCATCAATGATTTTGCCCTGGGCTGTGGGCAGAAATACTGAAAGTATTCCCAGATGCCTAGAGCTGGGATCCACAGTTCAGATCTTGACAAAACTGGCTGATATGTTGTGGCATATATATTTAAGTCTCAAAACTCTTTAGAGATTCCTTTTGCACTTCTTCCCATGAGAGAGTCTTCTGTGTCACTGCTTTCCAGGTCATTTTCCTTATCCCGGGTGTAGACAGCAAGGAATGTCTTCAGCAGACCCTTGAGAAGAAGAAAAGGGGCAGCAATGGGAAAGCATGTCTGTTCCAAGAGAACTTTGAATAGAAGAGTGTTGACAGGGTTGGAGGTTTTTTTCCTCTTTCAAGAGCAAACATTTTCTTGAGTTTTTGTACTGAAGGGGTTTTTCTTAGTCCTAATGTATACTAAACTCTGATATTAATGGTAAGTTTTGATTTAATGAATGGATGGGATTTATCAGGCCTAGGATATATTTTGTCTCTTGAAAAACATTTTGTCACAATTTTTTTTTCAATAGTTCCACAAACGCATGTAAGGTTAGCAACAATTTAGATGAGTTGTATTAATGAGACAAATACCCTGGAGCTTCAACACTGCTTTCAGCACACAATTTTGCTACAATATAATTCTCCATTTATCTTTTTTGCCATAATATCCATTTCTTGTTAAAATCGATTCTTTATTTATGGGAATAATCTATTCAATTCTATGCTCCACAGCCTAATCACCTAACAAAGATAAACTTTGTTCCTTTTGAAGCAGACTTCCCCGACGGCCTGGATTTCAAGTGCATAAAGCCAGGATAGTTGTACAGAAATCAGACGTGCTTTGGGGGGACGCTAACCTGATCTTGGAGCCATAGTCTTGAAATTGGAGCCAGTAAGGGAGGTGGCCCCAAACACAGTTCCCTGATGACTGTAGTGTAGGACAAAGGACCAAGGGGGCAATATCTCACCCTGTTTATGCTGAGGTTGCACAGAGGCCACAGCAGAAGCTGACTGCTGCCAGGGCATTGCTCCATTCCTCAGCTGTCTCAGAAGAGGGGCCTTTGTGCCCATCTTCCAGTTAATGGGAGATATTGCCACTTGCGAGGGAAAAATAATCTCTAGTCTCTCAAGCAAAAAGTAGTGAAGTATTATTATTTCACTGATTGCTTACACTCAGATACAATTACAACTTAGTTAAAGCAGAAGAGGCCCAGAACAGTCCTGATGACCTCGGTCTGAACAGACGTAAGACCATAAACATCCAGGCAAACAAATAACCTTTGAGTTCCATTAGTCACAGAAATTAAGATGCTGAAATGCTCAAGCGCTTGCAGAATCAGACATTTTGTTTCTAGTCACCTCTAAATATGGCATAAAGAGTGGGTCTGGAGAAGTGATTTCAGTACTAAGTCCATCTTTCACTCCTAAAACAGTGGACATCTTAATGGCAAACCCATTAAAATTATTTTCATGATACACTGTGAATATTTTGAATATATCAGGTCAAGGTTTCAGTTAAATATGTTTATATCGTGTCAAGCTTAGCAATTTATTGGGGAATCTTTACCTAATTTGATGTAATTGATGTTAAAGCCTTTTTTCCTAATACACGGTTTGTGGATTCCTTTTAAATGTGGATAAGAAGAAATGGATTTGTAGAAGATGTTTTTAATTGATTCCAAAGGGAATAGCCACCATGGAATCTGCTGACGAGTTCTGTGGGGGTCTAGACTCCAATCATTCAGCATCTATATTTTTAATGACAAGATGCTGCAGTGTTTAAAAAATGAATTTGAATTATGAACACAGATAATTAATGTCTGCTCTCTCCTAACATCTTATCAATAACCACCAAGCCTCCAGTTAAGGCAAGGACCTCTGTGTTGGCTTAGAGACTCGAATTGCATAAAAACCCGATGGCAGCAAAGCTGCACTGAAGATCTTTGAACACTTCAGTCAGACACTGCATGTTAAATCCTTGATTTTTGGTTATAGAGGAGAGATATCAGCACATCACATACAACATACTGCATAATTTGCCACCACTGGTTATTTTGGCATTTGTTCTTCCTCAGTTTTCACATAGGTCAATATTTATTCAAAACTAAAACCTTATAGTGTTAATCCTTTGGCCACCTCCACGGTAGTCATCCTCTCGGTGTGAAGAATCTCACTGACTCCAGGAGATGGAATTGTATGACTGAAGGTTGCTCAGAATTAATAAAGATCAGGCTTGTCATTTGGTGTGTGATTTAAGTCTACCTGTGTGTAATAAGAAGCAAAACTCTTGGGATGCTGCTGATATTGATTCACTGTGTAACAACTGGACAAGACATTTAACAACATAACTTTAAAACAAAACCAGCAATGTTGTTGCACATCACATAGCTGCAGCTTGACTTAGTGAATGCTCCATATTACATTCTGTAGATTCATCTGTCCAAACTATATGCATTTTATATGAACATGTAAGCAGAAATGTAGCCTATAGGATATACTAAGTAATCCGTCACTTCTCTTCGACAATGACAGGGACTTAAAAGAAATATTTCTACTAGTTTTGGCTAACACACTCCAAAAACCAGCTGTGGACTTTGTGTGGAAGCCCTGAGGAGAGGAACAAAAACAATCGGAGGTACGAAAAAAATGAGCTATGAGGAAAGACTGACAGAAGACGGAATGCACAGCCTAAAGCAGAGGAGTCTACAGTGCCGCACAATAACAACCTCCAGGTGAAAGTGGAAAGGGGACTGAAGCTACATGGGCATAAACAATGTTCTAGTGGTACACAAACAAGGAAATGCAACAGATTTCTTGAGGATAATGTTTTTCACTGGAATGTTTAAAGGATCAGACACCTGCCAGGAATGGCAAGTATAATCTATGTGGTCTTTGGGCAGGGACAGAGTAAAAGAAAACTTCACACTGCTTTATAATGTTACAATTCTAAAGCTCTGTGATTGAAAGATGTTACCTAAATGTAAGTGGCTTTTACATGACTGCATTTTCACTGCCACTTACCAGTTAGATAAAATTACAGGCATCGTCTGTACTTGGAATCTGTAAAAAAAGTCCTGTGCACCAGGATCCTGCTTATCACAACAAAGATTTACTGTGGCTAAAGAGTATCCAAAAAATCATTGCTTAGAAAGTAGGGCAAAATAGTGTGCTACTTCCAGCTTGGCAAGGACAGATGGAGATGCATTCTATCCATGCAGGCATGAGCAGAATAGAAGTGACCTGAAGCAGAAGGACTGTTCAGACTGTGAGGTCCCGGTGAAAAAACCATCCACTTCTTATTTAACTCCTTATGTCCAAAATGTTTCCAAGGCCTCAAGTATTAGTCAGGTAAGGATCAGCCAGAGTATGCCTTTAAAGGTTGAACAGATGGGCACATCTGTTTGTCTGACAGGAAAACGTATGTGTTGCTTGACCTGGCAAACACTTCTTGGTGCAGTGGAATCATTGCACAAAATATCTCAGACAATATCTGATAAGGATCCCCCAGCAATAGATCAGTAATTGGGATATGATGGTACAAAGCCAACAACAAAATGAGTAATTGGGATATGATGGTACAAAGCCAACAACAAAATGAGTTTGATAGTTCAAGCTTAGTTAAAGAGGCTTTGTTCAGTTTGATGACTCTGAAATTAGCTGTGCTAACCTGTGCTAAATGACTCTGTCTTGCTGTGTTACTCATGAGAGATGTTCCTTTATTTTTTTCTTTTCAGTGGAATGAGTAGTATGAGGATAAGCTCATGACAAAAAAAAAACAGAGCTAGTATTTTCAGAAAGGTATTCTACCCGTCAGGGATTTCTTCCTTCTCTCTGATGATGATTTTAACAGGTAACTGGGCACCTTTCTTGCTCAGGTGATACTGCAAAGTTAGTTCTTACTGACTCAGGCCTAGCAATGTGCCTCCAGTCTTATCTTTCAGAATCATATAATGAAGTTAGTTTCAATCTAACTATTTTTTTATTAAAAGAGAACGAGATTTCTGTCCCACGTTTAACACTTGCAGTGAGATCTGCTGATAGCCTCGGCATCAGTAACATAATTTCTTAGCATCAGATGTTGGCACAGACAAGGAAGATATCCCTGTATCCATCAGAAAAGACTTTATCCTCTCTCACAAAGAGATCCTTGGGTTAGTACTGGCCAATCTGGTATGACACAGCTCTGATTTCTGTTGGAAATATTAGCTCTAGTGCTAAAAGCTGCATAATTACATTAGTGTTGTTCCATGCCTGAGGGAACAAGCTCTGTTTCTCTGCTGTGTGACCAGCCGGAGCTCAGCGCCGCTCCAAATGCTGCACCCAAAGTGGGACCTGGCACTGGCTCAGCAATAAAAGCCTCACCCACAAGAGTTTTTACTCTAGTAAAATGGTGCCACATTTTGATCCACAAAAGAAGCTGACTGAGTTTCTGAAAGTCCAGATTCTCCAAGTTCCCAAATCTCCCTGTAAAATCAGTAGAAACTTTAATATTGTTGAAAATCAGATGCAGTGCCCGTATCATGAGGGCATCTGGAATGCTAGTCACACAAGTCTTGCTTACTCACAGCACTGTCTCTGGATATTTTTATAAAATCTACATTCTCAGCAATAAAATATGTGTTGCTATGGGGCATCTGTTTATGTTTTTATGGGAACTGATAATTACCCTGGAGTTCCTTCTGTCTACAAAAATGGTAGAGTTTTACAGCGAGCCTATAAACAATTATCAGTTAAATGTAAGGATAGTCCTGAATTTATATGAGAAAAACCAAATATATGGGGTAAATTAGTGCAAGCAGTTATCCAGGTATGAATTGCAGGTATGAATCATATGTTTTACACATGTGACAAAATATAGTTTTGTCCCTTTATAACCTTGAAAGCTCAGCTCTCCTCTGAGCTCAGGACACAGGACTTTCACCTGTCAGCTCCCGGACCTCACAGCAAAGTACCCTAGGCTGGGTACATCTCACCCTGCATTTCTCTGAGCAACAAATGCCAGGCACGTGATAGAAACACATCATTCAAAACACATAGGTAGATAGGTAGATTTTAAATGTTTGAGACAATTCTATCATGACATTCCCAAACCTCAAACACTGCAGAAATACAATATTTACTATGAATAAGACAGGAAAAGGTAAGTAAAATAAAGTAAACTATGGTTGCACCTAACTCACACAGTGCAAACATTAACCCTGTGAGGCAAAATCTGCAAGAATAGAGATACTCTTAGGTCCAGCTTCTTAATTTATGTTTGATCTTTTTGCCCCCAAAACATCCCAGTACTGCCACAACCACTGCAACAGATGCTATTTGTTAACTGTCCCCTCACATTCTTTTGATGAGTCCAGTCATACTCCTTAGTATGAAATTTGTCTGCCTCCATTATCTCACCCCTCACACGCAGTTACATAAAAGGTCTCTGAAAATGCTACCAACAGTCTCACAGTTACATGGGGAATTTTTGATCCTGGATTTTTTTTTTCCTGTGTCACAGGGCTCCAAGTGAGGATAAAGCCTTTTCTTTGGAGCTGGCTTCCACATCTGCCTCAGGATCCTGCCTTAAAAAAAATCAGGATTTACAACCGACTTATTCTGATTAGAGGTTTCAGTCTGTGTCCAGTTCATTTTTCCTTTAAAAAAGATAGGGTTCATATTTTCTTACAGCTTCCCAACTTTGTTCTGTTCTGTGTCCGATGTAATTGATGACAGATTAATGCCCATCTGTCACAGTTCCACACTGTTCATTTTTAGTGTAAATATTCTGTGCTTACTCTTCTGGGTGTTACAACCTGAAAAGAACCAAATCCAAATCTGTAATAATAACATTACCAGAATTAGATATCAATGACAAGTCAAGGAAGCATTGCATATGCATATACATATGTGCTTTGCAACACCATGGTCAGACAGAGAAAACTACCAGTGGCTCTAGGATAAGGGTGTATGCAACAGAAAGAACAACAAAACTGGGGAGCAAAGACCTTGGAACTACAGGAAGAAAAGTGGGCCAGAGACCCAGCAGACAGACACATGGATGGTCACTAAAACAGATGCGTAGCTGCCCCTAAGGATAGCATGGGTAGAGTATCTTTGAGATTTATCTATACAACAGCAACAAAAGCAATTAGTTGTCTTTATGCTCTACTTCAGAATCAAGTGTGCAGAACTTATGGCTCAGATCCTCTCCTGAACTCCTACATAATGCTGTGGTAGTGGCATGAAAGTGTTTAGCACTATGGTATTACTGTCTTACAATCATAACCATAACTGTGTTTTGGTGCCTGATTATGCATGACTGATCTGATCACCCCCTCTTGGGGCCTGACTTAACTCTGTTTGCAGCAATTGATGGAGGATGTGGACAATCTAGGAAACCAAGCAATACTGAAAATATGACATGAGGATGGAAACATCCTCTATCTTGCTTGCGTGACCTGTAATTCAGTCCCACAGCCCAAGTACCCTACTGAAACATTCGTCCTTTCACCTTCACCATTTGGTACTAACAGTTTTAGGTGCCCAAACATCCTGTGTAATCAGGAATCGGTACCAGATCCTGTAACAGACCCATAACAGCAAAAATTGAGCCATAGATTGAAACGATGACAGGCTTTGTCTCGTCATCTGCAGGATGCAGGAAAATGAATTCTCAACTAGAATCATGGATCTCACAATGGGGTCCCAATACATGAACAGAGGATGTTTTCCATGGGTCATTAGAAAATGCACAATGAGTTCTTGATGTCTAAGTGTTAATATGAAATGAGAAATTCAGTTACAAGAATCCAATGTGTTCAGAAGACAAGCCTTTTGGGTATCACAGCGTACAGGAGAAGAAACCAGAGGCAAGATAGAAGACACTGAAAATAAAACCAAGGACAACAAGGCAAAAAAATAAAAGGATAAAAGAACCCCAACAAAGTTGCACAAAGAGGGCGAAGATTAAACGAAAGAAGATTAAAAAATAATTAGAACCAAAGACCAGAAGGTGAACTATGGGACTTGAAAGAGAAGGTAGAAAAAAATGGATGCAGACAATGTAGCAGAAAAGGACTCTGAGCAGCAGTAATGCTGGGGTTCCTAGAAAAAGGAACATAACATAATAAAAATGAATAACCAATCCTTGTAAGAGGAAGCAAGAGTTAAACCAAAATTAAGTGAAGCCCAGGCTACTTTCAAGTTGTGCTGGAAGATAAAAAGCAGAATCAGAGGAGAAATGTGATCACATGCTGTGTTACCAGGAAATATGACAGTCTGAAAACATTTTTTTAAATACCAACTTAAAAGCATAAGCATAAAAAATAGATATTGCAACAGCTGTACAAGTGAGGAATAACAACTTGAACGGAGATATCTAGTATGACCCAAATTTCGTAGAACTTAATATGAACCCACAAGAATATCATACACTCTCTTTATTAACAAGAGTATGCAAATTAGTAACATTAAAACAAAACAAAAAAAAAAGGTAAAACTAGTGATCACCAAATTAATTTCCAAATCAAGGACTAAATAACAAGTCACTATTGCAGCAGAATTGGATACTGGTAATGTTAGAGCAACCAAGAAAGGACGTAGGATCCTTAAACAGGAAAACCATGGAGGTTGGCTAGTTGCACTGGAGGAATATCCAGGGCTAAACTGTGAAGATCAATCTTTAATTGATCAACCAGCCCCAACAAATTTTAGCTGGGCTTTACTTACTCAAAAATGCAAAGTAACCCAAAAGGTAAAAGTGTATTAAGGAAGGGAATTTGACAGGTTTGACAGTACATTTGAGGTGCTGGTAAATTGTTGGTATATTTTTTCAGCCTGCAGAATAAAGAGCAAATTAAAGTCACCAAGGGATACACACAAGAAAATAAATGATTGGGTACCAGATCCAGGGTTCAGTGACTGAGAACATTGGCAAATATTTATAAAGAGGGTTTCACACTAGCCATACATGGAGCACTGAACCAGGCTGAAGGGACAACTAAGCTCAGTAAATCAAATAACCATGAAATTGGAGAATTTCACAGATATTATTTGAAGAGCTGAAGAAATTTTACAAGAACAATGTGAGAGTTAAAATCCTACCAGGTGAATAAGTGGGGAGGGAGGAGTGGAAAATTATTCAAGTGATAACCTTCTCTAATCAATGTCTAAAGGGGCAAAAAGATTTCACAGGTGAATAGAATGATGGGTAAGACTGTAACAGATGCAGCTGTGTACCCAGCAAACAGGGTGGAAGTGTTAGCCTGGTCCTAAAAGATACTGCAGACAAAAGCATGGGATGGCAAAAGAAACAGGAAAGGAATAAAGAGAGGAATTAAAGAGTTTTAGTGTTATTCTCAGATGTATGTGAAATCCGTGGAGAGAAGACTACATATTTGAAGCCACCATGGAAAACTGAAAGGTTTTTCAAATGTAAAGACTTGCAGGTTGCTCAAATCAAATTAAATATTCCTTTGAACACAAATTTCTGAATTATCAGTTGGAACATATTTTGGGTTAAATCCCTGCAGACAATGGATTAAAAAAATATATGAGTGCAATGGAAAGATAGATACCTCAGTTTATTGAGAAGTGTGTGGGTAGTGAGTGGGGTACTAAATAGTATAGATCTCAGATGCTTATCTAAAGTATTTGCATTTATCATTGATAGGCAATGACATGATGAAAGCATTTATATAGGAAAATGGAAGTTTACACTTTCTAGAACATAACAAAGTAGGCCCATATTCTTTCTAACATCTACCTTTCATTAGTTTCAAGTGTTATAAAAACAGCACAAGAATCTATTTGGATTGTTACCTGACCTGTGTGACAATCTGGTATGCAAACCTTGCTACAAAAGAAAATTTTCCAAAGCTTAAAAAAGGTAAAAATTTAAAAAAAGTTGGCTTTAGTAAGTTCTATTTCAGAAGGCTGCACACCCTTACATGAAGATTTACAAAATTATATTTGTTATCGAGGACGGTTTCTGTAGTGTTGTATTGGGACTATTTTAAAATAAATATGTGTAAGTTAAAGGCCTTGTGCTTGTCTTACGAAATACTAAGAAATGGTAGAGGCCATAAATTCTCTAACTGTGGAGATATACTGATAATCAAAATACTACAAATCTGTATGTGCAAGCATGTACTAATTTAGTAGAAAGATTCTTTGGTTTTCAAGGAGCTAATCAGGTAGCTTTAGAGATGTCCAACAATTGTTCTCTTGCTTTGGGAGAATAACAGCAAATATCCATCACCATGAAGAATCACTCAATGCAAAAGTTATCTTTTTCAGTCTGAAAAAACATTCACTTTATGTACTTTGTCATGTGGTATCTTGGCAGTTAGATCACACTTTGTAATTGAAAACCAAACTCTATCCAAAGATGTTTGGTGCTCTGTGCTCTCAGTCAGGTGGCTTCAAGCGCTTAATAAAACTTACACATTTGCCATTGTTGTAATTGAAAATAACACACTGGCTTTAAGCTCATTTAAAACTACTCCAACTGAGCCAATAGATGGAAGAATTTATGGAAAAAACCTTATACCTACATCTATAATGAACTATTCAATAATAGAATTCCAGCAAAATTAAGGGAAGCTTCAACAAATCCAGGAAAATGTTAAAACATGGGCATTACAATTTGAAACAATAAATAGTGATGTTTCTATAGGATTATATATTTTGCAGTTCCACAGCATCTAACCTACTTCATGTATTATTTCATCCACTTATTGCATTGTTAATAATACAGGTTGGGAATCTTCTAGGTATCATTATAATATCAAAATGTTTATCGAAAACTTTTGCATATTACAGCCATGTTATTTGCGAATAATTATCAAAAGGTCTGTATCTGGTGAGGCAAGACCAAAGCATTCCAAATGCTGTCCAAGCAGCAGGCACACAGCAATAACCAGCCAACGCAGGCTGGAGAGTGCATGGTTTAGGCAATTGAATCAAAAGGCCACAGTTACCTGAATATATCTCTGTAATGAAGAGACGTTTGAAACCTGAATGGGACCAACGCAGGAGAAAACAATCCTAATGGTGCAGCAGGGACCCCCCAGACAACCAGGTACCAGAGACCCCCGAATGCAGGAAGGAGAGGGGCCCAGAGACCAGACAGGCATCACAGCTACCCACTGATAAAGATGGGTAACAGTGTAATGAAGCTGTACCTCTAACAGGTAACACACATGGGCTGGTTTCAAGGTGCGTTTATTACGAGACTGCCATGAGAGCAAGTGGTTGCCCTTACCCTGTATTTTAGAGCCACATATGCCCACTAGATGGTAAATACTGCCTGTGTCAAACCTTTAAAGGGACTTGTGTTTGGGTGTTCAGCATGACATTTTGCTGATTGAATTGGGCTGGTTTGGCTGGATGCTTTTGAGGAGTAACTGTTAAATTTAGATGCATGGGAGATGACTGGCTGGAAAAATAGATGAAAACTCTGCTTTTTTGTCCTTCGTCTTTGAAGTTTGCAGTTTTTGTGTCTGCGGAGGTCAAGAATTTCAGAGTCCTAAGTAAGAATGTTAACCTCAGAAGACTGGTCGCCTCAAGACAAGGACAGATTTGATGGGTTCAGAGGGCGATACACATGAAAACACAGTGATGGTGAGGCCATCAGCTTTGGAACTATTCATTTAGGAGTAATTTGTCATCGGTGTTAGGAACTCTGTGTTGATGCTTGAGCATTTAATGTGACTGCAGAGATGTTTCAAAACAACTTCCAATACAAAATGGAAGAAGCTTGTGGAGCTCTTCAGCAGAGAAAAATCCCTGCTGAGCTCTACAGAAGTGTGTTATAAATGAACAAGGAGTGTCTGAGCTGTGACCAAATGTCCACTGCTAGCCAATTTTATTTTGTGGTGGATTGATCCCTTTTCTTTCAAAGCTCAGCATTTATAAATTGTTCTGGAAAACCTCAAAGTTATTTGGAAAGGTCTATAGCAATATAAATTTCTCTATGCAAAATGGCTGTTTAACAAGATTGTCTCCTTGAACTTTTCACATGATTGTGACAGCCACTTTCATTAACTAATGGAAGTTTTATTGCGGATTTTCCCACTACTCCCACATTACTGTTTACTATTATTTTATGGAGAATACTTTACCAATTGGGTCTTTGAAACAAAGGAAAAGACATTTGGTGACATTCCCAGACTATGGGGGCTACGCGGCTTGTTAGCAGGGCTGCCCAAGAGACAGCTTGCAGGAGAAACTCATCTCACATGGGCTGCAAAGCTGTGCTGCAACTAATTGGCCTGTGGAGGTTAATTCAACAGTCATTATGGTCACTGCTGAAAAACTCCTTTTGTGTTAGCCCTGCTTAGATTAAAATTAGGAAGAACAGAAGGTTCATCAGGAATTGTTCCTCATTAGTCATGGTGCAGGCAGCAGAAGGATGGTGTATGTCTGTAGTTAGATTTTACAATAACAGTGATCGTTTAAGAGAAAAAAGAAAAGAGGAGTTTAAGGAGTAAGTGGTTTGGAAGGCATCTGACACTTCATGAACCCAACATCCATCATACCGTAGCTGGATGAGTTTTGGAACTGATCAGGAACTGACTCTTTCCTCAGGTCACCAGCAGAGAAAGTGTTCACTTGGTATTTTAGGAAATGTCCCTTGTATTCCATCTGGAGAATCCCTGGGTAATTTTATGTTAAATGGTTGCATTCCCTCAGGGCAACAAGTAAAGATGTTTTCAATTGCCTGATGAGAAAGAAGAGACTTAGAAAGGAAGAAAAAATACCTGGAGAAAAGAAGACGGCTAGTCTACAGCTAAGTGTAGACTAGCATTTAGGGAAGCAGAAAAGTGTGAGCAACAGAAGTGAAGGAATGATTTATTTATCTTTTATTTTTCCAAGTTATATGTCTTTGTGAAGTCTCTGTTGCAAAAGACAAACCTCGAGTTTGCCTGATTTGCCATTTTTCATTTTGTGCAGGAAAGACAGTAACATTTCTCCTAGCAACTAAAGATTTTTTTCTCCAACAAGTTATAAATGTGGAAAAAAAATAAATAATAAATGTTCTGACTTTGAACTTCGGTAGAAAATCTCATTTTTACAGTCAAGCATCATCTCTCAGAGCAGTAAGAAAAAAGAAAGTTATTTACAAATGTCTCTTTTTTTACCAGAAAAAGTATCTTTCATTTTCAGTGAAGTTTCAAAACTTCACAGAACTGTGAATACTTTTTTATCAGTCCAAAAAAACATTTTGTACATTCTTAAATGTGACACAATGAACACTTCTCAACTTTTGGAGATGAGTCATCCTTCTGAACCAGGGTCATCCAAGGTCAATGCACTATCCTCAGCAGTAACAGTGTGAAGCTTATGATTAATCATTTCTATACATGGGATAAAGGCATGAGACTGCATTTTTCTGTCAGGTACACTCATTACATTGCACAAAAATTGGTGGGAAAAAAATTAGTCTTGCGACCCGCAGAGTGTCACGTCTCTAATTGATATGGCTTGTACTTACCTCAAGATCAAATTTGATATAGTGGTTGTACATTGTTGACTAAGAACTGTTTTGATTCTGGCTGTGTGGTTTCATAGCAAAAACATTCACTTTAATGCATACTGGCATCACTGTAATTAAATTTAATTCCTAAAAGAAAGCTAATTTTAAAAAAAACTTTTAATTTCCTTTTGTTTCCATATAAATGCTAAAATTGAAAAATTTAAGCACACATAGTCACAGCAGGAGCCAAGGAACTAAATATGCAGTTCTACCTCCGGACCCCTTAAATTGGCTACTGTTGAGGCACATCATCTACATCAAAAGGACAGAATTCCAGCAGAGTATGTCCTCATTCATTACTGTGGCAAGTGAGGAGATGCACAATCAGATTACAATTGCGCTACGTAGATGCAAAGGATCAGAATAGGACCTCAAAGACATATACTCTGGGCTTCTCAAGTAAAAGATTTCCTAAGTGTTATGCAAAATATTACGTGGCATTTAATCTTCTAAGAGATTTAAAGAAAATGTCTTCTACTTTATACATTTAAAGGAAAAAGTCTTTTGTTCATCACATTGGACAGAACTTTTATCCTTTAACTGTCAAGATGATAAAGGCATCAGCATGCATTTAAATTCCTTACCTCGAAAGATGGTAAATGATGTATGCAAAAGAAAACCAGATTGCACAAGAAATTTCTTTTCACAGGGATTGTACCATTGAATAAAGTTAATGTAAAAAAACAGGTGTGGGTTTTTTAAGCCAATGTTAATGCATGATGAGGTCAAGTGCCAAACAAATCCAGGCAACTACAGGCTTTTTTTTTTTATTAAGAAAAAGGCATGCTTTTTTCCAGGTAGAAGATTTTTTTTTTGCTTTGCTTTTGCTTATATTGATGGACTGTGAAGGTCAAGAAGAGATTGATCCACAGAGGCCAGTAAAAGTTGGAAGTAATTTAATTAGAGTTGTCCAAATCTGAAATATCTTCTAATCCGATTATATATTTATTTCTTGAGGGACAGTGTGTGGGCATCTATATTTGCTATAGAAAGATCCTTTTTTGTAATCTAAAAGGATTCAGTTATCAACTCTTTTTTAAGAAGCAGAATGAGTCAAGAAAATAAAAACCCAAAGAATTTTTCCAGAGTTAAAAAACAGAGTATGCTTATATTAGAATATATTTCAAATTAACTGCATGTATGTGTATGTGTAGTCTGTACATTAAACTACATTAAATAGTCTTTTGGAGTCCAAGTAAGCAGAGGCACAGTTGCTTAGATGTGTCATGTGAGGATCTGTTTTTGTGCTGTGCTGCCTGCCTTATGCAGCTGGTGTGATTCATGGTAACAAAGGGCACAGTCTGGGACATTTAGAGATGTAATTTTGTCTAAAGCTCTTAATATAAAATAGACAAAATGCTTTCTGTGAAGAGGAAGGGTGTCATCCATCAGAAGTTTTTAATCCCTGCTTTGCCATGGTCATCCTTTGAGGGTTTTAAGGGTACAAAATGTACAGTAACTGTGCGTATAAAACCCGAGGTGACTCTTAACAACTGTGAAAGCAAATGAGTCATCATGTGAAGGTGAATATGCTGTAAATGAGAGCAGAGAGGCTGGGAAGCAAACTGGAGTATCGACTAAGGGCAGTGCTGTCTGCATCACAGAGCCCTGAGCTGTACAGAAAGGTCTTCTTCCACTGTCCCAAAATAGTAGTGCTACAGAGAGATTTCTAAGAATGCATCCCACCCCCAGATAAGCAGGTATTGCAGCACAGGAGAAGAGATTTGCCTGAAAACTGTTCACTAGAAATCTTGAAGTAAAGTAGGTTTGGGTGTATAGAAAGCACAGGAGAGTGAGTCCCTTCCTCTCCCTGTGCCTATTTGTAGAACCAAAATGGAAACAAAGGGGTTTTTTTTTTAAGAGTAAATTACATTTTTTAAAATTCCCCTCCCTTTCTGTTCTTAAATCCAGAGCCAGAAATAGAAGTGCCGAAATTCTGTGAGAAAGACCACTCTTGCCCTTCTGGGAAATACCATCGTTATCTCTATAAAGTCTGTTTGGAGATGTTTTGCTGACTGCAGAGATCTGGATGTTCTTCAGATAAGGAATTGAAAGTTTGTCTCATTACCAGATGCAAATCTCCACTCTAAGGTCCATCCATTAGCAGGTTAGACTGTTGAAGTACATTGAAGTATAACTATCGTACAAATCCGGTCAGGTGTCCTTGACATGAGAGTTTGCAGCACTGCTTTCAAGAGATTTATAAATATGAATGGACTGGTGATGCCAGCCAACATGATTAAGATGCTCCCTAAATCAACACTACCACTGAGTTGCCCACAAATGGCACAGAAATAATTTTCTTTTGATAAATAAAATGTCTCGGATAAAAAGCCCTGTGAACCGAGTGCTGTGCCTCCTGAGCTTTTACTTTTTTACCTTAGATGAGCAACTGATACAAACAGCAATTAAGGGCTTACTTTAAGCAAGAACTTAAGTTCCATATGCTCAAGTGCTTTGCCAAGCAGGAATGAGGTTACTCATATATTTAAATATTTGTCTTGCTATTAGACAAAGAATGCGAAATTTATATCCATGCAAATGTATCCACATATAACAGTTTCACAAATCAAGAAATGTGTTGTATTTTTTGGGGCCTGCTGCATCCTGGGAAATGGAGAATATATTCTTCTGTCTCACTCGATATTTCACTGCACAACTGAATTTCTTGAAGAGTATTGGGTAGACCACGTATTCCTAACGATAAATATGCCAGCGTGATGACAACTGGTTTTACCTTGAACATTTCCCTGCATAGTGAATTTTTTCTAAGCTGATAATAATATGGCTCAGTCCCCCAGAGGGGGAAAAAATACTTTCCTAGGAGCTGTGTTAGTTCATGTTGAATGAGAGCTCTAAAAGTAAGAAGTCGCACGAATGGTTTCTTAGACAAAAAAAAAAAAAAAAAAGAAAAAAGAAAAAGGCTGGCCTAAAAGAGTTTACACAGCTGTGAGTGATAAAATATAGCAGCCATGGCAACCCACTCTCCAGTATTCTGATAATGCATCAGAAATGAGGCTATTAGAATTATTAATTCACATTAGCGGCTATTAAAATTACTACCTGCAGACTCACAGCCTGAAAATTCTTTTCTATTTCTAAGAGAAGGTTCGATTGCAGAGGGAACCTTTTTGCTAAATAGGTGCACTGAATTGTATGCTAGACATTATGGGAAGTCCAACAGATAATAAAGCTCACATTGAGCTTTATGTAGCTGCTTTGTAATGCAAGCCTAGCAGATGTAATACTTCATTCTTTTAATGATGGCTAAGAACCAATACACCCCTAATAGCAGTAACAATAACTGGACTCTTACTGGTTCCCTGGAAGCAAATACTAGATATTCAACTTACTGCAGGGCATTTCATTAAATAGCAAGTGACATACAAAATGTTCTACACTGGTCGGTAATAAACAAAGCCGACAGAAACCAGCAGAAAAACTGAGCCAGGCCCATAGAAAGGTTTTGTAGAGATGCTGTGGTGAGACTCAGGGAGTCCTGCAGAGATTTGGCTACATCCTTTCCATCCCCCATTAACTTAACTCAAAATGCAATTGCATGCTGTTTTAAGTAAAAGAAGAAACACTATTACACCAAGGCCACAGCAGGAAATAATCAGGGGGAACAGCAACATGGCAGAGAAAGAACATTTTATTTATGGAAATGAGCAGAAAAAGTAACACACAAGCTAGAAGCCAAATAGGTACCAGTAAAAATGAAAAACAAGCAAAGAACATGAGCTTGGATCACAAGCAGTTTTTAGGAATTCACATCACAATCTATCTCCTTTAAGACCCCATGTACCAAAAATGGATATGACATCCAGTGTTCTTTCAAAAAATTATCATCCTCAGAAAGAGAAGAGGAAAACAAAAGTGACTGTAAAATGAGATTGAGCACATCCCCACAGGCTAGATACAGTGAATGATGTAGGTGTACACAACGGGGCTTGAGTAGCCTTAACACTAAATGCTATTCTAAATTCTTTTCCCCTGATCACTACCTAACTCAAGAATAGCCTGAATTTCCTAGGGATTTATTTTTTTACAAAGTTCCCTCTGTGCCTACAGACATTTGTTTCTACATATTCAAATTTTACTTCCTGCAAAACTCTATCAATATCTCTATCTGTAGAAGTAGCTATTTAGCCATCTAAGCTTCTTTTGGAGCATGGAATGAGGCTCTCAGCAAATAAAGACACTCTTACTTTCAAAAATGGTGGAAAATACTCTCCTAACAAATAAAAAGGTGGTAATACTTAAGGTTATTAATTATACAACCTAGGGCTGATTTCTTCCTGGGGATGTCGGGACTGACAAACACTGGATGACCATATTGCAGTCTCCCCAATGCTCTTGGGGCTGTGCCTAGAAAATTTCAGTTTAGTTTAGCTGTGCCACCAAAAAACAACAACTCTGGGTGCACTTATAATACTAAGAAGGTGGAAGCAGAAATTTGTCTTAGTCCAGTTTGGCATGCAAGGTCAAAGAAATTAGGCATGTCAGGAAAAGTTATTGATGGTCCTTCTAAGAGATGACCAAGTAACAAAAATATTTGTCAATGACCTTAACTGTAAAATTTCCAAGGACTGCAATGCTGTGGTATCAGTACCCTGCCCTTTTCCTATTTTTCCTCAGGCGTTTGGACAAACATTGCTGGATATGGTATTACTCACACAGGTAACAGCATCCCTGCACAACCAAAGGGCTTCATGCCTGAAGAAAAGTATTTGTTATTTCTTTTTCCCTACTTGCTGTTCATCAGCTCAAGCTCATGTCAGCAGGATGACTCATGTGCTTCTGTTCAGCACGTGCTTAATGCTCAGCTGAGTGGAGCAGAGCCCGCTGTGGCTGCAGAGCCCCGTTTGCCAGCAGGGATGGGAGAGGAGAGCAGCTCGCGCCCCACGGACCAGCACGCTCGTGCCACCACACCGGCAACTGCTGAGCACTGCTTCATGCCATGGAGAGTGCTCGCCCAGGACCCCGCAGATACAGCCACCCTTCCTAAGGTCACAGAAGTGTCAGGGAAGTATTTTTGCCTAAGAACTTGCTGACTTGTGAAAAATGAAAGTTCCGGCAGAAGCGGATTGGTTTTGACATCACGTTTTGTTTTGTTTTCCAAATTAATGCTGGGAAAAAAATCTTAAAATCTTAAAACCTTCTAAAAGGCAAAATCACCTTCCTCTATACAGTTTCTGTGCAATGGACTAATGAGCAGTTATTTTTCCCTGGATCAAAAAGAGATTTTTAGGAAATATTCGAAGTGAGAGACAAAACTTTGGAGGGAATAGATGGAGAGACCATGTGAATCAGAACAGGCACTAGAAAACAATAGAGTCAAGTAGGAAAAAATCACCAAGTGTTTTTTCAACTTTTTCACCTTTTTTCAGCTTTTCACCTCACAAGGTGGAGACCCCAAAAAGTTAGCTGAAGGGGGCAGAGGAAGTAGTGGATGTGATAAAGCACTTCCTTTTTTTCTTCTCACACACCTTGAGTACATTTGCAGAGATTTTCAGTATGACATGATAAGCCCCTAAAAATACACCAGAGTACATATCCCAGGAAGCAGCCCGGTACTGGAAGAAGAGGAAAAGTTGAAGTATCCAAGTACATCATTATTCCTTACAAAAGTGTCCACAGTTTAAAGAAAGAGTCAGGTCGTAAAATTAAGTTGGACAGTTGCTGAAGGATACATGATGAAATCTTCAGTGGGTCAGGGGAGATGGACTCCAGGAATGCACAGGTCATTCCAGGCACGACTCCTGGGAGATGCTCCCCATGCCCCACGCATCACTGCTTCAGAGCGGCCTTGCAGAGGGAGCAGACGCTTCCACAGCAAAATGGGCTTTCCCCATTAAACTGTTTCTGCGAATAGTATCATCTGACAAAAGCAGTTTAAAATCATTTGCTTCTTTCTACTTCAACATTTTCTGTGTGTTTTCCTTCAGATCATCATCTTTTAAGTCACCACAAAGGAGCAGCTTCCATACATTGCCCATTGACTAAATGACTGCTGTTACTTTTAGTCAATTTGATTTTAAATTAATCTCACATTAAAGTCTAAATAAGGGAAGATTTCAGTTTTTACTTGGAAGATGGAAGGAAGAGCAATGTGGGACTGTACCAGCTGCAGCTTTAGAGCTTGCTTTGGAAGGCTACAAGGACACACTTTATTTCCTTAAGGATCCCAAAGGCCTGGACTAATTAGTACTTATTAGAAAACAAATTAGAAATGCATTTTATTTCTCCATATGGTGAAAGAAGGAGCTACAGTAAAGGGGTGGGATATCATAAGAGCTGAGATGTTGATTTGCAATGCATAATTTATTTGGCTAATTTTGCCTTTTCTTTTATGTCTATGCTTTGTCTATGAAGAGGTAACGACTTCCTTCAATGTAACCATTGTTCTAAACTATTCGTCAAATAATTTCTGCTACGTAGCTCATCTGTGAACAGTTCATTGCATATATTTGATCATTACAATTCAAAATTGTAGTGGCAAAAATAATCGACATGCACATTACCTTAATTTTTTTTTATGTGATAGCATGGATACAACTATGACCTTTTTTATGGGAGTGTGCTTGACTTTACTTTTTCTTTTTTGTTGGCATAAATTCTTCAAATTTAACTTAAAACTGCTTGAACTAGAATTGCTATGTAAGACAAAACAGGCACTACCAGAATTACGTAGAATTCACAGAAGTTTAGACCTTATGCTCACTGCTTTGTGAATGTTTCTCCCAAGAGGTATGTGTTTCTCCCTTCATGTATGTAAAAGGTAAACCTGGTCAGTGAGTAAACACAGTAACAGAAATCTGGTTTTCAAAAGTTAATGAATACTCAGAGACAAAATAGAAGTGATTTCAGTAGCTGCTGTCAGAGACACCTTATGGCAACCCTGTCATAACCTCATAACCGATTCACTATTCCTGTTTGTAAAAGACAGGGATTTCCAGTATTTTGACGCTGGAATGAAGAACTTGCTGTTCATTATGCCTTGAGTACCTTAAAGATGAAAACACTGATCGCTTTGTTGATCATCTCCTGACACTGTTCAGCACCAAGTGACACCAGCACTAACACCAGCAGAATGCCACCACAGAGATGGCTCCTAGCCAGTGATGTTGGAGGTCAGAGCATCTCAAATTCACAGCTCTTACCTCTCTTTCCTGAGCAGGACATAGTGCTCACCAACATAAAGCCATGATTTTCAGCACAAATCCTCACCTCTAGCTCTGGGACTAGCTTAAATATGGAGAAAATGGTGTTTCCCCCATGCCCAAAGTTCAGGTCTTTGATTTCTGAGTAGACTCCTATTCAACAGGCTTTTATGGGAACTGTTTCTGGTAATCTGCCAACCACATTTGTTGTGAACATCATGTGGTGTGGAAGTCAGTATTGCCAGTGTGCTGGGTGTGCTTTCAGCCCACCTCCAAAACAGGGTTCCTTAGGGAGGAATGGGCAGAAATGCCAGATTTGTTCATCCCAAACAATTTCTCATATTTGTCTGCTCCATGCAATTTCAAAAGAGAAAATTATGCACAGATAGAAGTAATTATGTCTATCTGCATGCTGACCATGTAATTGCAAGAACAATGATTCTAAATATTCCTTTTAATTCCCCCTACACCTGCCTCACTCTAAACCGTCATCTTTAGATCCCAAAATATGGAGGGCACGTGCAGCCTAGTCCCATTTGTAAGACATCTAAACCCTTTGGAAGCAACCACATACCCTTCACACTACTAGAAAAGGCATTTTATATACCTACTACAAGGAAGAAATATAAAAACAATCTATGTAAGCATGAAAATTTGGAGGAATTGATTTTTATCCCTGGATTAAATGTTTTTGTTCACTATTTGTAGATTCCAGCCAGATATAATTTATTTTACTCCAGTGAGAGGAAAAGGATAGGAGATCTGTTATCTTCCTTAAAATGTTTTTTGGCTAGAAAATGCTTCTAATTTGTACGATGCATTTCTCCATCAATGTTGCAGAACTACATGCTTAATTTATACAAACTGTAAGTATGCTTGGATCATACCTAGTTTTTCAAATTATGAAAGACTTGTTTTTCTCTGTTGATTTCCTTTCTTGACAGGACTGAGCTCACCTTTCAACCACCTCTTTTAACAGCACTTTGCTAATCTATAGGTAGTTTATAAACTCTTTTCTCTCTTCAAAAATGTTTTCTCCACTATGTTCCACATTCAGAACTGTATTTCAAAGCGCCACTTTAATCCTTTTTATCTTTCTGATAACTTAGGGATTGGTCATTACTTGGTTATTCTGGTCACATTTCACTGTTCTTCACTGAAATCTCAACAGAGAAGGAATGCTTTAGGCAAAATGAACTCTGAACTTTTGTGTCATCAAAATCTTAATGTAAGTATATTGAATACAGCCTGCACAGCTAAGCCTAAAATCATAAGAAACACATCACGTTATAAAAATTGCACCAGCACAAAAGTGGAAAATTTTGTGAAAAAGAAATTTTATTTCTTAGTGTTACTTATTACCATTCCAAGCATTTAATGAATCTAAAAATAAAAATAAAGTTTTGAAAATATTTCTATAAAATAGAAGCATGGCAATGCAAGGACGCTAACTCTGAGAACCTCCTGCTCCCTCCCATACAAACCATAATGCCTTTTACTCTCCATAAGCTATTATATGATTTTGTTTTCTAAAATTACAAAACTAGGACGTTTTCTTCATTTGAATACTTACAGGTCATGATGACACCATAAAAGCTAACGTGCATACTCTTTTTTAAATACCATTACAGCTCCAAGGAAGTAGTGCTTATCATAAAATTGTGTTTAAATTAAAAAGAGATATTAGCATGAGTTAAAGTGTCCTTTTTTCTTTCATTCTTTTAATAAATTATCTTTCAGGGATCATAAGAAAACTACTTGTTTTCTAAAACAGCCATTTCTGACATAGGTGTTTTGGTACATCCTTTTCATGTCTGCCCCCACATCATTACTACATTAAATCACCATTTCTGAAGAGGATTTTGTCTTCTTCGCTTCATGTTCTGCATTAGTTATCAAACCTGCTGCTTCCTTCTTGGTACAGACCAATTTTTCACAGCTTAATACTCAAATTATTATCTTAAAATTCCTAAAATGCAGTTCCACCATGGCTTAGCCACTTCTGCCGCTTTTAAAATCGCTACTTATTAATGTTAATCATGTTAGAATGCTGGGTTTTCTTAACTAGTATAAGAGCTTAAGTTTTTAATCTGAGTCTTTTTTCCCCCTCGCAAATTTCCAGAAAATTGCTAGGATTAAAATACCATAAAGATTTCCTTTCAACCCATGTGAGCCTGTAAGCCAGGTTGCTTAGAAGAGAATCTTTTATCCCATTCGAAGGACATACGTGCAGACGGATGTAAAGCATGATCTGTAGCACGTGTGTTCACTCCAGCAGGACATTTGCACACCTTGCATGCTGTGGTTAACAAAAAAGTAAGAACTGAGGAAATCTTGTTACAAGCAGCTATTTCTTCCCTTCACCTTCATCCTGTATCCATCTATCACCCATCTTTTATACACCTTTTGAGTGTCACTCTAGGTTAAATACGTAAGGCTTTTAAGCTGTGCAGACACTGAAGGGTAGTGAAAGCTGGGTTTCCATTCAGAAGAATAAAGGTGACCCTACAGAGGAAGCCAAGCCAATCTATTTCATTGTAATTGATTACCTGGGGGAAAGGAGATGGACAAATGAACTCTTCACCCTCAGTGCTCTCCAAGACAGGCAGTGTATCCACCTGTGGTCACACTGGGATTGCAAGAGATAAATGTGACTTCTTCTCTGGCAATATGTCAGCCAGTTTAAGCAGCAGCTTGGAAGCTTGAGGAACAACTTAATTTTGCAACCTTGATTTTGGAAGTGACTAGAGCACAAATGCATTAGACCAGATAGTTCCGATTCCTCATAAGAACTAAAGATAGCATTTTTGCAAAACTATATGACCATTAGTTTTCTTGAACAATGCATGTCTCAGTCCTTGCAATTCCGTTGCTATTATATTGGTCCACAATCTCCTTTCTAAAGGTCTTCAAGAAGGAAGATGGGGATAAATAAACCAGTTTGGAACATTAATGTGTCCTTCAACCATTTTTTTTCAGGTCCATTTGTGTTAGGAGAATAGTACAGAGACTGTTCTAGTCTCACTGATTGTTGGTTTCTCCTTAGCAGTGGACAGAATCTCAGATGTCTGTTGTAATTTCTTAGATCCGTCAGTGGTGTTTGATACTCATGGTCCTTGGTTGTGATAAACAGCACAGCTTTTATCCTATCACTCACTTGAGTGATTTTGTTCTTTCCTCTCCAAATGTCAACTCCAGTTCCCACTGAACTCAACTGCAAAACTACTTTAGGCTTCAACTAAAACAGGTTTGGGCCCCAGGAGATGAAAGAAAGTGATTTTGATCAATTGCTCATCTGCCCAGAGAACACTTTCACACAGGTTCTGCCAGGCTATATTTTAGCGCACCTCCTCTATGCGATGCTGAGAGAGATAATAACGCAGTTTGGGCTGTTGTGCTTTCAAGATGCAGGTGACACGCTGCTCTATGCCTCATTTTCATCAAACCCAGATGGTGCAGCATCTTTGCTTTGCCTGCGCCTGGCAGAGATTAATACTTAGATAAGGGCAAGCCGACAGAAGCTTCATTTGGACAAGATGGAGGAAGGGCTATTGTGTAAGGGAAAATAGGCGTGATCTTTTCCACTTCCCATGTGGGAGGATTTTGACCTGGAGTGTGTTTGGATTCCTATTGCTATTTGAAATCGCAGGCGGGTTTGAGGGCCCAAGACAGCTTTTCATATCTGCTTCAGTTAGACATCTATCACATTTCTTCTTGGCTTTGGACAGTGCCACCTCTAATCCATGCCTTTTTAAATTCTAGACTTAATTATTGTGATGTGCTCTATATGGGGCTACAGATGAGGACCAACTGGAAACAATAGTGCGTGCTGAAACCAGCTGCTTGCCTGGCTGGCAACGGGAGCCACTGAGCACATACTAGATAGCTTCTCTGGCAAAAGTTCTGTTTTCCTCCCCACCAAAGGAATGGTTCCCTCCCTATTGAAACTGGCTCCTACACTGAATTAGTGTTAAATGACCTGGGTCCTATCTTCTCGAAAAGACATCTCCTGCCAAGTGAAGTCTCAAAGCAATTTCTGACAGTATAATGTTAGAGCTCTGGATTTAAACAAATAGGAGGCAGTAGCAATGCTTTTAAAACAAACAGCTCTCAGCTTCAAAATTGGCTTGCCCAACTACTCCAACAGAGCCCAAATGTGTAAAGCTTGGCACAGTAAATGACCCTTCACTTTTCCCTAGCTTTGGATTATCACCGCACTTATCACAAAGGACTCGTTAGAGAATCCCGTAGTAATTGCATCTGTATTCATGATCTTTTTAACAACATCATTAATATAGCTCTGGAGTTACGGACTCCCCATGAAATTATACTAAACCGACACCAAGAGCTTGAACTTTGGATTCTTATTTTAAAGATTCCATCCGTGACCCATTGCCCCTCAAAATGTGTGGTTCAGATAAGCACTCTCAGGATTCAATATTTTTCTGACCTGCCTCTTGGGTCAGCAAAGTGGTTTGGAAAGCTCAAGAGAGCAGCCTTATTTATTACATTTCAACACTTATTTTTTCTAATTCTCGCTAAAACCAGGACCTACAGAGAGAAATTCTTAGGACATTAAAAAACGCCTCTCAAATTCCAGAAGGCCTTTATGTTTAGTCTTAAGATAGGAAAAGCCTGTCACTTCTTATTGCAGCCAAATCATCCATTACAGGGGACAGCTTAAGCAGAATACCCCTGTCAGAAGTTTTACTACCATGTATTTAATGCAGAATACTGAAATATTTTCCATTAGACAAATATTGTTATCTGTATCCACGTCAGATAACGCTATTCTCTATCAGCAGTGAAACTGCCAAAATGGTGTAAGATGCTCAGGACTGAGCTATGACTTTATGAGAGTAACAGTGGCAGAATTTGTTTTTTATGATAATAGACTAAGAATCTAATTCTTTCCTCCATTACTCCAGCTGACCAGTTTAGACGTTTTTATCTGAATACAATGTCTCTGTCTCAAATACTCTGAGTAAATGGGCTTTGGATGTAATTTATAATTCTTGGAAGGGAAAATATTTCATTACTTCCTATATAGACTACACATGCCAGTAATAATTTAAATTCCTAAAGATATGCAGGTGCTTAGATGGAAAAAGTAAGACGTTTCGATTCCTTAGTCTCTGCTTTGCTTAATTGGATTTTACTGAGCATTTTAAATCGGCTGAGACTTTTGATCAACTGCACATTCACCATCACTTCCAAGAGCTTTCACAACACTACAGACCTGAATATCTATCTGACAGACATATTTTTGAATCTACTAACAGTTCCTTACTAAGATATTTTCATCAAAAATGTAAAACCTTATAAAAAATTCAAATGTTTTGGTTCAGTTGAGGCCCTCAGTTAGAATAATGTCATCTCATGTCTACATGGCATGGTGTTGTTTTTATTTGGGGGCTTTTAATGCTACAGTGATAGTGATTTCAAAGGTTCTAGCTCCTTTTTAAGAGATAACTGCACTATTTTTGATTTTGATCTGTCACCACCTTGCCACAGTATGATATTCCAGGTTTCTTGTTTTGAGTAAATGTATTTTTTTTTATCATTGCAGCTTGATAAAACAGAAGCCCATTTTGAACAATAAAGCATAAGTAATGTATTTCTATTTTTATATGTTTTCTTGGACATGATTGCAATTTATGAGAAAAACCACTATAATTATGAATGCAAATGATTTCACAGTTACTGCAACAGATTTTGTTTATATATGTTAAACTATGCTGAGAAAGAGCCGGCTTTGATCTGGGAAACTCATTAATGTCTTTGCAAAACAGCAATCAGAACACGGTATACAGCAGTGATAGTGACTGTGGTTCACCAGGATGTGAGTCAAACAACGCCAGCTTTGAAATTCAGACACCCTCTTGTGTCAGTACACAGAGGTGGATCATACGGAAAGTAGTAAGACTTTTTAAATTAAATTGTTTTAAGATTGTGTTTCTAGCCTGATAGAAATAATACGGTAATTTATTAAATCAATAGAATTATGTTTCCTACCACGGCAAGGCAGAAGTTCCAGGGAGGACTGACAGTGTATATCCATATCCTGTGAAATCAAAGAGGGTGAGGGTGCAAGCTTGAGCATTCAGCCCTTGATGTCTGCTCTGCATTCTCTTTCATAGTGGTTTGGACTATTCCCCTTACATCTCTTCAACATGAAGCTTGCGTTCATCCTGAGGTTAGCTCCCACCAAGGAGCAGCATGGATGAGGCCATACTGTGTTTAGCTGTCTCCATCTGTCACCATCCTCCAACATTAACCCAGAAGACCTCGTACTCTCACATGCAACCCAAAATATTCACACAACACTCCAGGGCATGTGTATACTCTCCACATCACACTTATTAAAATCCCACTCTTGAGGCTGTAAGGCGGTTTCCTCATTAACAGCCTGGCCTGTGGACCCAGGCCTGACGACAAGTGCTGTTAACGCCATGTCAACAGATGTCTGAGGAACACCGTGGAGCCAGCCTGGGCCTCACAGAGACGGCAACCCTCCTTTCAGCGTGCAAAAGGAAAGCCCAGGAGGGGAGAGACAGCCAGATGCCCCGAAAGAATCATCAGGGTATTGCACCATCCACAGGCCGTACCAGTAGCACCACACAAGTTCAAAAAACAGTAGTTATCCCAAGAGTATCCTAACAGCAATATCTAAAAGACATTCTTTGCCTTCCCCTTACCCAGTTTCCTGATACCTATTCACACTTCAGTGTTTAACCCATTCACAGATGACCCAGGTGATCTTAGAAGGATGTAGGTAGGCCATACACAAAGGCATAGGGAATATCTGTGGGTCACCCAGCAAAAGGGCACAAGATGGGCATCGTGCTGGACAGGCTCGAGACCTGGAAGAGGAAGCTGGGACGTATGGCGTGAGAAGGGCCATTCACCACTGACTTCAGTGTTTTCTCAGAACTCACCATCGCACAGATGGGCTTCTACAGTGTGGTGGAAACACAGGCAGGCCCCTCTTACAGAAAATGTGAGATCCGCTCCTGGATGTGGCGGGGAGCAGATCAGCACAGCAATAAGGAGTGGTGCCCCTCTGTCCCTCTCAAAGACACCCTCCTCCCTCCAGCAGGGCATTTGAAGTAATAGACACTGGACCCACTCCTCCTTGCCAAAGAGCAAGATCTCACACTGTGGAATACTGAAACGCTTCCTAGATCTGTCAGCCAGAGCAGCTGAAAGCCCTCTGCACCCTCATTTGGCTACACAGAAATCCGATCTATCACCAAGTAGACGAATAATAGGAACTTGGGAAGGGGAGGGATGATGAATTCTTTGCATGTCCTCATGCTCAAAACCCTCCTAGAAAGCCAGCCTGGAGGATCTCCAGGGCCTGATCCTGAGGTATCAGCAGAGGGACTGCTCTCCACAGTGGGCAGTTGAGCAACAAGTGGTAGTATGTACGGTCACCGTTCACTTTGATTGCTTCCTCTCCATGCCGAAAACATGTTCATCAAAAAAGAAGCCCTTCGTTTTGCTTAACTCTCACATTGATAGTTTTCTATTTGCTGGACAGTACCAGTTTTTGCAAAGATGTGGTAATTGCCTGTGCAGCTACTAAAGCTGTGTCTATACTTGTTGACCAAATGGGTTAGTTTGTGCTCTGGCCTGATGGCAACTAATTCAGTCTCATTTATGCGGGAAAGCTTCATCCAGACTTCCTATGGGGAATGGTTCCTGAGCCATGTTGACTCCCCTAGGCGCTGCCTGCCCACACTAGCTCAGAGTGAATAAAACCACCCTGAAATAATGACAACTATCGGCAGTGCTCGGGTTCACACTACACCTCATCAGTCCATCAGTTTAACTAAGGCCTGCTTAATTCACTGAAATATGAAACTATTTCAAGTTGATATAGGTAGGGATTGGAATGACTGCAAGTTACAGAGCAACACTCTATCCTTGATTTATCCTTCAGACAAAGAAACTTTCTCTGGAATGGAAAATAGGTTAACAACTGAACAAAAGTAACCTAATCTGTTTTAAAACATATGAAGTTGAGTTTGATGAAGACAATTTTCCATGGGGCGTAGGCAAGCAGCAGAGTCTCAGAAACACTGACTTAGTTTAATGAGTGTTCCTTAGGTAAATCTTCTGATTAGTTGCCAAGGAATTGTTTCTTTTCAGTGTTTGCAATACCTTACTCCTCAATGAGAGCCGACTGTGGCTGGCAGCATTCTCATTCTGAGGCAGTGGGTCAACAAGTTAATGTCTTGGCTAAAGACCCTGAGAGTGCTTCTCTTGGCAGCACCGCGGCACGGGCCAGGACGCAGCCACAGACCATAATAGTGAGCTTCACTGCCCAACAATCCCCTTCACCAAGGGAGACATTACACTCAAATATCCCTAGCCTCTCTAAATACCTGTTGCTCTTTCTGCTGGGTTTTAGCATCTACATGCAGTCTTGTCACTGTGTCTAGGGATACTAATCTTTTAAGCTACGTTTTTATTTTTGAAAGCAGTCAATGTATAAAATCTTCTCATTTCATCTGCAAAAGTGTGGGCCTTTGGAAAAATGAGCTCCAGCACAACTCTGGTCTTCTTTAGCCATAAAAAAAAGGTTACATTTAAAAGCAGAAATTGTTTGTTACCCCCGTCTCGTCACAAACTTAATATTTTTTTCTTCAGATTCCACATTTACATAATTAAGAACCATTTATACACTTTGGTTCTAAATTTTAATTCACCTTAAACTCTTCAAAATAGAGTGTCTATACTTTACTTCAATGGAGACTTGGAGAGATTCTGAACATATGGATGAGTGCAAAATGTATTACACATTTACTGATTGCAACAGGATCATATATGTATGCCACAAAATTATCTTGTAAGACAAAAATCAAGGCAGCAAATAAAAAAGAAGCCCTTTCAATAAATATAGTAAGTTCTGGTCATTCTCAAAAATGTAATTTCAATTAGATTCGGGGAGTGATACTGCATATGTCAAAAAATCAATTTCATTAATTTTCTCATGTTTCATCCAGATACTGTATCACAAAGGTCTGGAAGCCCGTTTCTAATTATGGGTAATTGGGTGAAAGAACATTTGAATTTATATTAACTTGTGAACTTTCTGCGTGAAGGATGCAGAGCTCTCCAGCAACGTGTTCAGTGTTTTACTAAGGAGCTGAAAAAACATCGGCTCCTATTCTGTGTTGTATGGCAGCTCAGGTTACTCACTCTTTTATAAGATTGCTCTGTATCTCACAGGATTAATTTGAAGTGGGGTTCTTGGCCATTGGTCACAGCATGTTATTTTCTGCCTAGCTGAAATCATCTTCATTCCAGTCAATAAAACCCAAGCACTTTTTGGATTCACTACATGCAATTGCCAAGCTGTTAAAGTGGGCTTTGACCTTTTTCTAGTCTATATGTGGTACCTGGTTTTGTCTGTTTATTACTCATTAAGATCTTTGTGATGGAAGAATTTGCCCCAAAGGAGGAGAAAATAATTGAAGGTTTTATGGTATGCTATGGCATGATGAACAAGCCATGAAGGAAATCTCAAAAACAACACAACATATAAATGTCAGAGAGTTTGCATTCAAACACAAATCTCACCAGAATAAATCAAGGACTGTTACTAATCGGAGTCTGAAATAATCTTAAAGAACAAAGGTGTGCGTAAGACTTTAACTACAGGGATAAAAAAGGAGACTATGTCATGATTATAAATTCTGCAATGATGACAAAGAAGCTTCAACACAGTAAAGCCAACAGAGCAGTTGAGAACAAAAAAAAGCAATGTCTCTGGATAGATTTAGAATAACATTGAATTTAATTCTTTTTTTCACAGCAAACAAGATGTTCTCTGGCAAATGATATGAATCCTTTGTCAAGGCTGTCCAGATGGCCTTTGAGAATAAAATACTGCACACAGCAGTGACATACTTGTTGGACAGATAACTTACAGATTTGGAAACAGCCTGTTGGAGAGCTTCTTCATTAAACTAATAATGTTTCTGGTGATTTGGTTACAAGAAGCCAAAGGCCTGGTGACAATTTCACAAAAAAGAAAGTTTTAGCTGCTATGACAACCTGAACAACTGTGTTTCTCCTCATGACAACCTGTCTGAATTATATAAAGTCATGAACCCACGACAAAAAATAGACTCTAGAAAGGTCTGTAAGAAATGTTAAACTATACCTGGGAGATGACAAAAAAAAACTAATACAATGATTCTGTTACCCTTTTCACGAAATAAGATTGAGAAGATTGTGAGGCATGTTGAAAACTGCTTTAGTTATTGCTTAGATGCTTCTTTTACAAACTTTTTTCCCCAGCAAAGTAGGTAAAGCTCAAAACAGGAGTTCTTCAGTTGACTTTATTGGCAACAAAGTAGTCTCCACACAGTTAAAAATAAAGTAGAAAAGACAGGATGGAGAAAAAAGACAAACAAAATAAATTTTCAAGAAAAGAGAGGCTTGAGAAAAAAAGACAAATACAACAAATTTCCAATGAATGTGAAGCCTTTTAAAATATACTTTCCTATTCCCTGTTCAGGCTCTCTTTTAATTTTCTAGGTCTATGCCAGAGAGATTGCCAATCCAATTTTCTAACACTCCCATTGGGTTTGTCAGATGGTTAACATCTCTCTACTGCCCCCTGTAAATTCAGTTTTAAAAAATTTTCTGCATGTGTTGCATACCAAAAATGTCTTTCTGTTTTGATTGCGTCTTTCTGATAAAGTAACAAAACAAAATTCCATGCTGTGGTGGGGGTTTTTTTCAAAGCAATTTTATGAAACATGACATTTCAGAGCAATATTCCTACAAACATAGCAACAAGGAGAAAATACTGAAAGAAGCCAACATTCTGGAAATGAAGCCAGTAGATCAGACCGGTATATTTCTTGCTTTCCACTTTCAAGCACTGATATGAAACAAAATTTACCATGTAGAGCTCCTCCCAGATCTCGGTCCAAATTCTTGTGGTGCAAGAACAACAGCAGCAAACATAAACTAATTATATTTCATTTGTCTGAATAATACTCCTACCATCATATGTAATCACCTGAATAAAGATCTGTGTGCTAGGGGGTGCTTCCATCTCCTCCAACGAAGCTAACCGACTGGAGGTAATCCACTGCCTAAGAGTTAATCCCTTTGAATACGATTCCCTGAATTTCTAGTTAATCCACTATAGTCTACAAATGGGTTCTCCATTGCATGTGGAACATCAAAGTATGCCAATGTAAATGTTCCCTAGTTAATAAATAACCCAAACAAGCATTTAGCTGAAAAGCCATTTAACATCAGCCGTAATAAGTGACAAAGAAAATTATGATAGAGAACATCTCTTGAAGAAGATGAGAGAGGGCAGAGGAAGGGAATCTGATCTGTAATGAATGCAGTTCTACTGCTTGTTTACCGTGATTGCTGCACTGTAGCTAAAGGGGGTGCATGACAACCATGCAGTGTTGCTGTGACAGCTTCCATTTCCCTAATAACATCGCACTCTTCCTAGTATTATTCTATCAGATGTAGCACGTATAAATTAGTGCATATAATTCTCAATAATATGATATAATCACCTGGGCCTTTACGGATGAATAGATTATATGAGCAGGACACTAATTTTCCAGCCAAAAATAGAGCAGGACAAGAAATACAAAGATACATCTAACACTGGTTTTACCTACTTCTTAATGATTATAGACCTTCAGTCTGGCAAAACCTTACTTTGAAAGGAACTGCTATTTTTGTTTTTTGCTGCCGTTATCTTAGCGTAAACACAGACACTGATATACCCATTATGCAAGCAAATGGAAACAACTGAAGCTGATAAAAACAAGTTTATAATCTAAGGGTCCATTATCATCATACAGGGCCTGCTTTTCTCCTTTGAAGTCAGTGGGACTTTGTCATTGCCACCAATGGAAATATAGTCAAGATATTCGGTCCATATGGTGGATTTGCTATGTATTACTTCCTTAATCACAGAAACAGCTACTTCAGAACCCCTTGAGTTGATCAGGCATTATTATTAAAAACACTACTGTAAATCATACGTTGTATATGTTGTCTACTTCCTATTTCAGATAAAAGCAGATTACTCTGAGAATATACAAATATTACTGAAGAAAGAAAAAAAAAAAAGAAAAAAAAGAGGAGTGGGACAATTTGGAGGAATATGGTGACCATGCTTAGATTTTGGCAGCTATAGCAATGCAAGCAATAGAGGAATACGCAAATGGAGAGACCTGATGAGCTTGTTGTCAAATTGAAAATGGGAGTATAATGATATGTGAGAAAATTTGCCTTTGACACAGATGAAAACATTGGACTCTTGATGATCAGATAATCAGCTAATAAAGCCTTGGGCTGTGCTAATTTTTTGGAGTGGAATGTGTTTAGACAGGATGATGGACATTGATAAGGCATTTATGACATGGCACAGTTGTGATTCCAAAGAGTTTGGTAAGATATTTGTAAAGTCAATCTGACCCTAACAATGTAGTCAGTGTGGAGATGATGTAAAAACAAATGAATCTGATCTCTAACCAGTGGAGTCTAGGATATGAGTGTATATTGCAACATGTGGCCATATGTAAATTCAAATAGTGTGTAAATCAGATGGCACAGTTTATGAAAATAAACGTATTTGCAGTGGTTCTTTGGAGAAGGGTAAGATGCCCAGTAAAAGAAGAAGGATCATTTAGATGTACGTGGCCATGTGTGGAAAAGAGGTGTAACGTGAGAGGACAGGGTAAAAAAGCATTGGGTGTGAGAGACTGAGTAGGAGGATAAAAGATGTAGGAGATAAAAGGGTTGAGAGAGGAGAGATATAGACAAGGTAAAATGTATGTCTGATCTTAAAGATAAGGGTAAATAGCTTTGGTTCAGTACAGTAAGCAACAGGAAGCCAAGTAGTGATTCATATGGACAAAACAACAGGAGAGGAGATGACACAGAAGCCTAGTTTTGGAGAGATTATTGGGGAAGATAACTGGGAAAAAAAAAAAAAGAAAACATTAGAGAAAAGGATATAAATGAGCACCAGACTGTATATGAAGATATTAGTAGACACTAGTCATAAAGCAAATATATTTATATTCTGCACTAAATACCCATAGGAAGTCTCCATTTTCAGTCTTTTAATATTATGGATGAGTTTAATTTGTTGTGTTTCTTTTTTGAAATAATACCAAATAAAGGTGTCTCCAGCCATTGATTAATCATTTGCCAAACTTAGTTTTTAATTAAATATGCTATGTGAGTACATAAAGGAGTAAACATCAAAGTTGTTCTGTTCTGCTATTGTTAAAATGGGAAAAATGGTTTTTTCCTTTGGAATTTTAAGTTTTATATTACATGATTTAGCCCAAGGCAAATATTTTTTTATGGCTGAATTATAAACTTCTTGAGAAACAGGTTTATAACAGAAGTACAGACAATCTTCAAAAAAAGCATTATAAACACCAAGTCAAATTATGAAGCAAAGATGGGCCTGAACCCAAACCCCAAAGCTAGCCACTCCATTAACTTTTACATACACTGGATTCAGATTCAGTCTTTGTAACACTAACTCATCCTGCCATAAAATCCCATTACTGATGTGGAAATGGAGAGCTGAACAAATGTGTAAGCAGTTGCAGGATCAGGACCTAAAATACCGTGACTAAAATGTGAGAAGTGGATTATAAAAAGAGGTTTCTGAATGTTTCATTTGATGCCAGTTTATATTCAAGATTATTAAAGATTAAACATTTTCAGGTAAATATATGTAAACCAAGGATAGAATGTCTTCACTCATCATTTCAGGGCAATTCATACACAGAAGAAACCTGTGCTTATATCCATGAACTAGAGAGAAAAAGATGAGTGGAAAAATTAGACTAGTGCCATTCATGTTATGATAGGAAAGGACATTCATGTACCATACTCTGCTATATTTGCTAGGCCTTGAGACTTCAATAGGAAAAAAAAATAAAAATAAATAAAGTCCCATTGTGGAATCCAAAATACCCACACAGTGCCAAGGAAGGGCAGAAATCCTCTTGCATGGGCCATGTTAGCCCCAACAGAGGCCATTCCTGTTCGGCTGTCTTTGCAGCCTGTTGCATCTCTCTCCCTGCAAGAAGAGGAAGCACTGATATTTGAGACATAAGCATGTTGAAATAAATCTTGGTACATGGATTAGTGATTACAGGGTAGGCTCAGGTGATAAAAGCAACCTTCATCATTATCTTACAATTTATCATGTACCATCTTCCCTAATTTACACGTTCTGTCTGCATTTAAGTGTTTAAATTTTCCTTCAGAGCAAGGAATTTCTTTAAAATAGACTAGCTACTAACAAATTGTGTCTCCATCGGCAAAAAGCAACTTGTTAATCAGATAGGAAAAAAATGGATGAAACACAATGGTTGGTTGGTTGGTTGGTTGGTTAGTTTGGAGCATCTTTACAGCGTACAGCTGGGAATGATTATTTCCTTTCTGCAGATTCCTAGAAATCACCTGACAGACAATGCTAATCCCAAAGCAAGAGAGCCATCACTGTCATGCATTAAGTGTATTCTTTGATGTACGTGCTTTCTGGGTATCTGTCACTTAGAGAATTAATCTTGGTTTCTGAAACAGGTTTTAAAACAAACATGTATGTGTATATTTCTGCAAACCCTTAGTAAGCAACCATCAGCAGGTAATTTCTGTTTTCAAGAATAGATTTACTTTATTTTAAAAGCTATATTGTTGCTCAAACAGTCAAGCTATGATCAGGTCAGAACCCATTTATCTCAAGGACTGTCCAGCAGCATGAGAGTTTTAATAATCAGAAAGCACTGTTAGCTCTCCCCTTCCCCCGTGTTCTGGGAACGTCTCTAAAAGAAAAAAAAAATAAAGGGGGCTTAATGTGCTACCCATAAAATATACATCCCAATCAATCAAGAAAATGCATAAGTATTGCAAATGATGATCCAGAGACTGCCTAAAGACGGGGAAATGAGACTGAACCCAATAACTCAATCTGACTAGTTCCAGCCTGCCTGGTTTCTAGCCTGCCTGCAGACACAGGCATGGGCAGGGGCAGAGGCAGAAGCTGACAAAGGAAAGAATGAAGTGTACAGAGAGTATAACAGGATCAAACTGCAGTTTAGTGCACAATATTAGAGAATTGCAATCACGGAAGAGAAGGGGAATGTCTGGAAAAAATTCAGAAAGTAGTGGTGAGAGAGGGTGCAGTATGAAACCAGCAGACAGATTTCCTACGGACTTAATCTCCAGACTTCAGCTGACCTTAAATTCAGGGCTTCAAAAGGGCAGCGAGGGAGAGTGAGAGTGGAAGTCTCAGACTCGGGGCTAGAGACAAAGGGATGGAGGAGGCTGCATTTGTATATGGTTTCTGTACACAGATGTAACGCGTTTGTAGTTAATCTGTGTGGCTGCAGACTTACAACTATGTTTGAAAACTACTTCAAACATGGTTACATCTTCAGAGCGGACAGGGATTTACTGTCGTGGCTACACTTGGAGGATGACCCTGTCCTCAGCAAAGTCCAGCTCTTTTCCCACTGCATCCTTCAGAAAGACTCCTTATGGAGAAGGTCTTCACTCAGGCCTTTTTCCCAGTGAAGCGTTAACAGAGTTTGCCTTGACTGTGCACCAGTAACAAATTATTTTCAAACTGCTCTGGGAGACGAGAGTGGCTGACATCCACTGCTGGCCGCAGGTCATTTTCCTGGCACAGACCCATCTTTGGGGACCATTTAACACTGTGTTTCAGCTTTCAGCCTTGGAGCTCTTCCTCTAACCCCTACCCCAGCGACTGGATTGCCCTCACATAGAGGGACTGCAAAGTACTCCACGTAAAAGAAGCAGTCGGATTCGGCTAGGTGATCGCTCCCCAGGTGCAGGGACAGCCTGTAAGGCAGGGCAACAGGGCAAGGAGGAGACAGGGCCCATAGCTGGTGAGCACCAGACCGTGCAGCCAAAGCAGCAGGATTCGGAGCCCAGTAAGTCCCCGCTTTATTCCAGCCCTCTGGTGCCAGTGGGGGTGGTGGGGAGAACGCTCAGGAGACACACACTCCCCAGTGGGGATTTCATGCCGCATAGCCTCCTTCGGGAGCACAGCCGGCCCTGGGGGACCCCAGCAGCTCCTCAGCCCCTCAAGAGGCTTCATGAGAGACAGACAGACTGAGGGGAGCAAAGCTGCAACAGAAGCTGAGAGAAACGGGAATGACAGCAAGAGTGGGTGAGAAGGGAGGTGGGAAGTCGGTCGGAAGGGAGGGGATGCAGGGAGGCCTCCCCCCGAGATGCAGACACACAAAGGGGACGAGAGGGCAGTGGCCAGATGAGCCTGACACCTGGGGGTACTCTGACGGGGGGTCCTCGCAGCTCACCCCATATCAGCACAGCCAGCCTCCCCTAGGACCAGAGGGGACGGTGGTGTCCCACGGGGGAACGGCAGGGACTCTGAGGGGTACGCGTGGGGACGGACGCACTCTGGCACGAAACAAAAAGAGAGTGTTGGGAGGGGGGAAAGGTGGCGGAGGAGGGAAAGGTGGCAGAGGGGGGACGGGGCAGGGTTCCCGCGGGGCACCCGAGGCGAGCGAGCAGCGGGGAGGTGGGCAGGGATGCGTGTGTGTGTGTGCGTGTCTGCGTGTGGGGCCGGGGTGACGGGGGCGGCCGGGCAGGGCACGGCAGGACACGGCGCGGCAGGGCGGGCAGGG
>VZTA01015985.1:0-148235 GCA_013398855.1 Mohoua ochrocephala | reverse complement strand
TTTCATTTGGCTTTCTAGTCTCCCTGGGAATGGCAGGGGCAGCGGCGCCTGGAGAAGGAACAAGTGTGGGGAAAGGGAGAGGGAGCCGGAGCTAAATGACAGGATGCGGGCGGCTTGAGGCACAGAGAGAAGCCAGCCTCCTTCTGCCCCCGGGACTGCCCCTGCGGACCGTGCTTTCTGCTCCTCACTCCGGCTGGAGGATTTAAGGAAGAGTTGTGCGTGGAGGGCATTTTTATTTTTTTCCTCCTTTCCCTGCTGTCGGAAGGGAAAATGGATTGGGGACTTCTCCTGCACTGTGCAGCCCTCACCTTCACCCTCGCCAGGGCTCTGCGGAGCGGTGAGTGTCACGGGGGACGTCGGGTCTCAGCTCGGGCAGCTGCGGGGCCGGGCTCCGGGGCTGCCGGCGCGGGAGGCGGGCAGTGGGGCCCGGCGGGCCGTGGGACCGGCACCGGCATAAACCCGGCTGGGGGGAACTTTCTGCCGGAGGAGGGATGAGCGGCGCAGTCCTCGCCTGAGGATCGCCCGCCCTGACATTGCCCTCCGACTTTATTTTCTGCTCTTTCGGGTTCTTGTATAAAGCAGGCTGCTCATTCTCACTAAATCAGGACGGCCAATTATCATAATAATGTCCCGTCCCATAGGCAATTAAATGTCTCTCCTTCGATATCTGAAAGATAATGAACACTTTAAAGGGAAGGCTCTCTTCCCCGCCCGCCCTTTCTCATTTCCAAAGCGTAAAATTTTAGATAATGCCTCCTACTAGCTGTGCGTGTACCTGCGAATAGTCTTCACGCAGAGAACTCTCTAGAGTACCCCTTTCCCAAGTCTGCAGCTTACGTGCAACTTACGCTGTGCCAAGAGGGGAGCTGAGCTTCCCTGTGAAGGCTCAAGACTCCCTTCCAAGAGGAGAAATCCCATAACAAATGAGTGGTGTAGCTAGTTTACAGTCAGGCAGCCCTTGAAAACACAACTAATTAAAAGCAGCGTGCTCCTCCTTCCCCGAACAATGCCTGGGCACTGTGAATATTTCACTGCATGATGCATTTTTAAAGATGGTCTAATTGTGGGACTGCTTGACGTTTAGCTCTTGCACATGAAACAGCTCATGTGAGTCTTCCTTTCCTGACAAATCCTGAGCAATTACTGTTAACTAATTATCAAATATTTACTTTTGCCTGACTGGGTTTTCAATCAAAGTAATTAAAAGAAGAGAGCACCCTCCACTTACACTGGTATATTGTTTTAATAAGGGACCGCAAGTGGAGTGTCAAGCAAGAGTATTAAAATCGCATGTTTTATGATGGAAGTTAATCTCTTTCCCAATATGTTTTGAGGAGCCTGCTTAGTTTAACCAGGACGAGCTTCCTCCTCCAGCGCTGTGGCACAAGAGCAAAGGTGCTGGAGGGGCCCACCCAGCCCGGTGTGGGGATGTTCCGAGAGGTGCGCTTTGCTCATCCCCCCAGCCCAGCTCGGAGCGTGGGCAGCTGCCTCCCACACAGACCCGTAGTGCCACCCTGTACCTCTGAGGGACAGAAGGGAGCCACCCCCATGCTCTTGTTGATCATTCCTCCCTGTTGAAAGAAAGGGAGGAGAGCGAGTTGCTGGGCAGAAGCCTCCACCACGAGTGGTTAATGTGGTGGACCTGCTGGAGTCACCAAGGCCATTAACCTCCTCTATAACCTACCGGACCTACTAATGCCACCTTCACCTACACGCAGTATTAGTGTCCACTAAATTAATTCATTAACCTTATTTGGAACTAATGGTCCAAAGTCATTAGAAACTGCTCTTCTTAATCAAGTGTGAGAGAGATTGCACAGAGCCAAGGAGTCTAGCAGACCGCATTATCTTATTACACTGTCACTTTCCCAGAAGTCGCAGATTAAGGAGCGCTGGTGGTAGTGAGTCCACCTCAGCATCCTCTGAAGTGACTCTGTCAAGTGACTAGAAGCAGCACTGCTTTATTTCAGGCATTTAACAGATGCCAGACTCTGCCATGTTGTTTGCAGGGCTGGAGTGGGCTTAATGAGACAAGATCACTTTCCGAGTATGCTTACACAGAGAGGAAAAGGCAAGATTCCCTGAGAGCCCCAGACAGCGGATTAGCAAGATCACCAGTGACAGCTTTTGAGCTTTAAGCAGCAATGCCTTTTGTTCTGGTCAGAGGAAAACAGCCTGTTTTGCAAAGGCACAGCGGAAATATAATAAGATAGCCTTTCCCAGCAACATGCTTAGCAGTATCTGGTTTTTGACCGTACATCTGAGTACCTATCAACTCCTTCCCTCCTAATTTATGGCAAATAATTTCTATAGAGTGTTGCTTTATGCATTTTTGATGTGTGCTTCCTCATTTGTTTCCATTTGACCTGTTTTTCCTACAATAAAATCCTGTATGTTTATAAATTCATGCTGAGAGCAAGGATTGCCATTTTGCTTTCACAGGGAATGTATTAGATAGAGCACTGCAGCCTGTATATACCATTATTGAGATGTAGTGATATATAGTCTTGCTTTAGTGGAGACATTCTTCCTGGCCATAGTTTACTGTCATGTTTTATTGCTCAAAATTAAACAACCAATGTGTGGAGAAAGTTTTTCCTCCCCAAAGGTCCACAGAAAGAAATCCATAGTAGTAAAAAAAGTGATAACACAAACCTGCACTGGACAGTGAAGTGAGTGACCATGTAGGTTGGCCTTTTTGTCCCTTTTTATTTTTCCTATAAACCTTAAAATGCAACCCTGACAATGCCGACCAAAGGAGCAAGATGCAGCATACCACGTTTCACAGTCACATTTTGTGATTCTAGAAACTTTTTAAACTATTTTGCTGTTAGAAATAAATCTTTGTTGTTGTTGTTTGGGGGAGAAAGGAATGAAGGGAAGAGGAAGGGATGTTGTTCTGCTCCATTACTTTGATGCAGTCTCCAAGCATGAACAAACTTCCTTGAAAGAGTAAATAGTGGATGATTTCTGCTTCACTAGAGCTACTTTGTTCTCTGCTACCCTGGGTTTGAAGAGCACAGATAGTTTCAACCTGCCTAGATTTATGGGCTGATAAAACAAAGGGAGGGTCTCCTGCGAATGAGCTTGGATCCATCAAGACAATCCCAGTGGTCAGTGACACAGACCAGGCTTATCCCATAGCTGGGCAGGGGGTCAAATGGCATCCCTTAATATCTCCTCCCAGCTTTTCTTAAAACTTCACGCTTAAGAAGATTATAGTTTTTGGAGTTTATTGTGTCCCAGGTACCCTTCTTAGCCAACATTAACACTGTTGTGAGGGTGCAAGGTTTTAACGCTGTGAGGGGCACTGTTGGAGTGGAGGGCTTTTTAAAAGGATACGGCTTAGAAATGGGGTGCTTCTGCTACCTGCTGCCTGTCCGGCCACCGGATTTAAAGATGGGGACGGAGAAGGGAGTCCTCTTCACTGCGGTAGAAAGTAGCAGAGATGTCTTTAAAAGCAGAAGGATGCGGCATAAGTGTGCCCGAAGAAGGCTGCGGCCCCGCAGCATTCCCACAGCAGTCGGCTGGGTCCGCGCCCGGATGCTTGCCGGGGGCACTGAGACCAGCCCGTGTGTTTGCTTCCCCCGCAGATAAGTGTGGCGACACGATCAAAATTTTAAGCCCCGGGTACCTCACGTCTCCCGGCTACCCGCAGTCCTACCACCCCAGCCAGAAGTGCGAGTGGCTGATCCAGGCGCCGGAGCCCTACCAGCGCATCATGATCAACTTCAACCCGCACTTCGACCTGGAGGACCGCGACTGCAAGTGAGTGAGTCCCGCGCTGCGCCACGGCGACACCTGCCGGCCACCGCGGGCAGCTCCGCGGCGCTCGGCGGGGCGTGCTCCGGGCCGGGGGCGAGCGGGGAAGGACGCGGGGTGTGTGCGGGTTAAAAATATCTTTACAGCTTTCTGAGGTTTGTAAGCTGCGTCTGAGCTGCGTCCGCCCGGTGCGCTGCGAGTGAGTGGCGGTGGTGATGCGCGGAGTGCGGGCGCGGTTGTGGTGAGGCACCGTTTGTTGGCCCGCTAGCTTTTTTAAGTCTCTTGTTTGAGTTTGAGAAAGGAGTTCCTTTTCCTTTTGTACCCCCACGACTACAAACAGCCCGTGGAAGAGACAGGCCATTTATAAATTGCCAAATCTTCTTAACGCGGAGTTAGTCTGGCATTTACTGTCACCCTTCAAGGGGCAGTGGACTGGAGGACTGATAGTCATATTTCCTTCTTTCTCCCTTTGCTGCTGATTTATAGCCAGTAGCTTTTCTTTCCCCTCCTCCTGCTCTCCTGTAGTGCTCTGAGAGGAGGAAGGAGGGAGCTGAGGCTCCCTTTGTCCCCTGTCCTCGTATTCCCTTTGACCGCCCGTTCCAAAAGTGAGAAGGGGAATCGGAACTCCCAGAAGCTGTTCTCCACTTTCCCCCAAATCTGTAAATCTCACAGCTTGCGCGAGGCAGCACATGGTCAGATCATTCCCCTCTTCAACATGCACTCTGAATTCAGCCTGCTTGTTTCACGAAGAAAATATTTTAGTGATTCATTATTTAAGTATTTCTGGATCATAGTTATTTAAATATTTCTTGCGTATCATAACTTTTCATCCCCTTCTGATAACTGCAAGAGAGTTGCTGTTCATTAATATCACCAGTCGAGATTTTCTCTGCATGTCAGAAGGATTAAACTTAATAGCCAGTGGTGTTTGGTATTTCATGGGCGTATACAGGACTTGGTGCCATAAAATGATGCTCAGTTTATCAGAAGTTGTTGTGATAGACCATGAGATTAGCGTGTTGTTCTTAGGGAAAGAGAGCAACTGTACTCAAGCACTTAATTTTTACCATGCACATCTTTGTCTTATTATTTAATAAATTGATTACTTAGATCACAATTATTGTTTTCTCTTAAAATGAAGTTTTTTAATGATGCATTGTGGTGCTTAGTTGCTTTTTTGTGGTATTTTATAACCACTTATGGATCAGCATTTCAGTGCCACAGTTGAATGATAATGCAGGAAAACCCTGTGCTCATAAAACTAAACTGACTCTTTGCGAAAATGAGTTTTTACTGTGGTGTTGGAGCTGCAGCTCGTATTCACACCATATGTTCACACGCTGACTTCCTATTCTTTAATTTTTAATGTCTTGTACTCAGGCAATGAGTCACTTCCCTGTGTCTTCTTGATACAGGTTTTGCTTTCATTCTGTGGAACGCTGCTAATGCTTTAAAAGATTTGTCACTCTTTGTCTCTTAGATAGAAATTAGGAAATTAAATCAAGCATATTTCAGTGTCAAATCCTTTTCCTCCCTTGTTAGAATGCATGTTTTTCCAACTCTGTAAAACCAACATGGTCTTTGGCAGCAGTAAAATGGTGTACAGCATACAATTATTTGAAGAACAAGTAATCTTTGTGGCACAGTGTTGTGCTAAACAGTGCTAGACTGAGTTGAACTGGGTCCAGGGAAAGGATTGACTCCCTCCCTCTGTTGCTTCCTTCTCAGTGTTCATTGTCCACTCTCCCTGCTGCATTATTTCTTACCCTGAAACGGAGCCCAAAGCAGTAATGAGATGGTAGTGGGTGGAAGGAAGTCTCTCAACAGGGCTGTTTGCATTGTCTTTGCAGTGTGTGATGGTGATGACTTTACCATTATTTCGTCTGTGCTGAAACGTTAATTTTCTAGGCTATGCGAAATTACTCAGCTGCTACTTCATTTATACTGAAAATTGCTCTTTTTAACTTGAGAGGGATTGTATTTGTGCGAAAAAACCCAAAACCATAGGACCAGAACAACAGAAAAATTATTTCAGCAACAGGAATTTGTCAACAATCTCCGTGGTCTGAAATTTCAGCATCTACTTGCAAAATTCGCATTCCTTGTACTGAATATTGAATGCAACAGGCAATTAATGCAATAAACGTATCACAAGATTTTTGTGTTTTCCAGCTAAGTATATTTTGTTTTTCTAATATGCTTAGTGTATTAGAAACTCAGACTGCAATCTAGAAATGTGTAATTTAGGTTACACTCTAGTTTATTGAAAGGTTTAGCACTGGAAATTAATAACCACTTAAATATGAAATGCAGATAGAAAATGAGAGATAAGGGAATTCATGTCTGGGAACAAAAAATGTCCCATACAATTAGAGCAGACTAGAGAAGATTAGCTTGCTGGCCTAGCTCCCAAAATCCTCTTTATAATGCTGTTCATTGCATCTTGGACCTTAGTTAGCATTGAAAACAACTTTAATAACAAGGTCCCCCAGAGCCCAGGAAGGGAAACACTGTGACTTTGGAAAGGTTACCTTCTTGTTCCACAGCGCCAACAAGAAAATCAAGAGGCTTTACATAACTTTAAGAAATATTGCTCTGTGTAGAGGGCTAGATGTATTGAAATGTAAAACTGGTGAAAGGTTGATTCTCTGAGGAGAATCAAAAGCAGCGCATTTAAGCATTAGCTGTTACTGAAGCTGTTCCCAGTTAGTCTCTTTGTATGTTAGGGTTTGGAATTAATTTAAGAGTATGCCCTTGATTTACCTACTTATTATGCTATGCTTTAATGAATAAGTATTTCTCAAATGACTGCTAATAAAATTCATATATGTATGTTTTTCTGACAATCAGGACCATTTGAGTTGTTCTAAATTTCAAGTAAACATGGTGAAAATTCCTTTTTCTCTGGAGGCGTTCCAAAGGACTCAACTTTTGCAGTTTTGGAGAATAAAGATAGGCAAATGATTAAAAATATGTTCACACAAGCTAGGTTCATCTAATAAAAAGTCCTCTAGACAGAACTACTGCACCAGCATTATGGAAACACTGGGTTTCGACAAGAAGTACACAAACATGTCGACCACAGATTGTTATCAAGGACATATATAATGAAAAAATACATGGTCTCTTTTTAACATTTAACTCTAATGAGCGTTATGCCTCCTCTTCAGGAGGCCAAGAAACAGGAATTATGGTTGTGCTTTAAGAGAAAAGCAGTTTTTGTTTGCCATTTTGCCTTTTCTCGAGCAAGTCCCAGTAATAAGCGTGCATTTTTGGAGTCAGGAGCATGGTTAAAATGAATAGGAGAGACAAAACATATGGCCACATATTAGTTAAAATGCTCCAGTGTTTGTTGCATGTGGTAAATGCTTTTCAGCACTTATTGCAAGCTGTACAAGTCTCGTGTTGCTGAAGTATCCTACTGTGTAAATGTAGCCATCTTGAATCTAGTAAAACTTTATACCTAGATAATAAACAAGAATGTCACTGATACAGTACTTTGAATTTATGGAACTTTTCCGGTTTCCCAGCAATGCACACTATCAGCATGATAATTTATAATGGTTTGTGACAAATGTTGCTGAGCAAAGAGGTGTGTGGTTACATTCAGATCAGATGTCATTATCTAGGGAGCAATAAAAATTTCACAGACACTAGGTTAAAAACATTAAGAAAATGAATGTGAAGCTTCAGAAGAAAAGGGCTTAAGAAAGGTGGAGGGTTGGGTAGAGAAAGCCCAATAGTGGTTTCCTTACTGACAAATTATTAACTTTGTTGCCAGACTTGACTGTATTGTATTGCAAGGTTTTCATAGGTATGCCACACAGCACTATTGTTTTAATGGCCATCATTTACAGATGTAGAAAATAAACATCGTCCTTGCTTAACACTCGTGGATTATATACAACAGTGCCGTCAAATCTCTCAGAATGGAAAAATTGCCCATTTTGGAAACATTCAAGTTATGGGAGAGATGTCATAGATAACTGCACTTCATATTGCATTTACTAGGGATTAGTTACACGGATGAGAGTGGAGCTGTATAGAAGTTGTGGTTAGCTATACAATACAGAGCAAAAAATATCTGTTTGTTTATATAGAAGAAAATGGCTCCTCCAGGTCCCTGAGTAAGGAAGAAAACAAAGGTATTCAGACCTACAGAGTGAAAGTATAGCTCCACATAACTGCCATAGACCTTAATGATGTTAGAAATTCATCCATCCATTTTATTTCTAAATAATGTCAGTGGATTTATGCTACAAATCTGTAGGTATAACAAACTCGGGCTGGTAAAATAAACAGGAGCAAGCAAAGTCATGGCTCAGCCTTCCTTTAGTTTCTGCATAGTTTAAGCGTTCATTTGCTTTTGTCTAAATCCTGGTTCCTATTCTTCCATGCAGCAAGGTCTGCCTTGTGCAGACCTTGTGCCTCGCATTTGTTCCTTTTGTGCAGGGGCAGCTCAAGCCCTTTGGGTTGAGCCGATGGGAGTAAGAGTGCCCATGTCCTTTGCTGCCCACCTGCAGCACCACCCATGAAGGATCCTGCTGGGCTGCCCACTGAGCCTGTCAGAAGGGTCCTGCCCTCAGGTGCACACAGCAGCTGCTTCCTGACTGCTGGAGTCCTGAGCTGCTCCCACAAACTGCCCCAAGGACATCTCAGGGGAAGGGGTGGTCTGGGCCCAGCGCAGCCCCACTGCCCACGGAAGCAGTGGGAACTTTGCCCTCCCCTCCCACGGAGCTGTCTCCCATCATTCTTGATGACTGTGGGGAAGGGCAGGCCCCGTAGGACAGTTAATGACTGTATCAGTTGTTTGGATAACAATGTCAGTCAGAGCTTCCTAATTCCCTGTGCCCGGCCACCGTGGGGCTTGGCAGGCAGAGAGTGCCTGCAGCTGACAAGGCAGGGTGAGCAGCAGAGCAGCACAGGAGCAGTCACTCAGGTTTGTGCAAGGCAGGGGGTGTGTTTGCCCACCGCTCAGCAGAGAGGTCTGAAGGAGCCAAGGCCTCTGAGCTTTCCAACAGAAATATGGCTTTACTGCCTCGGCCCCATCAGCTAAGCATCAGCACTGGCCTTTTAGTGGATTTCAGCAGGACAAGGTATCCAGGAGAGGTGGAAATTCCCCCTCCTCAGTGCTGAGGGCAGCTGGAAGGATGCCCACACTTCCCTGCTTGCTCTGAACTAAATTAACTAATCCACCCAGCCCACACATGTGGAGTCACTCCACCGTGGGCTGCGCTGCCCGGGCAGAGGTGAGAAATGGCCTGGACATCTCTCTGTCAAAGCCAGAGCGGGATGTGGGCACCGACACGCAGGGAAGGCCATACCTGGGCTGAAGAGGCAGCATCTTGCCTTTTGTCTCCCTCAAGAGCTGTTTGGGATTACCAAGAGATTAACTGGAAGTTCTAAAGGGGGGTGAAGGGGGCCATCCTTCGTTCTGTTCCTAAAACAAGAAACAAGTGGTTTTGGCTTATTTTGAGATGAGTTGTTGCAGTAGATTTGGGGGCCACGTGGTATCTCATGTTTCTGGGTTCACTTTGAGGGAATTTCTCTGCTTTTTATAAAGCACATGAAAGGCTTTCTCAGGGAGCACTTAGCTAGACCCAGGCAGCTGTTCTGGTGACCACTGCTGTTTGGTACCCTCCATAAGGCTGCAGGAAAGGTTTCTGTCAAGGAAAGGAATCCGCCCAGAGCCTGTGCAGAATCAGGGAAGCAGAAAACCCCAAAAACTTTTCCTTAACTTAAAGATTCTGCATTATGAAAGTAGATTTAATGTTCTCTTTGCCACAAGGTTCCACATGTATTAGCATAACAGATGCAACTATCTAAAGATGCTGTTATTTTATTGTGCTTTTAGGACTATATGAGAGTTAAAAGTAGTTGGAAATTATATTGTTTTTCTGATTATATAGTGTAATGAAACAATTCCTCTGGTTTTTATCCAAGAAGTTAACTCTTGTGAAAGCCTCTATTGTCAAACTGTTTCACAATTTGTTCTTTTAGAGTAGCGGCTTGAGTTTGAGTTTTCTCAGGAAAAGGTATTAGGAAATCCGTGACCAAACTGCCTGGTCGTAGCTAGAGAGTCTGTGCTGGCCTGTGTTCAGGGCTGAGGGGCTGGATGCAGAGCCCAGTGTTGCACTCTGTGTGTGGGTGCATTCCCTGTCTTGACTTGGGTCTCCGTACAGCAGTACATTAAAACTATAAAACCAGTCATACATGGATGTTTCTATTAACCTGAAGAGTTAACTGTAAGTAGAATTCTGTCTAGATGTGCTACAACCAGATGCTCTTCAGACAGGAACAATTTGAGGGTCAAATATGGATTCCCTTAAGCTTAATCCTTTATCCTTTCTGTGGACAGAGATAAACAAATTCAGAACAAAGGTCTAAGTCCTTTCTAAATTGAAACCCAGAGTTGTTGGAATTAGCCCCATGAAACTCTCAATATGTTTTCAGTCAACCCCATACTGCTCTCTTCTCCACCCTCCTCTCCTGGGCTAATCTAATTGAAGCAAAAAACTATGTGTTTCTGTTAGTTTCTTAATAACTGCAATATTGCAAGCTATAACGTTGGATCATAATTTGATAATTATGATGTAGAGATTTTTGTACAGCTGATGCGAAACCAAATTAAATTATTTTCTTTTGTAGTATTTCCAAAGAATGAAATTATGTCTGAAAACTGGATATACATGCACTCACATGTATATGTCTAGGCTTATACATCACCCCAAACTGCTTGGATATGGGCATATGTTACATGCACCTCTTTAGGACTGTGCATATATACGTGTATTTATGTCTGTGTTATAGATTTCTTAGTTTATGTAGAAGTTCCTAAAGTAAATCTACTAATTAAAGCGCTAATACCCATCTTAAGGCTGATAATTAGGTATAAAGAGAAAAAGAGACAGGATTAGTGTTCAGATCATGTTCCAAATGCCTCTTAATTGGGTGTTTGTAATCAATCCTGATTGCAAGAGGCAGTGGTTTGGCAGAATAAAGAATGAAAAAGGCTTAGCCCTACTATTTTCCTGTTAGTTGACTTGGCCGTAGTATTTTAGGACAGGATCCAGTGTCAAACAAGGTAATTTTGTCAGCCTTAGCGATCCTTGCAAAACATTTAAGAAATCTTTTCTAATGACATTTTTTTCAAGCTAAAAACTCTCTCAAGCTAGAGAGCTATTTTTATCCAGAATCTTAAAAATTGTTTTCAAGCGAACCACAGGAAAGACTTTGTTCTCCTGGCCTCTATCCACCACTGAGTTCGGAAATCGTGTCTGAGTTCACTGTGGGTTTTTCATTGCATTGACCTTGGTACTTTTCTCACCAAGCCACAGTTTTCCATCATAAAACCACACAGCTTGGTATAATGATTATTTCTTTATCCCGAGTAACCAAACAATTTTTTAAACAGGGTGACAGATTTCCCTCTTGCACTGTGGGAAGCAAGCACCTGGCCATTTCTAAATAGACTTTTAATGAACTTCCTGAAGGAGATTTGAGAAAAGTTTAATAAGTCACCTGCCAACTTTTTGGGAGCATAGGTCATTTGCTTTTCTGTAGGAATTCAGAAAAATGTGAGACTAACCCCCTTCCCAAGTCCTAAACTTCCATGGAGGAAATTGATTTTCATGGGCAATATCAAAGGTTTTTAAAAATGTAACCTCAGAAATCGAATTTCTGATTGTTTCTCACACATAAGGTACTGTGAAACTCTGTGATCCACAGAGCTGGTTATGAACTGTGTGAACTTTATAATAATTTATTTAAACAGGAACAGATTGTGCATATTTAGAGTCATCTTGCAGGTTAATATCATTACAAGTATTTTACGTAATGCTATAAAATGAAGAATTTAGATGGCTCAGAAGGACCATTGAGAAAATATCTCCATATGTGGAAGAGACACCCATTTAATGGGATGATTTCTTCCAGAAGAAACTATGCACATCCCAGAAGCACTATAACCAGCTGTTGTTCAGGAGAAACTGGGCAGTTGTCTGCTGCCTTCCACGCTGACGCGGAGTTGCAGTGGCCACATGTCCCATGCCTCCCCGAAATATAGATGGGCTGAGCCTCGCACTGAGTGAGAGCCTGGGTTAATCCCTTCCCTACGCTCCCAGCACTTGGGCCCCATTGCACATTTGTGCTCTGGGCTGCTCTGTGCCCCCACATGAAGACACAGCCCATCAGAACTGTGGTGTGGCAATGGGATTGGAGCACTCCACTGGAGGTGGGGCAGGACTGGCCTCACAGCTCAGCCCTGTGCTGGGCCCATGCCATTCTTTGAAAAAAAGATACTGGTAGCCCTTTTTTTTTTTTTTTTTTTTTTTTTTACAACACTCTTTATTAATTGGAAGTTGGTAACCTAGAGAAAACTTGAGGTCTGTTCACACCCGAGTGATTATTCTGCCTCGAGCTTTGAGAAATGCTCCCTCAAAGCCTAAGTTTTGCTCGTTCACATAAACAGTCACGCTGAAGTCAATTAAAACAACAGACTCACTTGAGCAGGGCTAATGAGTAGGACATACATTTCTGGCACTACACAAATTAATAATTGCTTTTTATAACGGTGGTTTTCAGATGTTTGCAGAGCAATTTACAGTACAGTAGAAGATTCAGCCTTATACTTCATAGATCACCATAAATAGGTTATCAGGTCTTCTCCAGCTCTTAGCTCTTACGAGTGAATGTTTGGGACGAGTTGCTAAATGCATGAGTAAGAATCAAAGTTTGCCTTCTTGTGCCAATCTGTCATTAAGCCAGACAACTTTTACTGACTTTCTTCTGATGTATTCATCTGTAACAAGGGAAGCAGATCAGCAATTTAGAAAAGGTTTAGCTTGATCACCATGCAGAAATGCAGGCTATGCTGCCTATTTCCATAGTGATCACACCACTTTGCCAGATGCAAAATGAGAGGCTTACATCCCTCATGCTAAAAGCCCTTCTTAGAGGAAATCCTAGGCTGTCGCTTCATTTGAGCAGCTTTAGCTAAGTCTAGAAAAATATGCAAAGGTAGCTCTTAAATAAAAACTCTTTTTTTTTTTTTTCATGATTCAAAGCCATCTCCATAATCTGTTTTGGAGACAGAGGCATAAGATATATTAACATGGAAGGCATGTGTTCTGATTGCTGAGTGTTTTTTGACATTCCCAGAAAACCCCTGGGACTTTGTGTCACAGTTCTGTAAACTTTATCTATTTGTATATTCATATCTGGGCCTAAATCCAAAACTTCTTTACATGCATTACAGCAGACAGTTTAGGTTGATCTCCCTGTGTTCCAGATGGCAAGCAGTTAAATCAGGTACACATTTTAACCACTCCACATAGTCTAATGCTCTAATGCATTTCAGAAGTTTTCCAATGTGTTCTAATAGCACATAGACGATATAATGTAGGTGTATAAAATAGATACAGGACTACATTGAGCTGTGGAGCAAGCGAAGACAGCTCCACTGATGCCAGTAGAGCTGCACCTGCTGATAGCTCACACACAAAATACCATAAGTATATCGTATTATGTTCCTTACTGGTTTCCATTTTCATTTATTCTCCACAGCTACACTAGATGATGGCCTTCCAACAGTATAATAGTCATCTTTATCTCATTTCTCTGACATAATTTTCAAGCTCCTTATTACTGTTGAACAGGGTAGCTAATAGTGCCCAAATTGCTTCTCATTCTTCTCATTATAGTAAGTCATTATTCAAGAAACCAGTGCTGTTCATCCTTTCCCACACAAGCAGCTCTCCCCCAAACTAAACTTAAAACTTACCTTCAAGCGCCAGTCTCACATTTGCCAATTAGACTCCTTCTACTGGCTATTACATTCATACTTTGCACATTTTTACACTTTTTCACTAACTGTGCCTGTGTACTCCTTGAAATTTTAATCTTTGGCTTCTAAGCCTAGTCTTCATGCACTGATTTGTGCACCAATTTAATTATTTCAATTAAGGTTTTGTTTGTGTACAGTTGAAACAATTCAGCATGCACTGGGGGATAGATATATTCTAGTATAAATATCTCTAGTGTCAGTACTTCTGCAGAATAAACCTTGCTAATGTCAGCAGTTCATAGCCAAGACTGTACTGTTTTATCTATAAAGGTTTCTAAACTGGTAAAGCTATAGTGCCTGTAAAAACAATATATAGACCTACTTCTGTGTGACATAACTAGTCACAAATGCTAGTAGAGGATTTAGGATACTGTATTAGCTAAATTTGTCAGCAAAAGTTAATTGGATTGCCTTACTGATTGCAAATTGCAATATAGACATAGATGTGCATATTGAGGGCCTTCCTGACACATCCATTTTCTCCCAGCTTTCAGTCTTCAAACAAAAGCTTAGCCAAAGTGTCTAAGCTAAGCAGTTCCTCTGCCTGCTGTAGCTTATGCTTTCCAGGAAGGTTTTTTTTGAACTCGTGTTACTAGGCAGCTACATGAATTACTGTGGTGTGACCTTCAAGCACCTCACTTACTCCATGGAAATTATCCATATGCACACTCTCACCCTGTGATCTTCTATATGACATGCAAGGTTCTTAGTTATTCCTCCCCCATACCTGAAATTACAAAGTAAAAACATACTCATAGGTGAAACCACAGCTCATCTGATGCTCTGAAATCAAACTCTGAGTACTCTGAAAATAGATATCTGATCACCAGGTAACTTTTGCATGTCCCCATATGCTCAGCATAGAAAAGAAAATAAATCCTTCCTTTCAACATCCCAGCTTCAGCTCTTTCTCATCTGAAAGACACCAGATAATTTTGATTTAAATATGTAAAGAAAGAAAGCTGTTTTTCATGGACCATATTCCTAATTTGGAGACAGATCCAATTTGTTTAAAGATCATTCTACTGAACTTAGTGGAACCCCAGTGATTTATATCAGCTGAGTGAGGAGCTGACTCTTCACTTCCACAGCTCCCTAGAAATTCTCCGAAGAAAGGTCAGTATTGTAGCTGAACAAATGTTAACTCAGGGCGAAGTCAGTTAAAGTTTTGCCATTCATCAGGATTGCACTTTAATACTTATTCAGAATGAGTAGGAGCTTCTCAAAAGGAGATGGAATAACGACCAAAGTAATTCTGTATGTGTGCAAAACTCTCTTCCCACGAAGATCTTTAAAGAAATACGCAGGATTGGGTGCTGTGGTACTGTGACTCTTTATAGTGCTAGCCCTCTCCCACTGCTTGATCTTGGGACAGTCAATCATCATCTTTGTGCCTCTGTTTCCTTAGAGAGCATAATATTTTTCTAGTTTTCAAATATCTGAGGATGTGCTTATTAGTGTTTGCAAAACCCTTAGAGACTGCTGGGTGGAAATGTAGAGCAGTATAAGAGTAATTTGCCATTGTTTTGTGTTGTTCATCTTCTAGCTGTTAATTTTTTTTTAACAATATACTGCTCTGTAAAAATGCATGTGGCAATCTTCTGACGTTCAGAGAGAAGTGTTATCCAAACAAAAATAAAGAATAGGGCTCATGCTCACAAGAGACACATTATCCGTGATGAGGAGAATCTATAACAGACATGGCACTAACTCAAAACTGTGCACCAAACAGCATCCAAGTGCAAGCAATTTCAGATGTGTGCATATTGCCAGTACAAAACCAGGCCATTCTGCAAATGCAGAGTCCCCCAAGGAGCACTGAGCCTCGCAGCAGCAGCACTAATGGCTGTCTTCTCATGTGCAGCGGGGAAAAGCAGCACTTTAGAGCCGCCTTGGGCAGCTGTTAAGTTATTCATTCTTAACTTACTTCTATAAAGCTGTTATTGGGTGGAAGCAGATGACACAAAAGATTTTGGAGCTGTTCTGTCTGCTGTGGGGGGAGCATTCCCCATTCTTGCACAGAGGGTGAAATTCTGACTTCCTCCAAGTCAATGACACAATTTTTCCCCAGTCTTACTTGGACTGAAAAAAATTATTTTCGGCCCCAGAAAACCTTTTTTTGAAGAACACTTTAGTGGTGCCAGTGTCTCTTGTAGAATTTTTCTCCGTTTGGACATGATTTTCCTTCCAATGCACACTATTCAAAGGTATTTGTACTGCTAGAACAATAATGAAGTAAAATCCAAAGCAACCAACCACAAACAAAGCCAAAAACCACCCCACAACCATTTTCTGTTGTTAGAGTACGTGTAATGCACGAGGTACTGTGCTGGGTCATCTGCCTTGTTTCTTAACCTCTTTTCAGAACATTTTAGGCTGTTTTATGGTTTGCCCGTTCCACCTGATGCCTTGTCCTTCCCTATCTCCTCTCTACAGGTGAGGTGAAAACTCACACCGTCCTCAATAAAACACAGCAGTTTTCTTTCTCAATTTTGTCCACTCCAAATTTTGGACATCATAAGCCAGGCCTCAAAAAATTGTGAAACTTTATAAAAACCCTTGTATCTCAAAAATTACTGCTGGTTCCTGTTTCATTTTTTATCGAGTATATTTTGGGTGCTTTCCTGTGACATAAATGAGAAGTTTGGCAATAACTTAATATCAACAGCTGATGCTTTAAAATATGCAACCAAATTTCATGCTACTCATGCTAAAAATGATGAGAGCTGGTATTGTTAGATTCTTCCTAAAGTCACAACTTCCTGATGCTGTTTCTGTTCTTAGTCACACCCTTGAAATTCCCACTGAAGGGAAGATTTATAGAAGAAAAATAGAATCAAAAGGAAATAGAAGTGTTAATTTATATTGATTTCACTGCATGACTATGTTTCTTCACCCCTCACTGTATGATCAAAATTTTCAGAAATCAAAATTCATCCCAGAAAAAAAATACCTCTGAGTTTGCCATCCTTTTCTCTGAGAACACATAAAATGTCATTAGGAGTCGAATCGTTATCGTGGCTACCTATTTGCTTGGCTTCAAAGCCAACTAACACCAATGAGAAAAAATTTGATTGAAAGCCATTAAACACCAGGACATGACTTTTGGCTCAGGAAGAAGCTGATCTGCAAATTGCCGGCGTGGTTGGGACAAAGATCACGCTGGCTGCTCCAGGATCCTTCCCCTATCCCACGGTTGTCCTCTGCCAGTCCTGCTGTAGATAAATGAGGTGGACTGACACAGAAGAAACGTGCTTATGCCACGTTCTTTTATGTGTTGTGCAAGCTTATGTTTGCAGGGGATTGTTCTCGTTCAGATATTACACAGAAATACCGTGCAAAGTAGCTAACGCTGACATTAAGGGGCCCATCCTGCACTTAACTATACCATTTTTTTGTCAGCATGTCTCTAGTGAAGTAAATGAAGTTGTGGCCGACCACTTTGTATTTCCTTAATGGTTTGGATTCTTCCCTGCTGCAGTTACAATAACTGCAGTGGGTATAAGCTGCTGTGCACAAGCTGAGAAGTGGATGCATAGCTCTAAATTCAGGGGCTGTTCTGGAGACAAAACTAATTTTTGAAATGTTTTTATAAACTCAAGGAAATCTTAATGTCTTTATTCTGTTATTGCTTTACAATAATAATCCCAAACTGGCCTGGGAGCTATTACTCAGTGAGCACTGGCCCCTTGAAAGGTTTCCACTTGTCAAGTTTAGCCATTTTTTGAACGCACAGAGGAAGTCATTAAGGCACATCAGGCTGCTGATTGCTATTAAACTCTGCAGAGACTTCTGTGCAAAAATCAATGCCACAACAGGGCTACAAGAATCCGAGAGGTGGGAAAAGCATTTCTTTACCCTCTGGTAACTCAAAAATGGATTAATAGATTTTGTGAAACCTCAAAAAAAAATATCACCTATAAGCTAGGGGCCAAATGTAAACCTCTGTGACAAAATAATACAGCTCAGAAAGCTCCAAACATGTGAAAATGGGTTTATAATGGAATTGTCACTGCTGTAACCTCAACTGCACGTTTCTGTGCTAGGGAAATCTCACACATCTGCACATCTACGCATGCACGTGCTTATTTATTGTATCCCAAGGAACACCTTTTTTTTCTGTATTACCACTAGGGAACCCAGAGGGAAAATGGTTTTTTTAGTAAAGTATGATCTTAGATAGCTTTTGGCAAGAAACTACTGCAAGAATTTTCCAGATGAGTTCCATCTCAGCATCAGAGATAGTGTTATTTAGATAACTGGCTGATTTTGACTGGGGGGGAAACTGCACTGAAAAATGCAACACAGTTGCAACAATTGTTAACAGTTGAAAACTTTTGTGGAAAATATCTTTGTCATGGGAAAAAACTAGTTAAAATCATATTAGGAAGTTGTATTGTAAGCATATACTGTATAAACCTGGCAAAGTCCATTGTCTGACTCTGGAATGTCTTAAATTCCAACTGTCCAGTTCTCTTCCCCCACAAAGTAAAGTGGAGGCATTCAATTCAATTTTTCTCATGACTTTCATCCATATTTTGATGAGAAAATGATGAAACATCTTTTCAATTTTTTTTTATTCTTATATGAAAATAAATTTTTACTGAGTTGTGTTAGGTTTGTTTCAGTCTATCATAAGAACATTTGGGTTGGAAGGAACTAGGAGATCACCTCATCCACTTTACTAATCAAAGAAATTGCATTTTAAATAAAGCAAAAGATAAAATGAAGCAATCCATGTAAGCCAAATGTTTGTTTCCATAAAACCAAAGACGATCTAGATATGGTGTTTCAGAACCTTTATTTCACTGACTATCCCAGCCTTTCTCCTTAAGTAAATACTAGTTTGTCACTAGCTCTGCTTATTAATTTTAAAATTTTAGATCGTATGTTTTTATTGAAAAGAAGGTTCCCTTTTGTTTTTCTTTTTCAAAATGCATGGAAGTATCATGTAGGGTTGTCCTTCCCTGGGAAGAGGGCTGAGGGGTAGGGCCACAACCATGTCCCTACACGGCGGTTGCAGGGCCCTGCTGGGTCATGGTCTGTCCCCTCAGCTAAGCCCAGAAAAGACTTTTGTAAAGAAAGAGCATGAAGATGAGCCATCTCAGTGTTAAGGCTTGGGGCAGGCAGGACTTAGGACCAAAACAGCCAGCTTTGGTCTAGGTGGAGGCAAGTTTTTCCCAAAGTTCATCAAGGCTGCAGCTGTCTGACAATTTCCACCCTGTCCTGAGGAGTCACCACGGTGCCTCCTCCATGGCAAGAGCATGTGGTCATGGCTACAGCCAGCGTGGCAAACCCTCCCAGAGTATCTGGAACCAAGACTGAGATCTGGAGAAAAGGATCAAAAATAGGCTTTCTGTTAAGGACTGTATCAAGCACTGTCAATGGAAAAGCTTTTAGCAAATGAGCTGTTAAAACGTGTTGTATTGTGTATGGTCTGGACGGGCTGCAGTGAGGGGGCAGATAGGGGACCATTTCCCCAGCATGCTGCTGAGGAAGGAGGCTCCTATATTCTCATTATAGCAGGGGAAAATCCACTTTTCTTGCATGGATAATTTAGAAGTTATGAATCAGCCTGTTGTTTTTATTTCAGCGGAGTACAGACAAGAGTTGTGCAAAATGAGGCTGCTGCCTGTCTGTCAGGCAGCTGTAGTTTTTTACCCTGCAGCCTCTTTTAATGTGCATTCTTGGCAAATTCTGAAGAGAAGCAGTCACAACTGTGCACTCAGACGTTAGAGCAGATCTCATTCCCTAGCCATTGAGCCGGGGACTTCATGCATCGTCCCATGTCTGACGCAGCCATTAAGCACCCTGACCCAGTAACCAGAAAACTGAATTGGTGTCTAAGTTAAAAGGCACTCTAAAAATATGTTCTTGAATCATCTGTTTTTGAAAAGAGATTAATTTTTTCTTGCAGTGTATCTGCTTTTCCCAGGTGTTAAATAGACCATTTGCTGTCTGCTGGTCTTTAGGATTTTTTTAAGTAGGTGTTAAAGGCTATTCCAGACTAGCTCTACAGGGTTTTAAGGCATGAGAGACAGTTACCTGCAGAAAAATGCCCATCTCTCTCAAATAATTAGCAATTATCTGTCAAAAAAGCTTCTGAGCTGACTACAGTAAGAAAAATACTTTTCATCTTTGGCTTTTTTGCCTCTCTCCTTCCCTCTCCTCTTCGCCTCCCTCCCACCTTTCCCCCAGCATTTTTTTGAGCAGCCTTTTCCAAAGGGAACACTGATGAAAGTATCTTTCAGTGCCTGAGCAGTTCCCTCGGACACATCCTCCCTGTCCACCCCCAAGATTGCAACAGACGTCTGCCTTTGTGCGCACCATGTCAGCGTCCCACAGAGACATTTTATGTTCATTGTTTCTCCAAAATAAATAAGAGCAGCACAGACGACGCAAACGGGCTGTAGACATCCCATTGCCAATAGCGGAGCTGCGTTGGTAATTGCTAATAACGATGCAGTGTTTCAGCACGGGAACACTCTCCTAGCTGCAATGAGGATTGGGCCTGAATGGAGCGACACAGATGGTAACATGATTGCATATTTCTTTGTAGAAGAAGTTGAAATTTTACTGTGGGAAAAAAACCCCAACATTCCTACATTTTGTTCCAATTATTTCTTTAATATTAGCAGCACTGGCATGCTTGATCTGTGAACTGTGTCAGTGCCACCTAAGGAAATATCAAGAGGACTCTGCAAAGTGAGGAGAAGCAATTGTTTCCACTTAGCAAAGGAAGCACTTAGATGCTATTTGACAGAATTGCATTTGCCTCCTTTGGCAAGGATGACCCATTTTGATCACACGCAACAGCCGAACAACAGCCAATTTGCAGTAAATCAGACTTTAAACATTTCTGTAGCTGCTAGACTGATTCTGGAGTCTTGTCTCATGTACCAGCATTCCCACATCTGTACCTCAATTTCCCGGGGGTGCTTCGTTGCATTTTGCAGGCCACAAACAGCAGGAACACATGGTTTGTGGGCCAACTCCTGGGTTTCAGCTTCCTTTGATGCCTGCAAAGTACACGCTCCTCTGGGAATGCCTGACATTCTCCCTGCTTACGTGCACAACCACTTCAGCACCCTGGTGAGTCCAAGCCAGTGGAAGCACACAGTGCTACTTTGGCCTGGCTGCAGCACGTTTCCTTTGAAAGGTGTTTGGAGAGCTGTGGCAGCATGTCAAAGATAAGAGAGGCAGGAATTGGTTGTATTTGCCAAGTGCCTGCCTTTGTTGGCTCTGTCCACGAGAGCAGCTACCCTCGCTTTTGAACTCTCCGATCTTGCTGCACGTTCATCCACAAAAATTGCTAGCTCACACGGACCTGGAGTGTCAGGACCAGAGTTGTCCTTCCTGCAAGATTAGGTCATACCATTAGATCAAAGTCCTATTATGCCATTTTGCACCACGTGGATGCAACACCAGCCAAGTTTCAAGTCCCAAGCACAGGTGTCTAGTAGCTGTATGATGCACACACGAAAATTAAAGCCATAAGCCAAACTTAGAAGCTAAATTTCCTGTCCTTCCCCAACATTACACCTTTCTCATCCACACTTATAACTGCATTTCCAATTTAGATTTCAGAAGAGTGCTGCTAATGCCTGAAACTATCCTACCTGTTGTTCCTTTGCAACTTTTTCTCTTCATCTGGCAATTCAAAACTGCTCTTAATAAGGCCCTTTTAAAGAGCTGAGAAACAGTGATCTGCCAAAGAGGCTTCTTCCTGGCAAAAGGAGTGCTGCCCAGTATTAATTTCCTTGTAGAGGGAACATGTAGCAGAAAACAGTGTTGGCACACGGGTAGAAAATAAACACAGAGTATTTTGCTGCAGAGTTGCTGTGTAGATGGAAGTGCAAGGCATAAGCAGGAGTGATAAGCAAGTGTCATTTGAAAATTATTGTGAGAAAAATGGTGAAAAAGCACCAAAACCCACATAATTTCACTTAATTCATCTTTCAAAAATACGCGTGTGTCCTCTAATCTGGATATGTGGGTTTTTTCTGTGTCTTATGGAGCAAAAATAAATCCCACCTTAAGACCGATCACCAGGATAAATCATTCTTTCCAGGTGCCTTTATCTCTCTCCCCAGACTACCAAGGGATAACTAGCTCAGAGTATCTCCCTGGGTTTTAGACAACTATTATAAGGTGAAATAAATTCCACCCCAAATCCTCAGAAATGGCTGCCCTAAGTGGACAGGAAAGCTGGCAGACTTAGATAGCTGCTGGAGCTAATTTCTGTCATGGCAGACACAGAGCTGATTGCCAAGGTTGGTACGGTATTGCCCATGCCAATGAGGTAAAAAAAACTTGCTACTGTTTTGAAATTTTTTGTTGTGTCCCAGGCTCAATGTACAAGCGGCATAATTGGTTTACAAGTGAAAGTTAAAACAGAAAATGAGCACAAGACCTTTATGTTCTGCTCTTATAAAAGTAAACTTTTCTTCAAGAACTGAAATGGTTGTGTTGAAACGTATCACACGTTGATGTACTCGTAGTGTCAGATTGTGTTTGCTTGGGCAGCGTTACCTGCAGCGCCCGTGGCTTGGCTCAAAGCCTGTGGGAGTCTCGGTGGGACAGGCTGACAGACCTGAGCTCGCTGGTCTGTGGCGCTCAAAGTCACTCCTGCAGAGCACAGGCACCGCAGGAGCACAGTGGGCAGCAGTTAGAGATCTTCTGTAGCAAAGAGACTCGATAGCACACAGCGATGTGAGCAACAGCCCTGAAGTGGAAGGGAATGGAAAGAAAAATACCGGAGTGTAAGTGCACACAGCGCAGGCTGCCTAATTCAACAAACGTAATTAATTCACTTAGACTTCCTCATTCTTCTCTCAGCACACGCTCAGTCCTGTTTAACATATGCTCGAATCCTGCTTAATATAACGTAGCCAGCAGGTGCTTACAATTAAGCACATGCTTAGTAACGTGCCTGAATTAAGGCCCAAAATATTCCTGCTTTAACACATGAACAAGACTGTTTCCATTAAGATGGAGCACTGCACGCTAGGATTTGTAATCGCTACAGACCACACCACATGGACGATGAAGCACCATGAAATGCTTCTGTTCAGAAGAGTGTTCATGTGCATCCCTTTGGGTCTGAGCTCAAAACTCTTTTTTAATCAGGGTCAAAGCAATGACTGTCTTAGACCAATTTGTGAAGCCCAAATCCTGAAGTTCCTGTTGCTTCAAAACTCCCACAGACTTGAAACACGCAAACTGGATGCAGTTCATGGGCTCCTGGCAGATTGTCAGGGCAGTGTCCTTAAGTTTGTGGTGTTTTGCTAAATTGTAGTAAGCGGTTCTGTTTAAAATTCAGGAAAAAATAGAGGACACTGCATTTTCACTTACAGTCTGATTTGTTGTCTCTACCTTATGTAACTAAAATAGGGTGGGCTTGAACACCAATAGGTTAAGCAGCAATGACGCCAGCAATTTCTTTTGCTGAGGCTTTAGCCAGGCTAAGGACACAATGTTAATCTGGGGTTGTTTCTCTTTTTCCTTAAATAATATTTTTATTGAGCAAGAAGCGGATGTCAGAATGGCCTTTTGATCAGCTAAAAACAACAGTGTCTCTAAGGGAATCTTTCCTGTTTATCGTGTGCTGCTGCATTTGAAAAATGCTAGCCTACAGTAGAGCAAGACTCCTTAACATACAAGAAGCAGGGCAAAACAGGATGAGGCCAAAATGGGAACTGTATATCACAGGAACTTGGAAAGACAGGAAGTTACAAAAGAAGTAGAAATTCTCGATTAAAAGTATAATTGTACCAGCTTGTGCAAGAGGATAATGACTTTCAAATGTCAGCCTTTGTGCCTGTTCATAATGATAAAGCTATTAAACCGTATGTACTGTTCTTAATTCCATTTCTCATGGCAAGTCATTTAGGATCTATGACTATCCTGTCCACTAAAATCTAGAGGATTTCTTCAGCCATATATGCAAAAAGTAGATTAAAAGGACTGCTAACTAGAGCAGAGCCAGCCAGGACTGCTGCACAGTAGTTTAAACCACTTTGGAGATTCTGTTATAAGACCCTATTTTCAAGGATTTAAATATCAGCCATAAAAATTCACTCCCAGGATAAAAGTCAACCAATGAGTGAATATTTAAACCAAATTTGTTAAAATAAAAAGGCATAATTTTTACACTTTAGTAGTTTCATGTGTAAAAAAGAATAAGCTCTTCAAACATTTTTTTGTAGATCTGTGACTGAAAAGTAAATCAACTTCAAAAATTACCTCAATAAGAAATTAACCCTCAAAGGAGTCAGTGGTTTTCTTATTTCAGAAAATTAGTCCTAGTAGAGATAGTCACAAACAAGTTGCACCATGGAGCTTAGTCCAGCTCTGGCTTGCAAATGGAAAAACCTTGTTTGTTTCGGTGAGAATTAGATCAACGCTAGCTTCCTCCTCAGGAAGTTGAAGTCTGGTAGAAAAACGAAGAGCTCAGTTTGACAATCCCTATGCTTGTTAAAATGTTCACCTATGATATCAGCAAAGTTACCCCCAAAGGGAGGAAGACAAACGCTGTGCTGGAGTCACCACGAGTGCCTCAGCCTTCCCCAGCCTTTCGGTCAAAGTGTCAGCGCTTCTGATCCCAGGCCGTGGGGTGGTGCTGCTTCCAGACCAAAGCCGGTGTTTTATCATTATAGGTGCATGAAAACAGGAAAGCTGTAGAATAAATTGTCATTACGAGATAGTTCAATGTTTTTGGTGGGGAGATATTATCGGTGAATTCGGCAGCAGCTTCTGCAAATCTTACCCAGCAGGTGATATTTATGGACTGTTTACAAGATTTTCGCATATGGCGTTTTAAAGAGATTCGTAACTTTTATACTTATCCATCCAGTTTATTTCTTTTGCAAAAATCCCACTCCAAAGGTCAGCTATATTCTGTCTGTCTCAGCAACTCCAGGCCTAGGAAAAAACGCTGAACGTAATCTCAGCATGAAGTAGTTATACAAATGTGCTTTTAAACATGGTAGAGATGGTTTTGTGTCTTGTTCTCATATATCTTAGACTGTGTGTCTCTTGGCTTTACACATCATTTAAATGAGAGCACTGTTTAGCACCTCTTTCACATTCAAATGATATATTTGTGCTCTTTTGTGTGGAAATGTCTGTATATTTTCAACACTTCTCAGTTCATATGAAAGCAGACAGGAACAAACCGAGGAGACAAAGATTATGTCAAAGTGGCTGAATAATACTGAAATGATCATGATGCATCTATTCTTCTTTTCAAAATCTCCAGAATAAACCCTTCTTTCCACTTCCAGCTTTCAAGCAGTGGAAGGAAATTTGTTTCCAACCGTTCCAGCCTGACACTCTGCTCTTGGTGTAGGGTTCCCACCTCTGACCCTCCTCCTCCTCTGCTCCAGCTGCCTCATGCCTGGAGGCTAAGCCCTAATACTGCCTTTCCTCCTTACCTGACAGCAGAACAGAATACCTTCTCTTTTTCTTACTGCATCTTATCCATATAACTGAATAGATCCCACGCTTAGTAATAAATTGCAGGTGAAATTATGCAAACGCAGCTGCTCTCATCTGATTGATTCATTTTGTAGGTAAAAAGCATGCTCGCACACAGGGAAGTCACAGATCAGCTTTTTTATGTATATCCTAAAAGTCACTGTAGCTGGGAGGTATCGAGTACCTCAAAGTTATATTTCCTGTATGTCTTGGTTTAACCTGGCAGGTAGCTAAACACCACACAGCTGCTCATTTGGTCCTCCCCCCGCCCAGTGGGATGGGAGTAAAGAATGTGAGAAAAAAAGTATAATTTATGTGTTGAGCTAAAGACAGTTTAATAGGACAGAAGTGGGAGGGAAAATAATAATAACAATAACAGTAATAATAATGTACAAAACAAGCGATGCACAGTGCAATTGCTCACCACCCACTGACCAAAGCCCAGCCAAGTGCATGCAGCCCCTGGCCTACTTTCCCTCGAGTTTATAAACTGAGCATGACACCGTATGGTCTGGAATATCCTTTTGGTCAGCTGGGGTCAGCTGTCTCGGCTGTGTCTCTTCCCAGTTCTTGTACCCCCAGCCTACTCCCTTGTCAGGTGATGTGAGAAGCTGAAAAGTCTTTGACTTAGTGTAAACACTGCTCAGCAACAACTGAAACATCACTGTAATCAATATCATTTTCATCTTAAATGCAAAATACAGCACTGTACAACCCACTAGGAAGAACATTAACTCTTTTATAGTCAAAGCCAGGACACTAGAAGATCAGTTATAAAAATTCAACCAGTATTTGAATGGTTGAATCTCTCATTCACAAAAGCAATATGATTACAGAGCAACTATTATTTATATAATGTTTGATTTGTGAAATATGTGTATAATCAATTTCAAATTATGTGCTTTTCAAACACTGCTGTAGTTTATTGTGAGTCTATTAGAGGATATCTAATATCCAGTAAGAAATGATGTGTAAGAAATCCATTGCCTCTTTTCTGTCTGTAGTTCAAACAGAGGCTGTCTATTTTCTTCTTTATATCAGCCTTCTGGATTTGAGGGTCTGAGGCTTTCTGCTGAACTGTCACGAAAATAGGTTGATGATGTTTTTATATCTGCCATAATAAGCCTGTTTTTTGACCAAGGGGGCAAAGCAGCTACACAGTATGTGAAAACTGGCACAGCTTTAAAACAGGCATTAGTTCAAAGTCATGAAATAACGCTCTTAGAAAAATAAAATCCATGTCTTCAAGTCAAAGTCACAAAATTCTTATTTTCATCAGCTACCTGATAATATCACAAGCACTATTTCTTTTAGGAGTACAACCCAGGAGTATGGATTCCCTTTGCTCTTATGAGTCTGACATACCTGCTTCAGAAGCAAGATGCCTGGTTGCTCATAGGATACACAGGGAGGTTTGCAATTTCTGGCCTTATGTGAGTTTTATCAAACCGCCACAGTTTATGAATTCCACATTCTTCACTCAAGGAAGAACACTTGAAACCACAATTCAGCTGCAAGGCATAAAAGCAGCTATTAAATATACCTACTGGTACATGTTTATAGGTGCACTAGGAGGACTTGCCTTGGGCTAGACCTCAGCGGGTTAAATTGCCTCCACTTAGACTAATAGAGCCGTGTCAGTTTTCACTTTGGTGGAGCTGGAGCAGCAGGACAGGACGGGATGCACGTCCTGCAAGCAGGACCAGAAAAGCTCAGTGAGAAAGATTTGAACATATTTTCGAATTGCAGATTTCAAATTGCTCTTTAAGAGCTGAGATTCTCCACTCAGCACCATCTTTCCCCTCCTGACAGCAGCACCTTTGTGCTGCCGTGCCCTCTTCTACCAAAGTCTGAAGAGTTTTGCTAAATGCCAGAGAGGGGAGTGCAATTGCAGAGGGCAGATTTTTTGGGTTCCCTGTTGGATAAGGTGTTTGTCATGGTCCTCTGCCCAGGACAGTTGCTGCATGTCTCCCTTGGGGTTCCTAGTCTCAGACACATGGGAGAGTGTCAGGTGTGTTCTTACTTTTTATTTTCTTCTCAGCCTGGAAAAAGTTCTGTTCCCTCTGTGGGAATTTAACCTATGCAGAGACCGTGGGATCAGGGCTGCAGCTTACTCTGTTATACCTAATTAACCCTGGGAATTCATTTCCACAACACAGAACTAGGCCAAGTATATAGGTAGCTTTACAAAAGAAAATTAGGGATTTGCAATGAAGACATGGAATATCCACAATTACATTTCATATGATACAAAATAATTAAGGGATGTAAGCCATAATGGTTCATGGCACAATCCAAGTTCCAACAGATGGGGATACGATGAAATTTACCCATGGGAAAGTGATTTTGTAATTGTAGAGGTGGGTGTATTCCATTTACTTCTCTATTTATTTTAGATGAATGTTTATATTTGTATAAACATTAAGGAAAAGCATCATTCTATAACCTCTGGGTATTTTTACCATTTCTTTAAAATACAGAAGTAATTGCTGCATACTTCTTAAAGAATAAAAGGAAAAAAATTAAAACTCTTGGTTTTCCCCACCCACACATTTCTCTTCATATATCCCAGCCCTCAGATTGCCCCTCCCTCTGCAAAAGCCTGGGAAAAGATTCACAAGCACATGTGAAAAATGATAGTTTCACATGGCTGTAGTAGGTTCACATCCTTATTATGTAAATGAGTGGTTTTGGTTTGCGCGTCTCTTTTGTGGTTTTTTGTGCAGATGGTTAAATGCTTAAAGACAGTGGGCCAAATTGTTCCTGCTGGAGTTTCACTGGCTTTGGCTAAACTATACCAGGAATCTAAATAGGCCATGGAACCAAAATCTATTTTTGCATATAATGAAGTAGTCAAATGGGTAATGGGATTGCTGCACAGTAGCAGAAAGGAAGAAGCAGCCATGAAGAGATTTCCCTTTGTCTGTTTGGTAATTAATGAAGTACCTGGAGAACAACAGATCTGAGAAACTCCGCTTTGCTCCTGTGATCTGCACTTCCTCCAGCCAGGTAAGCACAGAGATGTGTGTGCTGGAGACTGATTAATTAGCCCAAGCCAGTTGTAAAATCTTTAGGAAACAAGTGGTGTCTGTTTTCTTCTGCACAGGATGCCAAGAGATGTATTTAAAGTGTGAGAGTCAAAGGTCAGTTTGACATCACATGCTCTAAGAAAGAGCCCTTGCTTAGATCCCTGTTTCGTGTTAGAAATGCTGTCTGCGAGCCGTGAAGTTATTGTACTTGATAAGAGAAGGAGTAGGATTAATCTGCAGCAAGGAAAATTTAGGTTAAATATTATGAAAAATGTTGTAACTGTGAGATCACTTAAGCAAAGTAGCAGGCTGTCAGGGGAGACAGTCAAGGCTGGAAGTGACACTTTTCTATCAGTGCTGGTTGGGAGAATAATTAATAAGCATTTCCCTGTGAAGGGGGAGTGGCACCCGGCTCCCCCAGAGGCTTCTGCCAAACCAAAGGAGCCGACGGATCTCACAGACATGCTTGGAGCTAATGCTTATGTACAGATAAAATGGAGCTTTCTGAAAGGTCTTTTCCAACCTCTTCTCAGCTTGTGTAAGATATTCTAAATGTAAATTGAATGCAAATACTTTGAGCTGTTTGCCACAAAGCAATTTACAATCTCCTACGCTAAATCTGACCCACTGGAAATATAAGGGTCCGTAGTAATGCTTCGTATAATTCTTTAGAAACTAATTGGGTTACAACAGGAAAGAGGTCTGCTCCACTCTCTATGATTTCTCAGCCCATTTCCTATTTTTTTCACAAATTTCGTGTTATAATTTAATATCTCTAAGTTTTTAAGCAATGTCTTCCTGTATCAAAGTTAATGATCGTGTTAACATTGTATTCAGTGAGAAAATGCATAAGTTAGATGCGTGGCTCGAGTTCTAAACATTCCGCTAAGTTTTTTATCTTCAAATTGTTCAGTCTTATCTGCTCTCACTGAACCAGTGATAATAAGGTATCTTTCTTTCTGTCTTTGTTCTGGAAAGATAAAATTTGTCATTTCCTAGCATTATATCCAAGTACAGCAAATTGAAAAATAAACATATTACCTCTACATGATTTTGGGTATCCAGTGAGTGTTAAATTCATTTTCAAACTCAGATTACAGGAGGTTAAACCTCAGTCCCTAATTTGTGCCAACAAAATGGTCGCCTCTTCTTAACAAAGGGCCAAAGAATTACTGCCTTGATAATAACAGAAAATCAGAACTTGGCAGTTTTATAGATTGGCCCGTGTCTAAAAACCTTTAGTAAAGGTTGTTCTCCATCATCTCCAGTGGAGTAGTGTTTCATAAAAGCAAACATTCATTTTGTCCACTAACAGGGGACAAAAGTGAAGGGGGGCATAGGCAACATGGTGCTTAATCCATAGCTTTCCATCTACTGCACCCTACAGAGCCACAACCCAGGGAGCCAGAAGAAAGAGATCAAAAGGCTTTAAAAATGTCAGGCAACAGGATCTCATTTAAATTATTAGGTGAGATGCCCTCTTGAGTTTGACAATAGCAAAACATATCACATAGCCTGTTTTCTTCTCTCCCTTTATGCTGATTTTGACAGGCTGGTGCAATTGCATTTCTGCTCTCCAGCATCACTTTGGACACCATTTGAAAACACGTTTTTGTAAAACAGTGTAATATTCAAAGGTATTTGAATCATGCAGAAACTGGAGGATTTGTAACAGGTTCTTAACCGGTATTGACTGAAATAAAACTTATTTGACAAAAAAACCCCAGAAACCTGCCTTAGGTGAAGCTGATAAGAACTTGGGGAATATAGAAAGGCTTATCTGTAATTCTGTTAAGTGATTCAGCTTTAAGAATTGTGCATTTCTAATTCACATACATATGCTAAAAGGTTTTTTTGAGTTTTCAGCAATTGAAATTGTTAAAACTGTATAAGCAGACTTTTTTTTTTCTTGTTATTTAGATAGGTTTTGTTGAAGAAAGATAGATACAGTTCCAACCTGATGTCATACTGCGGAACATTGAAACCTTTTTCCCAAGCTCTGTGTGTAACCTCTATGCTGCTAAATCCTTGTGCATGAATAGTCTCACTGACGTCAGCAAAAGCAGGGCTGCACAGTCTAATTCTTAAAATAAGTCATGTTCATATAAATTCTTGCTGCTGTCGTTTTTATCTCAGATTTTGTATGGTGGAGCATATGGCCTGAATATGAGACTGACGGAACATTAAAATTCTCTAGCTAAGTGAGTAATTCATGCTTCTAAATCGTATGAGTAGTGGATAGTACTGATTTAATAAAGCACCAATCAGTCAAGACTTATGTGCTTAAAATGAAAGAAATACAAATAGAAGGTCATCAATATACACATGATTAACGATCACACTTAAAAGCAGTTTTAGCCATGCCTCCTAATCATGGATTTGCATGTCTGTGTGTCTGTCTGTATGAACAATGGGCTGAAACACAGGAAAAAAGATCTCAGCACTGTTCTGTGTTCCTGACTTATGTTAATGCCTTCGGGATTCTTTACAGAGTAACACAGATATTACAGATTTGGGAAAACAGAATAGGCTATTTTTAGGATTCAATTCATATGAAACCATGTTCACTTACCTTATAGCAACTCCCTGATTTTCCTCTCACAATCATATTGGTTAAATGCAGATGGGCAGGAGACTGCAAAATTGAAGCGAGCAGGACTTGCATCCCTAAGGATTAAAAGCATCAGGAGACAAAATGCATGGTGAAGAGGAGCAAGCTTCTGGGTGTAAAGGGCACTGGTCATACGGGGTGAAAGGCATTTCGCATTCAGAATGCCTCACCGTAGCAAAGTGTTTGCTAATGTGCTACCATCCTCTCGTGTTGCCCCAGGTATCGAAGACAATTCCTACATGGCAAGTGGAGGGAGAGTCGTTTGTAACGTGACAGGCTCATGCTAAGGCTGGCAGGGAATATCGTTAACCTCACGAGTCTTGATGTGACTGAAGAGGCTCGAGATCTGTATGGGAGACAAGTCTGAAAATTAACAGCCTCATTAATCAAATCACAATGTTTTGACAACTTCGTGGTGTGTATGCAATCTATCCTGTATACAATTTAGCTAAGGCTTTTATGCAACAAGAGGTTTTTTTGCAATAACTTTATGCGAAAAGACTCTACCTTGCAGAAAAATTACTGGATTGTATGCTGATTATCAAAGAGTAGAAAAGCATAATAAGATGAGATTCAAATAGAAAATCCTGCCAGGATTATGAAGGAGGCAGCACACCTCCTTTTTTCCTTCTCTGTTTTGCTGACAGCAGTATAATCACCATCATCACTTATTTAGATAGTCTGGGGGAAAGCCGACCAACCTCTCACACCTGAGCTCAGGTACTGGAAATACTCCACTTCAAAGCAGAAATCCTTTGAATCCCTCTGTCCAATGTGTTTAGTCAAGAGTGAAACAAGTGTGGATAACCTGCTGGGGCACTCTACCATGACGCGCCAGAGCGTGTCCCTCAGATAACCAGTTCTCCAAAGCAACAGGTCGTTCAGGGTAATTCAGAGTAACTCTGGATCCCTCAGATGTCAAACAATCATTTTCTGCCTAAATACAGACTGTGCCCCAAATCCTTTGTTTTCCAGGCTCCTTGTAAGTACCTACCTTAAGGAGCTTAGGGATACACGGTTGCCTCTTCCGCACCTAGGGATTTATGCAGAAGGCTTATTAATACTTCTGAGTATTAATTGTCTAAATCCCTGCACATCTAGGCAAGGCTACATCAATAATTATTTCTAGGTTATAAAGAAATATTGTTGCTTGTTATAATGGGCTTAGTAGAAGAAGGTTTGATGTAGTGGCAGGAGTAGCAAAATGCTGTATTTCACTATGAATGTTTTGAAATGGAGACTCACAAAAATACATTGTATTTTAGGTCTCTTTGTTCTTCTTTCTCATTGTCCATCTTCAAGGGTAAAAATTTGAAATCACAGCTAAAAAGGGTTAGAAGCAAGAATAAAGAACTGTCAACTAAATATATCTATTTACAAAAGATGTATCGAATCACAAAATTAATGACAGTGTCACTGCTACTGTGGCCACCTCAGTTCATTCAGTGCCTTCAAACTCTTCCAGGGAAATATCAATATCTGATTTTCCAATCCAGAAAGCTGTGGCACAGGGAAGTTAGCTGACACTTGGCTTCACTGAATAGCCACGGCAGATGAAAAGAGATTGCTTTCAGCCTTCCAGTCCAGTGTCTGCCCACTTTCTCCCATTGGCTCCTATCTCCCTAAATTACCTAACAAAGCCCCATCATACTGAGGGACATCTAGGCTCACATTTGCAGCTTGAAATCTCAACTCTCTCTCTAATCTCACAGCTTTATGGCCCTGCTAACTACTGTGTGACCAGAACAGAGTTGTAACAAACCAGAAAGCATACAGATGACTGGACAGGCAACCCCTGGGCAGCCCAATTCCTTTCCAGTGCTTCTGCCTTCCCAGACAGGGGCTCTGATGAAAGCAGAATGATTCCCAGCTTCCGACCTGACGCAGGTTGGGTATTTGCATCTGCACTGCAGTCGAAGACGTGACTGCGGCATCCATAGCAGTGCCAAATTCTTACCCAGTTAATGGCAAAGCTGTGGTGGCACAGGATTTATTGTTCCTGGTGGGAACATTCAACACTGAGCCGAGTCTATGACATTATTAGTACCTCAGCCAGTTAAATAAAAACAGTTCAGACATGTGTTGTAATCACATCTCCAAATGCAAGAATTGCAATTTTTGGTAGAGTTTATCACTGCTCTGAGCAGCACCATTAACAAGCAATACTGTGATTTTCCCAGAGCACAGTGCTGCATAGAAACCTTACTCAGGTTCTTTCCAGATGACATATCCTTTTGTTGCTGGCATGAGACATGTTTCCATGATCCTTATCCCTGTGGGGAAAAGAGAGGTAATCCTTCATCAGTTTGTCTGTTATCCGACTGCTTTTTTTTAGTTCTGATTTTTGTGAATTCCCCCGTGGAATTTTTACAGGGGGAAGGGACCAAGGTTTGAAATAGTTCTCAAAGTTGTCTGGCTGGAGTGGTTCCTATAGTAGCCATGCAGCGATCATGTAAGGACAGAGGACACTTTGTGGTATCTGTTTGAGGAGAAATGTGCAGTAACTGGGGAAAACAGGATGTTATATGCCAAATATGTGAAAATTCAATTCGGTGGAGCTGTTTCAGGAATCTGTTCATCACAACATGTTGGTACTGTGAGTCAGGCAGGACTGTGGCTCTCCAATGGTCTGTTAGTCTCCTGACATCCCTTTGTTCAGAGGGAAAGAGGAACTGGCTTTACTGCGCCCGCGAGACCAAATCCGGGTTAAAGCTAATGAGGAATGTGTACGTTTAATTTGTTGAAGGGGTTTTCTGCATGTTTCAGGAAAGTGGGGGGGTTATTACCATTTCCCCCTGTAATAAAAAACAGGATCCTGTGTCTTGGACATGTTTACAGTGTAACAAAATGAGGTTATGTTGCACTGTAAAATTTTAAAGGGGGACTAGCAGGGACACCTAGGCTCAACAGCATGAAACCCATGAGCTGTTCGGACAGGAAGGGTTTGTATTGAAAAATTATGAAAATAATGTTTCAGTCTGAGCTAAAAACAGGTGGTTTTGACACAAAGGTTGAGACTTTTCCAGCTATAGACCCTCTCCTGCCAGGCACCAACAGTTTTATTCAGAGTAGGAGTTGAACAGGATGCATGTACCGCCTGGCTCAAAGCTGGGTGTGCTGTTGGTTATTTGGGTACTGAGAGAGCAAACCCAGAGGTTTCTCTTTCCTCACTACACTGCAAGGTGACGGTGTCTGGCGGTACTGCTGGTCGTGGAGGACAGCTCCAGAGGTGCCCTTTGTGCTCTGCAGCGCAACACCCTGGGATCTGCACCGCCTCAGACGCAGCACGGGGAGTGTTTGCAGCAGAAGGATGGAGGCTGTGCTGCCAAAAGGAGTTCCCGAGTCCCTCTGTGCAAGTCAGACGTCTCTGTGAGCCTGCTCAGGAGGCTCAAAGTGAGGAAAGGGATGGTGTATTATCTCATTTCCTTCCCAGACTTCCTACTACTGTTTTGGGCAATTTATACCTTTAAGAATGCATAAGGCAAACAAACCTTGTTCTCCCTAGTGTGTGAAAGCCTGTCTTTTGCATTATTAAACCATAAAGGAAAGCCTGGCGTTATCTCGCGCAGATTCTCTGCACGTACGAGAGGATCCGGCCCAAACACATTTCACGGCTTGTCTGTCTGAGTTAGTGTGCTGCTTGCCAGGAGTGAGGGAGAGGAAAGAATCAATGCTTAATACCACAGAGTCTTACACAGGTTGCTCTTGGATGTGCTTATCGCCACTAAGTAGACAAACAAAAGTAAAAGCATTTATAGATACCTACTGAAAGTGTAAATGAAACAAAAGCCATCAAATCAGGATTTTATCCATTTAATTGCAGAGTAAGTGTTTTCATCAGCTGTATAATGGTTTATTGCCTTTCAAGGCTTTTTTATTGTAATTAATTAAAGAAGACTTAGAACACCATTCCCTTATGGGTTACAAAAGGAAAGAAGATGCAACACCATTTTTGTTTGCAATTCATTGAGTTACTTGCAGATCCCCTTGGTCGGTCAGGTAATATATTATTATATCTCCACGTCACACTGTCCATCTCTCTAAGTAGAAAGCAAGGGCAGAAGCCTGAGCCATGAAATGCAGAAGACATATCAACATCATTATCCATTCTTTCTTGGACCCGGTAATAGCTCTTTCCTGAAGAGTGTCTTTTTCTCGATTATATCTGTCCAAGCAGCCTGTACAAGGATGGGAGAGTGGTTCTAGGAGAACTTTACTTCTGACCTCAAAAGCAGCAATTTCTTTGTGAGTGTGCTAGTCCTGACTTAGGTTTTCCACTGCCCTGATTTCAGAGGCTGGGGTCATCTCACAGCCATGCCGCTCCAAACTACATTTAGCCTCTACTGAGTATAGGTCCAAATGCTGAGCAGATTTAAGAGAGGGTATAGCTCAAGAAGTTGCACTGATGAGGGAGGAAAAGGAAGTGGAAAGAAGACAAACTCAGTCCCATTTAATGAATACTTCCTTGACACTTGTGCAGCTCCCGCTGGGGATTTGAGCTGGCACGCATATATGCAGTATGGTCCCAATTACTGAAGCCCATGAGCTGTGTATGTGTTTGTGTTGTGTGCATGTCCATTACCCTGATTGCTTTCACAAGTATTAAGTACCAGAAGAAAACTATGCAACATTTTTTAGCAGACCCTTGTGAATTCTGGTAGGTTTTCCACTTAGTTTTCCATTTTAAATTAGCGTGGGCAATGCACCTCAGATACAATGCCACTTAACTCTGTAAATTTGCACCAGAGATGATGCTGATCTGCTGTGCACATTTTCCTTCCTGTAAGTCATTATCACATGCCTCTCTTTCTAAGAAAGACATTTTTATGAGAGGTGGATCACTGTGGTGGGTTTTTTTGCATGGCTCGTTTGCCCCACGTTCCAGCTATAACAATGTTTCACTGGGCACTGGGTCATACGGCTGACCTCAGCTAACAAGCTGTTCCTGTTTTTAGGCTACTGGGAATGTTTATTGGCCACTGTTTTCCTCCTTTCTAAACACACAGTTATTTCTCAAGACCCATATAAATAATAAGGTCACAAAACACATAAAAACTGTGACATTCTCTGTGATATAGGATACAAATGAACTCAATTCAGGCTTAGCAGCTTTAAACATCTATGGTATATTTTATCCTAAGATAAATACATTTATTTAAGTTATATATACTTTTCAGTTCTAGGATACACACAATGAAATGGCAATAAAGTTGCTCAATGGGACAAACTTTTATATACCAATGTTTCAGATTGGTACAGTTTAACTATGAGCTCTATTACAGAAACAAAGTACTGTAACTCTGAAACTGGGTTTAAATAGTGATCTGTTTGCAATAAATATTAAGTAATTATGCACTTTATAAGAAAATTATAATTCTGAGGGTGATATTGAATTTTCTAATGCGGATTTCAAGAGCAGAATCTCAGGGAGAGGTCTGCACTCGTGTTGGATTGACACACTGATGTGTGGAAAACCAAACTACACTTATAGGAACATGCATACGTTATCAACAGGAGTTTTATTTATAATGTCTCTACTGAAATTAGACAACAAATTAATAGAAAGGGGTTGGTAGCAATTACTATAGTTTAAATTTGCATAGAGGTTTCCACTCTGCTTCCCTGTTCTCATCTGCTTTAGTGGTTTTGAAATTAAAATCTTCCAGGCTGAGTTTCCCAGGCTGCTTCTCTGGCTGAGAACGACCTTTGGGAAGAAACATCTGAAATGAGTCAGGTCTTTTCTTTTATAAAGAATATAAAAATATACACATACGTGCGTACATGTCCCAGTTGCAAAACAGAAGAAGATGAACTGTGGAGCTTTTTCAGGCAGCTCTTCAACCACACCTACTAAGATCAGAAGTCTGGAATTTGAAAGCACCATCCTTAAGTGTTCCTTGCACTGCTCTTAGGAAATATCATTCAGATTTCACAAAGCCAGGGCCCCTTTAAAGTTGCCAACACCAAGTATTACTCATGTGCTTAGGGGTTGTTTGTTAAAGTGGCAGTGTACACAACCAAATGATTTTGTGCTGAGATAACGGCCCACCAGGAAACATGCAGACAGTGTAAGTGGGTTGATCTCTGAACTACGAATGTTTCTTATTCAGCTTTGTGTGCCTCCTGTGCCAGAGAGCACTCCTAGATGTTATGGCAGGCACTTTGCCTTTCCAAGTTTGTATTATAAGAAAGAAGTGAGGAGATGGTTTTCATCTAGATGTTACAACAGTCTGCCAAAGGTCTTCTCAGCTTTATGAGAATATTTACCTAATAATGCCACGTATCTCACACGCTTAAGGACTCTGTTTTCAATATAGAAAAGACTTGAAATTTTGGATCTCTTTTATGTAGTTCAAACTCTTTTTTCCTTGGTGATAGCTCAAGAGAGTCTGCCCCCCCCCTTTCCCCAGTAAAAATCCATGGGAAAAGCTCTAATACATGCACGTGATGAAACACTGACAAGTCAAAAGTTTCAAAAGCAAATCTGGACATTTTCCAATAACTCCACTTGTTTGTACATATGCCTAATCGTGTGGCTATACACGAGTTTTAGATACAGTCGCAGCAAAAAATCAATCCAGTCATTTACATGTGTCACACTTTCAGGCAAGGAAGACCCATAGCAGTCATTTGTATCGCTACAGACGAAGTGTGTGAAGACACTAATCCCACAGTGAATTTTTCACTTGGCCCAAGGTCTGCCCACAGGGCACACGATGCAGAAATCACAACAAAGGGAGCAACACTGAGAAGTATTGAGCTCCAAGTGTCTAACACTGCATCCTCAATATTCTCTCAATATAGTTCCTAACTGGAAATAAATGAAAATGCCCGTCATTTTACTGTATTTACAGAGCTTCAGGACATGGTTACTATGGAAGAAAACTGCCATAACTTCTGATCTAAAGCTGATATGTATGTCTGCAATTTCCTTTCTCCTTTAGCCTCTTGTAGTTTCATTAATTATAGGTACTGGTCAGAGAGGTTGTAGACAGCCCACAAGGGACAAATATCTGAGTTTCCAAAGTGTGGAACTTATTTTATGTTCTGAACTTTCACAGTTTCTTTGAAAAACTAACATCTACCTAATACTTTTAAAAGCTGAGTTCCTAAGGTTGTGATTAATATACTACATAGATCCCCAAAGGATAATTACAAATTAATCAGCAGTTCAAAACTCCCAAATGGAGTGCTATGAGGTTGCCATAACTTTAAAGCATTTCTTTTCTACTTTCATGGAAAGAAAAAGAAATCACAACCAATTCTGATCTCCATTTGATACAGCTCTTTCTCTGTTCTTTAGGCATTCGAGGAAGCAAACCCGAGGCTTCTATAACTTACCAATTAGGCAGGCTTTTTGTGAATTCAGCAGTACATGCACACAACGCTAATCCAACCACGAATCATTAAACTAGTTAGGCACATGAAAACAATGTTTGATGGATACAGAGGTGTATAGTGAGTGCAAGTGTGTATATATGCATGAGTCTCTGTATGCAAGTTATTTAGTCTAGTTCTCCTACAGAAATATATTTGGGATTCTGTGTGAGACTTTGCAGCCCCTTCTTCCAGTCTTTCTATGGCTTAGGAAAGCTTCCAAGTTTCAAGCCTCTGTTAAGAAGCTTTATTTGAAACCCACAGAAGCCACTAGGAATCTTTCCATTATTTCAGGAGAAGCTAGACTGGGCTCTTATTTTAAAGCACGGTTTCTGGCTATCTCAGCTTTGTTCCTTGCTGCTTGCAAAATTTCTGTAAGGCTGCTGGCACTCCGTCTCCCGTCTCCACATATGCAAAATGAGAATGACAACTTTACCTCAGAGGAATGTCGCAAAGCTTCGCTTATAAACAGATTGGCATACTTGGATGAAGTTGCTCTACTAACAAGAAGTTTTCTGATTGATGGGCATCTCTTGGGAGGTCATAGAAACAAAAACAAAACCATATAGTCAAGTTTCTGGATATATTTTTTTGGGCTTACAAGAGCCTATTCTTATGCATGATGGCTGCTTGTGTCATCTTTCTTCTCTCTCTTATCGCCCAGGGTATCTTTCCAAATCTAACCATGTCAAATTAGTGGCTAAATACTAAACTAAGCCGAGGCATAATCCTCACACCTGAAACATCCACATGAAAATCTTGAGGTACAGTGAGTAATAAGAAAGTTAGTTTTGAAGAAATGCAACTTTTTTTCCGCTTTCTAAAACCCTTCGCTGTCTCAACATAGATAAAGTAACTATTAAACAACCAGTAAAATTAGACTGCATTTCATTTTGTGAAGAACACTGGAAAGTTGGCAAGAGGTAAAATTTTGCAGTGAAATAGGGAAGTGAACAAGTTGTAAATGACTCTAATATCTTCCAGATGGCATATTTTACTTGGGAACTGAGTTTAGAGTAATTAGAGGCATGTGAATTTCCTATAAATACTAAACTTCACCAGTTTGACACTAGAAAGCTCCTTCCTCTCTGAAGTCTTTAAACTGCTAAGTGTTTCTTTTTCCCCCACTTAAAGTGGAAGTCAAGCATTTGTAAATTTGTCTTATTTGACAGACAGAAACCTTTTCCATGAAAAGATAGCATTTCTCTATGCCAGAAAGTTATGAACTGAAGTTCCTCACTGAAGAGGTTTAAAATTGAATGTTTCTTCCCAGAAGAGGTTTTCATTTTTATATACTGGGATCATTATATTATAATTTATTACAGTATGTGGCAAGCAGTGAAATCAGTGGAATTTACTGTAACTTCAAGATCAAATCTTTTCATTGGCGAAATGCTTTTTGCAGATAGATGTGCTGAAGACCTTAGCAGATGAATTTCTCTTTTACTTCCCTTAGGACATTGCAATACTAAAATGGCAAAACCCGGTCTATAACCTCTGGTTCTTCTTCATTTTCTGCATGACAATGTTACATATGTTCCAGAAGTGGATCCTGGTGTTCTCATTTCTGTTGAAGAATTTTCCAGATTTTATTTGGTATTAGTAGAATAGAACTAAGTAAACACAAGGTAAAATTTTCTGTCACCACTTGCACCCTTTCTAGCCATATATCAGTGTAAACTGACTTAGATCCATTGGCATGAAGGGGCTAATCTCATTTGCAGCAGCTAAAGATCTGGCTACTGTTTTCAGTGGAGCTGTATAGATAAAAGTGCAGATACAATCTTACTTACTTGGTTGAGATCTTCAGTTCTGCCAGTCCCAGGTACTCAAAAAACATGAGCCAAAATACTAGGAGCATGTGATAAGGTGAAGGATACTCAGATTTTAAAATAGTAATGATTATATTTGTTACTTAGGGATTTCGAAATGTTATTGGTTAAGGTATGTTGCATTTCAGATTCCTTTGTTCAGCAGAGAATTAAGAGCCTAATTTTAAATGAAAGGGCAAATCCCAATGCATTCAATTATTCCAGAAACCAGTGTAATAACAAGACTACTGCTAACATTCGTTGGAATTAAACTCTTGCAGTGGGTAACTGTAGATCTTCATTGATGTCTTTGTTACATCTTTTCTCTTTTTCACTACAGCATTGTCTTGTACTAAAATAGACCCTCAGTAGTTCATTCTTAATGGAGACCCACCGTCAGTTAATGGCATTAGTAAATTACTGAACAGTGGCCAAATCCCAATGGCCTTATTCCCAGAAATCTCTTAGGTTGACAGGACCTTTGTATGAATAACTCCAGTGAATTTTGGCCCTGGGTGAACACCATAAAAACACCAGCTCACAAAAGACCAGTGGAAACAAAGGCCCCCCAAACTGACAGTAAATTACAAATTGTTAATCGATTGCAAATTGTGAATTTAAATACCCAGCCCTTCAGAGCGCTATGGGATTTAGCTGATATGTTGTCTCCCTCGGGGGGGCTGCATCTGCGCCATGAATCCAGTACAAGCAAAACCAGTTTAAAAGCCTCCTGCCATGAGCGCTGACTCCCACCTTCCCTTCTCACAGAGTTTGCACTGCATGGCTCATCCTATTTCACCTGTATGCATGTCCATCCTCGGAGAAATGATCTGTCGGGCATTTTAATAGATTTGAGGAAAAAAGGGAGAAAGGGAGAATGGGGTAGAGGGAGAAGGAGGGAAGGAGGGAAGGAAGGAGGGAAGGAGGGAAGGAAGGAGGGAAGGAAGGACGGAAGGAGGGAAGGAGGGAAGGAAGGAGGGAAGGAAGGAGGGAAGGAAGGAGGGAAGGAGGGAAGGAGGGAAGGAGGGAGGGAAGGCAGGAAGGCAGGAAGGAAGGCAGGAAGGAAGGCAGGAAGGAAAGGAAGGCAGGAAGGAAGGAAGGAAGGCAGGAAGGAAGGAAGGCAGGAAGGAAGGAAGGAAGGAAGGTTGTCAAAGACGTGCCCACACCAATGGTGACTTGGAAAGATGGACTTCTCCATTGAGAAGACTGCAGTGTGTGATGGGAGCAAGCAGCCAGGTGGGAACACACCATGCAGGATCCCATGGCACTAAGCACACTGGGAAGGGGCTTAAAAAGGAAAAAACCCTGCAGTTCCCGTGCCACCCAGTGATCAGGGAGCACTTGTGCCCCACTTAGACTTGTTGAGGACACAGCAGTCACCCAGGATCCTCCGAGGGCTGCATGCTGCTTTCACCTCTATCAAGGTGTCTTGTGAGGCCCACGTGTGAGGAATTGTATCCCCTTGGTGTAGACACCAGCACTGACAGTCCCAGCCACAGGGAAGGCTGGTGTGTCTTCACAGGACAGGTCAGTCCCCCCATGCCCATTAGATGGGTTACCTTACAGGAGGTCCTGGAGAGTGGTCAGGCTGCAGAGAGGAGGCTCAGATGAAGAGAAATGCAACAGATGCTGAGGTTACAGGCAGAAAATCAGCCCATTCAGGGCTGTGCTTAATTTTTTATTTTTAATAGCATGTACTTCTTTTTCTTGTTGCTAATAAACTGGGATTGAGGTTGGTGTCCCTCGAGCGGTTGCAGCTTTTAAGCTTTTAGCTCTGGGATACAGATTGCCTTGTGCCACAAGCACTGCAGTAAATCCCACACCTCTAACCCTCAGTAACTAATGGGGCACAAAGCCACAGTGCAGAACAACTTGAAGCTCTTTATTTAGATTTCTTCTTGCGATGCCTTCTGTTCGACTAAAGTGGAGACTTGTGAGGAATTTTTTTAAAAATCTTTATAAAATAAAGGCAAAAGAAAGATACATACTAATAAGAAAATTTTCAGAACCAAAGATAGTCTGACCAGGGTGGATAATTCATGTCAGGGAGAAATTTAGCAGCTTTAGTGGAATCAGACTGTGAAAAGAAAGAGAGACTTGGAAAATTTTTCATCCAGGTGAATAGCCAAATTACTCATAACAACCATGTAGACCACAATAGGCTGCAGAAAAATACAGCATACTTGGGTGTAAATGATAGTTGTCTATACTCCACTGATTGTTTCATAAGATTAAATGGCAGATATTTAGATTTCAGCTGAGTTCTGCCTATTTCTTGGGAAGGAATATTTTAAGGAAAAATACATAAGATCTCACTGCCCTGGTAATAAGCAAATATGTAGAAGCAGAGTGTAGCTTGGCAATGACTGGCTTCAGCAGCAAGCAGGGCTTTCCAGCACTTGCACCTCACTTTCTGCAGTACAACATGCTGTGGTGCGTTTCAGGGGTCTCCAGCATGTTCAGAACTGAACCCCAGTGTAAGCACTGTTATCACTTACTAGAAACTGAAACTAGAAAATGCACCAAAATTTGAATTCTGCAGCTCTTTATGTTTTTCACTGCCCAGGGCTCATTTCATAGGTATTTCTTGGCCTTTTCCTCAAAACCATAACTTACACTTTCCAAAAAAGAACAAGTTTTTTGCAATTCCTTAAATAATTTGTAGAGGAATTCTAGATTCCCTCATCTTTCCACTGTGAATCTCTTCCAGACATGGTTTTACTAAACCATAGAATTAGGACCAACTAGTAATGGCCTGTTCAGGCACCAGCTGGGAGGAGCAGGAAGTTTGTGTGAGGTCTTGCACTGTTGTTCATCAGTCTCCCACTCGAAAGCCACGCACTGGCCTTGCACACCACACAGGGTTCAAACAGAAGTGGGATATCTGGAAAGACCCAGACAAGCAAAAAGGGAATGCTTTTTTGCATCGTGGCAAAGCGGCTCCATGAACATATTCACTGACAGTGCTCTCTCCTGGGCAGGCATCTCCTATTTTCACATCTGAACTCGTGCTCTAGTCTTTCACCCGAAACTACACTCAGTGGTTAGCGCCGTGTTTATATTTACATCTCTGTGCCATAAGCCCTAAAGGACTATAAAATTACGAGAAATATTTGCCACACCATTGACAGCAGTAACTGAGTGAAGAATTGCCAAATGGGAAATCCAAATTTGCAAACTCAGTATTCTGGGCCGTGTGCCAAGTCTGTCTGGGTGCTGCGGAGGTGACACATTCAGTCTTCTCACAGGGATGCCAATGTGCCAACTGTATCCCTGGCACGGCATCTTCTGACAAACTTATGGAAAAGAACTGCTACCAGGTCCAGAGGGACATGCAAGCTGCTTTCTGAGCTTCCTTGGCAGCAACTCCATTTCCAAGTTGTGACTGTACTTTCTCCTATTTACAAGACCAGTTGTTTGTGATATGCTGTGGTCTTTGGTAGGATTTTGAAAAGTGCAAAAACGACAGCAGGATGTCGGTTTCCAAGTGTAAACTAGTAAAATCCAGAGTAATTTTATTTCCCTAAGAAAAAAATAATATAGATACTCATTTGCTGCAGCCCAGATAGCACATGTTGCCACCAGTGTGGGAGAATCCAAATCCATTTGTTAGCTGCCAAATGAAAAACATGATCCTTAGAATATAAAGGTTGTAGGGCTGATCTCTAAAGCTTCCTCTTTTCAAATTGTACTTCTTACCCATTGTCTCACAGCTAAACTTCTTCTCTGCCTGTCAGGAATATTTCAAAGCGAAAGAAAAAAAACTGAAAAATCTCCAATCTTCCACGGGGCTGCACGACCTATAACTTGCAAAAATCCATTAGAAGACAGCCTTTTAGTAACCAAATTGTGTCATTTACAACTGCACAGCAGCCAGGAAGAGCACCATAAATTACAATTCTGTCACTACAAGGGACAATGGAAAGTGTGGGCAGGCTATTGCTATAAAGGAGGAAAACTGGGAGAGTGATAGAATTTAATTTGAATGGGGTTTTTTGACTAATTTACTTCATATAATAGCAAAATTGGTACTTACAGGTTGGTTATTTTTTGGCTGTATGTGGATGGCTTAGTAAGGCTATATAAGATTGTTTATTTTAAGGTGTAGCAGAATAAAACCACCAAATTCAAGGCTTTTGATTTTTCTATCTCATTTATATATGAAGGAAAAAAGAATGTAAAATTTGCTTAGCATTTTTAGTTAATTTGTTTCATATCATTTGAAAATTTATCTACTGTTGCAGCTTGAGCAAAGAATGGTGCCTGGGAAACAGGTGAAATAATGTGGAGTAAATGGAGCAAAGACTGTCACTCAGATGCTGTGGGTTTATGTGGTTACTCTTTCTCTTTAACAAGCAGTTAATTATTTGGAGAAAGGTCATCTTATTAAAAATTCTCAACATACATTTTTTCCTAAAATCTGAGAACTAGTAGCATGTATCCCTGAGTACTTTCAATAGGTTCTGCTGGCAACCTAGAGCTGGCATTTTTAAGGATATTTCTGAGAAGGGAAAAGAAAGAACAAACCAGACAAAACCCCTACAATTCTGAGGTGTCTTTGCAACTCTTCTCCTAACTTTCAAATCCTGTTATACGCATATCACAAAGACATTATAGGAGGAACAGCGGTCTAATTTTAAAAACTACAGGCTACTTAACTATCTGTAAAATTATCTCAGAAATGCATGTTTCCACTTCGTATTCCCACCACTCTGCACTGGGACAGTGAAGCTAGTGAGCTGAGCAATTGCTACTAGAAAAATCAAATACATAAGAAGAAATGCAGTTAACACAGTATTTCACATATGTTAATGCTTACAGTTCCATCAGTGTCAGCTTTATTTTCTATTTGATATACACCAAAGCTGGCACACAATTTTAACTGATGAGGTAATGTCATTTTTAATTTAAGGAGCCTTAAGCCATCCACTTTAACTAGTGATATCATCTTTGCAGCTGTCTCACAGGACCTCATGTAAACATAAGTAATGTGCCCTGGATGGTTTGGAGCAGAGTTGTTAAAAATGACATTGGTCATCATGAAGACATTTTTTTTCCTTTGATCTCTTTAAAAATGCCAGACACACTTTATTGTCCTGTCATTTTTAGCTCTTCCTTGTATATTAATATGCTTGGAACATTTCAGTGAGCATAACAGTAGAATATAAAGGTCTAAACAAATTAATGGCAACATTTTAGTGTCAGTCGTAGTAAGATAATGAAAAGTAAATGAGATTGTCTGGCTAACAGCAACTTGTTAAATGAAAGAGCAGCGTGGCTGAGACACAGAGACACAGGGGCAGGGAAAAGCCTTTTGCTGCCGTCTGAAAGAGTCACGGGACACAACCCAAGCTCCAAATGCCACCACCTTCTAGGAGAAGATTAAACTGATTCTGCAGATTGCGTCTGATCCTCCTTCCTGTATGGGGTCAAGTGAAATCATCTGCTAATAAAACTTAAGAACAGCCCTGTGTCTGCACCTGCAGCTTCTGCCTCCCATGACTTTCGTTCTCGTTTGTATTCCCTGGGCTGGTTCAGCACCACCAGCCTGCTGGGCTTGCTCTCCTCAGCCCTTGAACACCCAATCTGTCAGACCAGACGCCACACATTGGCGTCTCTGGTGACAGGGCTGAGGAGCCCTAACATGTTGCTCACGGGCAAACTTTTACTACCAGTCATTCTTTGGCTATTGTATGCTTTTCCTTATGCAGTCCTTAGGTTTGATGTGAATAATCATAGAGGTTTTATCCCGGTCTGTCTAGCAATCACATGCTGTACAAATATGAATGGTGTAACGTGCACTTCTTGATTCAAATACCTAAGGAAAGGTGATTTGTATTGAAACAGTGTTTGGCTGAGAAAAACCAAGCGCTGTGACTGACTTGTGGATTTTGTGATGTGCTCCAAACTATTTGTCCAGATAACAAGGAAAAATAACAGATTTCTCTACCACTGATCTGCAACATGGTGGACTTTTGAACAAAATCTAATGTTTAGGGATTTATTTATTATTCTGTGGACATATGTTTAGAGGACAGCATATGGAAATCAAAGTATTGTTCATAAAGAGCTACAGCCAAAAAGACATTTTTGAATTCATAACAGAACTTCACAGTTTGAAAAGAATGCTATGCATTATGTATTGATAACAACGCTACACAGACAAAGGAACACAATTTAATAATACAGAATTGTGCTCGTGAGATTTCCTTTTTTTTTTTGTTAATTGGTTACTTTAGCTGACATTGTCTGCAAGCATAATGGACACCATTCTTCCTAATAGTTCCATGTTGCCAGATGATGTCTACAGACATAATGTAGTCCATTTTAATTATTTCATTTTGCTTACATCTTTCAGCATAATGCATTTTCCAAGCAAGCTAGCATTTTTCTTGATTATCTATGTTGTGTTATGGTTTCTAAATTAATTAGGTCTCCTTCTTTCCTGGAAGTTAAAAGTTTCTTCCTTCCATTTATCTACCAGGTATGATTATGTTGAAGTGATTGATGGAGATAATGCTGAAGGACGCTTATGGGGAAAGTACTGTGGAAAAATTGCTCCCCCTCCTTTAGTGTCTTCAGGACCATATCTTTTTATTAAATTTGTTTCCGACTATGAGACCCACGGAGCAGGATTTTCTATCCGTTATGAAGTTTTCAAAAGAGGTGAGAAACAATTCATTGTTATATAGTTCGTAACCTGTGATTTTTACTTGCATCAGAAAGTTCACCATAATTCTTTGGAATGGGGAAAATGTATGAAAATGCTTGAAAGAGAAAATCTTATTACCCTAGTCATTCCAAGGCAGGGTGTGTATTCAGTGGGTGTAAATCTTTATGAATCCAGGGGGTCAGCTGCGTCTGAGGGTTGACTCCTCTGCATGAAATATGGTAGTTTTCGTCAGCTGTTTGTTTCAACCATCTTAAAACCATTAGCTTTATTGCTTTCCTTTTTTTAAAAATAATAATTACTGTATGATTTACAATGTTACTGCCTCAACAGCACTGCAACCTTCTGAGTCTCTGACTTATTTTGGTTAGTGTTTTGCTCTGCGGTCCCAAGAGATGGCTGTGGGCTCGGAAAGGACCAGAGTACACATGGGCAGCAGATGATGTTGCTGCTGCTTTCACAAATCATGTTGGGGAGGTAAAGGAGAGAAGCAGCTCACGCTGTTCACAGGCATGACCTGCTGGATGCTCGTGCCAGGAGTTAGTGCCAGCGAGCACAATTATCTTTATGGGGCACAGAGAAAGCCCAGAGAAACAGAGAGTGCAGGATTAACAAGACATAGAGACACTCCCTCTTTTATAACACTCTTCCCGAGTCAATAGCTAGAAGGGCTGTAAGGTCATTTTTTTTTGGCATACATCTTCCCTATAACCGGATGGAGATTAATAATTCATATATTCCATTCCTAGAGAATATAGGACCAAACCTCATAATATATAAAAAGACAATGACATTCATTTTATAGAAAAAAAATTGATTTCAACATCACTATTTAGGGTCGTATTCACAAAAGCAGCTCAAAACTTCAGATTGCCAATGCACAGCATTCCCAGTCAGTGCCTCATTTTCAAAACCAGTCCAAGTCCCTTTAATGCACCTAAACCAGAGCCAGATTTTCAGCTGTGTTCAGCACAGTCTTGGTGGCAGCTGTACTGTTAATGAGGAGAAACACAGTAGTGAAGTCTCTTTTCTATCGCTATTGCTGCTCTGCACAGTGCTAATTGGGGCCATAGACCTCTTGTTCACCATCTTCCCTGTCTGTAAATCCACTCTTGACTCCCAGAAATTCTTTTGCTGACCTTCAGGGTCACATTTTTTGAAAGAATTCAGCATCCAAATGACACCAAGCTTTCCTGAAAAAATATCTCTATTTATTTTGGTGTCCTTAGGAGATTAAACTCTTGAAAATGTGTTCTGACATTTCTCAGTGCTTATATATGCAGTTCTATCTTTCATAAAGAACAAGGCTGAAACACAAGAAGAAGTGAAAGAATGACCTGTGAAACTATCTATTTTAGTAACTGAACACTTTCAAGAAAAAGGTTTTATTTATTTCCTAATAGTGTAGTGACAACCCAGAACTCTGACAGGAGCATTGTGTTTATTTCCTTGTGTGGTCATTTACATGTCTCAACGATACACATTTACCATGTTAAGATGGCATTATGAATGTGATTTTACACACATGGAAGTCAGGAAACTCAAAATTATGGCTCCCAGAGCAACTTTAACTCCAGTTCATTCCACATAAACTGTATATTAAGGCAGGACAGCTATCACCACGCAGAGTGTTAGAAAATGCCATGTGTACACAAAGGATACAAGTTATCATTGCTGTGGGAACAGAGCCCTATTTAACTTCTGAATAAATGCATATACGCTATTCCAGTTTTGCATTTTAATATCTGTGCCCGATAAAGCTGTTCACCCTTTTGCACAGCTGAAGATCAGCTGCTCGCACCAGACAAGTATGTTTGGTTTAGCAGATTCACAACTTAGCTCATCATTTCCCAGGTATGGGAAGTTTGATCCCAAGCCCGAGGTCCTGCGGTGCTGAGCTGAAGGCTGAACTTCATTCCAGCACACAGTCTATTTTTGCCCATTACTCCTTCCTTCTCATTCAGCTCCGTAGCCAAAGAGACACTGAAGAAGTTGTATTCAGGACTAAAGCATGAAATCCATTTTGCCCAACACTTAGCCCACGTGAAATGTTCATCATTCTGGCTTGGGCAGACGTCCTATTTTAGGGTGGATGAGTGACGTATTCACTAGAAAAGGATCTACACAGTTCACATTCAACATTCCTAACTTTAGTCAACTAAATTTATGGTGTAAACTGAAAGGAAAAAAAGTGTCAACTAAGAAGGCAAATGATTTTTTGGCTCAGCGACACCCACAGATAGAAGATTAAATTATCCCAAATTTAATCTCTTTTTCTTTGCTCTCGCTGTTGCCTCCTCTCTGTCTTTCCTTCAGCTCTTATCTCTTCCTTTGTTTCATACACATGTATGACACTTCTCCACCTCAGAAGTGTCTATTTTTGGTGTCTCCACTGGAACCTTTTCTGCCAGTTTTCCATGCACGTGGCCCCATGGAGTTCCTCGTAGCCTCAGTATTGATATAATTCCTGCAGCTGCTTCACAGTGTCAATGAAGGGTCAAAATCTGTGGAGAGCATTTCAGTGAGACAGCTCCTCTGAAAACAGTTTCTGTTTCTTGCACCAGATTGACTCGAACATGTTTAAAATAAAGCAAGCTGGCATCGAGATACCATGTGTGAGCGTAAGGAGCCTGACGATTGCGCACTCTCCGAGCCAGGATCTGGCTGTATTTAATAAAGCAATAATGATCCTGGCTTAAATTTTATATTGCATCTTTTATTGGATTCCAAGAGGAGTACGGAGCACTTTATACTATGAATGGCATAGCAAAGCTATTTTATCCTGGAACAGCAGCTACTGGTGGGAGTGAGGAGCAACAACCAGAATATAACCCTCCCCTACATCACAAGGAGACAAGGGAATGACAGGGAGAGAAGAGGAATATCCGACTAATGTGTAAGGGGGTGATTTAATTATAGGCAAAATGTAATTTCCCAAATTGGAATGGGTCAGGTTACACGAGCATCAATATCCACATCTTCCAAAATATGCCATGAAGTGTTCTGAATATTGATGTGATAGTTCAAGAATTTCCTCTCAGTGTCTGTTGAAGGGCAAGAATACCTGAACTGACTAAATTCATTCAAACCTCTCTCTTGCGTGCTGAATTTAGCTGGGTGGTGGCCAGATCTGTGGGGGGTAATATGTTTGGCACATTCACAATGAAAACATTTTCTATAGTGAAATAAGAGTATTCATATATGCAACAAGCCAGACTGTTTTCCTTCAATGATCTGTGTTAGGCATTGGGAATCCTCTAAGGCTCCCGACTACGGTCTCTAAGGATGCTGGGCATCCTCATCCAGACTGAGGCCTCACGCACATCACCCTCCAGCACAGACCTGCCTGTTGCAGGTCCAAACTGTGCTCTCCACGTCCCTCCTCTCCTGCATGTCTGAAGACCTTCATTTGGGTCATCCTACTCGAACTCCCCAGGCCAGCTGCTATCCACCAATGCCCCAAGTCCTGTAAATCACTCTCTATTAAATTTGGAGTGTCAAAAGGCAGAGGGGGTACCGATGCTGACCTTGTGGGAAGATGTGTGGGCAGTGCCTGCAGCTGACCGCTGAGCACACCTGCAGGTGTGGCATCCACAGAGAGGATTCCTGAGGGACCTAAATAAAGGAGAAATGAGGTCCGTCAACAAGAGAGGAATTGCAGTTTGTCCCCTGTATTCACAAAGGCAAATCCAGTGACCTGGCCTTTTATACCCTTACATCTTTACTGCCACTTTCCTGCTCCACCAAGAGCACTGTTTGGAGCATCCCATTATGCCATGGTGGGAACATCGGGGAAAGCTGGTGTGTCAACATTGACATTAGGTGACTTCTAGCAGCACTGCCTGTAATCACACAGTTTATCATGCCCACACTAACAGCAACATTTTACTGGTGCACCTGTGTCAACACCACTCAGAATGAGTCACTCACCCTCAGTACATGTACGAATTACCTTTCACATTTAGTTTGTCAAGGAGGCATAGGTCACATCTGGCAGAGTTACTGAGTCAGTGCTCCAGGAATCTGAAACCACTACTCCCTCTACTGAATTCACTCACCCGCTTTTGTAAAAAATTCTGTTTCACCAATAAAAGCCTGTCAGCCATAAGATTTAAAGATTTGAGCTTGAAGGGGCTATAATTATTTCTCTAGGGCTCTGTCGAGATTTCTGCAGCTTACACTTTCATTGTTCCCACATGACTTTGTATTTGTCATAATTTTTTCTAGAGCTGGTACAAGTTTTCATATTGTTCCATACAAATTGAAAATTGAAGATCAGACAGTATATGCGGATTGGGCTTTAAATGACTGACTATCAATAATAGGAACAAGCTGGCTGAATGATTAATGCAGTGATTAAAATGAGGTGTTTCATTGAAAAGCCACCTTTGCTGCTGGAGAGACAATACGACCTAATTTGTTTTCCAGCTAACTGCTTTGCTTAGTAGCACAGTGTTAACCCAGCTGATTTTTCTCCTTCTCCTACAGGACCTGAATGTTCCAGAAATTTTACTTCATCAAGTGGAGTGATAAAGTCCCCTGGATTCCCTGAAAAATATCCCAATAGCCTTGAATGCACTTATATTATCTTTGCACCAAAGATGTCAGAGATTATACTGGAATTTGAAAGCTTTGAGCTAGAACCTGATTCAAATACTCCAGGGGGAGCCTTCTGTCGCTATGACCGATTGGAAATCTGGGATGGATTCCCTGATGGTAAGAGAAAAATGGACTGTAATATGCATAACCATTACTACGTAGTGGCCTGCAGAAGGCATATTCCCATTTTTTAAGCTGTCATGCTAGAGAGATCATTGCTTGATTTATGTGAAGTGAGTTGAATTAAAAAGAAATGGAGAAAATGCTCTGTAAATTCATTCAGTAAAGCATATCATAGTGTGAATGATTTTTTTTTTTTTTTAAATGAAATAAGTTCAGTTTTGAACAGTTGGCTTAGCAGAAACCTCTGTGTTCAGTGGTAATATATGATGAACCTCCTACGCTAAAATAAATTAAATGTGAAGTGTAATAATGAGTCCCCAAATTTTCACAGCTAACACATGAGTATAGTCCAGACATTTCCAACAAATTGCAGAAACTGGACTTCAGGTACTGACCCTCTGACTTGCAGAGGAGCTGCGTTACAGACCAGCTGTCAAAGCAGAGAATTTCTTTGCCAGAGAAAATGTGGTGTCCATGCAGTTGAAATCATAGTGACTAAACAATTACCCAGGTCAGTAAACAGTCACTGAGTTATTCATTCAGGTGGCTTCGGTGACTGGGCACTGCAGGGTTCCTCCATTATAGTGCTCTCTCTTCCAGCAATTTAAGCAAATCCAAAGGTTTTATCTTAATTTGTTAATTCATAATCTCTGATTAGATGGGCACATGTGTCAGGGTGGGTGTGTTAGGTACCCTTCTGGGAAGTCTGTGCCATCTCAGTAATTTTCCACTTAGTTGTTGACCACACTTGACATTGTGCACATTCACTAAGTGCATAGCTAGATATTAGCTAACCCTGTGGAGCCTGAGAGCCCTCATTTCACCCTCTGCCCAGCTCCATATCCCTTTTTTGCACTGAGTCTGACAAATAAAATATCTGCATGATTTCTCTATGTTTTTCACATACAGCACTGGGTCTGCAAGATTCAGGTGTCCCCTAGGCAGGGCAGACGTGTACCAGTTCTCCGAGGACCTAGAGCCAAGGCTGCAGCTCCAGCCTAAAAGAGATTGTTCAAGCTGAATGCCCAACCTTTAGGGTGCCCAAATGCCTAAATGCGTTGTGGAGACAGCTATGTAAAGCTGATTATTCGTGATGATGCCTTTTTCGCTGTTTCTATGTATGGCACAAGAGAAACATCTTGAAGCTGTCCTTTTTCTTCTTAATTTTTAATTTGTAGCAAAATTCAGTGACTGGAGATTTATGTTGTTTGTGTTGGGCACTAATTACAACTATTTCAGTTTTCCACTCATGTGATAACCCATATTAATAGATTTTTTTTGTTTGTTTTATGAGCAGCAGTGGCAGTTTCTATGAACTGCTAATCCTGCATTAATATTTGACTTAAATGAAAATATATAACTTAAGGAATATATTTTAATAACCCATTTAAACTTGCCTGTTTTTCTCGATAAATCCCTGATATAATTTTGCTTCAAGCTTTCATTGATGCTGCAGGAAATATATGTCTTTTAACATATATTTGCTCTTTTTTTGTTTTTATTTTATGCTTAATGGGTTTATCATAGCTCTTTTCAATCCACTTCAATAAAGAGTGAAGAAAGACCCATAACAGTAGCTAAAAGACTATTTAGTATTTAATGCCTCAGTTAGGAAAGGCATAATGCCTCAGTTAGGAAAACAATATTTTAACAGTACAATAATGATGTCTGGAACATTTAATAATAGGTTTATTTGTATATAGGCCAAATCTGTCCTGTAGAGCTTGCATTTAAACTGATATTTGAAAAGATGATCCAATAAATCAATTTATGTGTAATATAACCAAAAATAAATGCATTATTGTCAGTGTAGAGGGTTTCAAAGCAGTAATTTCCTGGTTCAAGAAAGTGGCTGAGCCATACTGAAGACCAATTATCAACAGGCATTATCAGCCTTTCACAAACTGTCTCACAAACTGTCTACACCCAAAATGATCCTGACATCCACTAAGGGTACTTGCATGTCTATAAATTCAACAGAATTTATAGGCTGGAAAAAATGTTTTCTTAGATACAAACTGTTGGAGGTTGCAGCAGTTGTAGGGAAATGTTTGCTGCATCGTTTCACTGTAGTATGATCCTCAGCCAGCAGTCAGTCTCTCTTGTTTAACTTAACACTACAAAGAAAGAGGGAATGTGATTGCTTCTCTATAAATGCAGCACAGGATGAATCCCTGGGAGGGAGAACTATTTCAACTGAAGAGCAAAGCTGGCACAGGAAGCCACTGGTATAACCTGGCCATGAACTGAAGATAGAGAGTGTCTGGACACTGAGGAATATATATAGAGAATATATATATCTGGGGAAAAAAAATCTAATTTGCATGCACACGAAGTAGTAAATTTCTACACAGTTGTAAATGAGACGGTATGGTTCCCTTTGATGAAGAGAGACTCACCCAGGGTGAGTCTTTGAGACATTTGTCCATTGCCCTTTAGTCTGTGAAAAAATATTCTACACTATTAACTGACACAGGGGCATGGTTGTGGGCACTTCTAATTTGCTGGCATACTCCCTCGCGCAGTTTTAGCACACAACAATTTGCACTTTCCCAAGAAATTCCTAAGTATGGTTTGGAGGACAGTGAAAGCCAGGGGTCATTCTCAACAGGCATGTTGGACACAGCCAGCCAGTTTCAGACAGAAGAGCCCCATAGGGGTGTCACACTGTTGGTCTGGTCCCAGGAGCGGTCCCTGGCTACTGGCTGCAGGTCCAGAGGGTGTTCCCTGGCCTGCTCTGTTTAGTGATATAGCCATAGAACAGGAAGTTATTTTGCTTTGTTGTGATGCATTGCTGCTCACATGCCCACTTGTGTTAAAGCTGGTATTGCACTGCACTGATATAAATATGAGAGAAGGATTTTTTTAAATATATGGGAAAGATGTACATCCTTCAGTTCACATCCCGTGCTCCACAGCAACACAGCTGTGGTTTCCTGGGATGATGGCAGTATTTAAATAGGAGAGCAAGAACAGCTTTTTGGAAAATAGTTGTGGTCTCAACCAGAGCAGAATTAGATGGACAGCCCCCTGAACATGCATCTCTGGAAAGCAGACATCAGTGTTTGAGCCAGGCACAGTCAGTCCCTCTGTTCTCAGCACGGAACAGCATCCCACTCTGACCTGTCTCAACATCCACTTTGGGGCACAATTAATGGACCTCTGGAGTTTCTCGTCTCATTGACTGTACTGGGAGCTATGAAGCTCTGAGTCAGATGTAAACTTTAGATGCCTAAGTTAGAGCAGATGAAACCCAACATAAGTGGAAAATGTTTTCACTTTAGAGTTTGATCAGCTACAGTCACTAGAGATCAGCAGGAAATAAATTTGCTGTTTTATATAGTTGTGATTTTTTTTTTCCTTCCTTCCCCTCAAAAAGGCAAAAAATAAAGAAGAAAAATGTTCTTTTAAACAAATTTTCACAATGATGTTTAAAAGGATATGTCAAAGTCAGTAAGCTTCCATTTACATTTTACTTCTACGTAATTTCCATTTCACTGATGGAAAACAATTTTCTGTTAGAGAATTTGACAGCAGCTGTAACAGTCATTCAAAAAGACGTTAATCCTGAAATGCTCTGTCACAATCATGGAGTCCTCAGCCTACCTGGTTGTCCTTTTAGTGGATTGAAGCTGGCAAGTGCTGAGTATTTGCGACTTGATTCTACAAAATACGTGCTTATCTTTGAAGCATGTGAACAGTTAGATTGACTTCAAAAGGAATTCACCAAGGACACTTACGGGACTGAAGTTAAACAGTGGTGTAAGTGTTTTGCTGTTTCAAGAGGGGAATGGTAGGCATTCAGGAATGCCTCAAACCTGGCATTTTGTTTCATGAAAAAAATCCTGTTGAAGAATATTTGAGAACTACAGATGCATGTTGCAAATACTGTACAGAAAAGGGACCATGGTTTGAAAGAGATAACAGGTGGATTTAGAGCAGGAAAGTGAGTAGATCTCAGAATAGAAATATATGATTTTGCATGAATAAACTAGACACCAAAAATATCTTTGCCCAAGGCACAGATATATCTCAGCCAGCCTCTGCTGAGAACACTCCATTGATGACTTAGAAGAAAAATAGCTCACTCAAAACGAGGACTAGCTTTAGTGATGAATTGCACATATTCATCATGCAGCTCTCTTTGAAGCTCTATAGGCTGTCTACTAGGGCTCAAACATAATTTAAAGAAGTTTACATATGGTTCGAGAACCACAGCCTAAGCATTGCTGCTTCAGTCAATACCACAAGAGCTTCCACTGAATTACAGAGCAAAGCAGAATGCTTTACTGCAGTCATTAACATCAGTGCAAATGAAGGTTGCTATTAATCTAAGTGTGTTTCCCCTGTTGTGGTTGCTTTCTACACTCTTGTGAGAAGCTATTAAGATATAAGAGCATACACAAGCTCAGTGTAGCTGACTACTGGAATGTGAGGATGGAATTAATTTTTCAGTTGTTTCCTCTTTAGCATCCTAAATTGTGCACAAATATTTTGTCAATAAAAATCATGGTGCTGTGAAAATACTGTCTACAACATACCTGCATACTTATGAAAAACAGCTTTAAAATTAAATAACACGGCTAGTTAACATAACGTTTGGTTTAATATTTCAGAAGTCTGATATACCTTTTTTCTTTGCTTGTGGGTTTTGGGGGGTTTTTTTTAACCTTGATTCAAAAGCTAACATTTCAACTAGATGGGCAAAAGTGTGTTTCAGTAAGTCTCAGAATTCCTTATATGAATATTCTTTGTCCAGAAGGACAAACAAGAGCAAGGAAAAGAAGAATCAGTAAGGATAAGGTTTCTGTTTAGTCTTGAACCACCAGCCGCATTCTATATACTCTGCACTCAGATCTGTAAACCTTCAAAAATACTTATCAAGAATAGTTAAGGATTTATTCAAGCTACAGAATTAGATTCTGCATTTTGGGAAATGCATGCAAAATAGGTTTCTTAGTTGTCCCTCCATCTTTTAACAAGAGAGTTACTCAGATTTCCGCTGTACAATACTGTGCCAGTGGAAAGAGGAGCCAAGGTCTCAGAAATTGCTACAGCATGGGCAGTCAGATGAGGCAGCTGGCTCACTGAAATGCCTTTGCTCTGCAGGTAGTGTGGAAGCATCCTCGAGTGAGGACATATCCAAGTAACTCACATTTGGAATAGCCCTTCCTGGGGGATGTTGATGTAGCAAAGTGATGGTCCACAGTTAGAGGCTGCAAAGAGCTTTCTAGGCCTACTGACTTTTCAGCACCTTCTGCCCTAAAATTCCCATTTGGAACTCTACGCAGTCTGTTATGAAATCCCATCTCGTTTCCTAAGGAACTGTCAGGAAGATAATAAAAAAAACCCAGTGATATAGTCTACCTAAACAAACAGCAGTATCACCCCCTGAATGACTGCTCAGATGGGTTTCCTGCATAGCATTTGTTTGACATGGTGACACACAAAATATTTGATAATTTATTGTCTTTCAAAAGTTTTCAAGACTGGAATGGAAAAAAATAGAAGGGGGGAACTTTGTGTTAGCTATTTATGGAAGAAGGAGAATCTCTCTTTCATCCAGTTGTGCTCAGATCAATATCATATTAGCTCAGCAGGCTACGGTTTACATGTTGCACAAAAAAATTCAATACCTCTTTGTGTCATGTTCTGCACATTTTTGACTCTCGCATCTACATAGCTAGCAAAGGGAATAGTGCTGTGATAGCAGGGCCAATCTGCTGAAAACTCAAATGCATAATCACTAAATATGTCTTAAAAATTATAAACCAGTGAGTCATGGGGAACCTTAAAGCCTGTCTGCTTTAAACAAAGTTCTCTTCTGTTTGTCATTTCAAAGAGGCTTCCCTACAGGAAATGGGAGGAGGGAGGCTCAGAGCACCATAACATGGTAGCCTTATCCTCCTTGTTTTCTTGCAGTTCAGAGCACCATCAGCAGCTATAATCTTGAAAGCCGTTCTAGGAAAGAGCAGGATCAGAGCTGTTTGCACACAGAAAATGCAAAAGAAAGCAAAAACAAATACAAAACCAAGAACCTACAGCAATTGGAATGTGGGGGCATTATTTTGTGTTTCTAAAATCTGCTAATGCTAACAGTCTAAACAAATTTCTCTCTCCAAAAAAAACAAAACCATGAAGCTTTAATGCTTTCTAGGATGAGGAAGAATTCAATTCATATCCTCTATAGGATGTTTCATTCTATCAATGCTACATTGAACAACCTTAGTGGAAAAAGTCTGAATTGGCAGGTATTTTAAATGCCATGGGATTGCCAAGGCAACTGAAGACTAACTGTGGCCAGAATATGGATAGAAAAGCACATGCTGGCAGCAAGAGCTATAACATCTGAGCTCCCTCCTTCTGGCAACTCTAGGGCCTTACGGAAATGTGTAGCTTACATAACAAAGTTATTCCAAGCTGGAACTGTTTTACTTGTTGGAAAATGCCAATAAATGACTAGAAAATTATGTTAGCTGTAGATTTTCTTTGAACTGTGAATAATTAGGGTACCTAAACATTTTATATTTTAAACTGAAAGTGTAATGGACTTCCTAGAGAAATGACAAGGTGTTAATTTAAGCCTGGAAAGCCAGTGGTGTAAGCATTAGAATGACGCCTCATGATTATTTTCGTGATTGACTCCATGGGTGGGTTTTAGCATTATCTTTCCTTATTGTTTGTAAGCACAGATGTACCACCATGCCACAGCCTAGGGACCTATCTGTAGGGAATGCTCAAGTGCTAGAAGGCCACATATGTTGGTTGTGAATTGAGTAGCTTAATTAAGGAAAAAGATTATCTCACTGCACAGGAAATGCTGAAAAATATCAGAATCAGGTTTATACAGTATTAACATTAAGAGAGATCACGTATCTGGGTATGTGTGTGTATTCTGTGACATGGACGTATACTTAAGAAATCCTTGCTCTTTTGAAAGGATTGAGATTTAACTCCTGAATTCTTTTACAATATTCGGTAATAGTGACCATATGGGCAAAAGAACTATGATGGTCTGAAAGCCTAAATCAAGGGGGATGAAGAGTCATTTGGTCATAGTCTCAATATGATTCAAAAATGTTTTTCAAAGTTTGAGGTGAAATTAACAGATCATTGCAGTACAGAGCATAAAACCTGGAAGGCACTGTTTGAACTCCTCACAGCATCTTGTGTGCTGGGTTGGCAAAATCAGGCCATTCAGTTGCTCTTGTCATAAATTGGTGCTTCAATCACACTTTGGAAAATACTTGTGGTGTTTATATGTGTAATTCTGTGCATCCCTGCCCTCTCTGCACACTTTGAAGGACACTTTTTGAAATCCTGATTCTTTACATTTTCAGAGGTTCATGGAGTGCTATCTGGAGCATTTTAGAAGCACGATTGCTAGGTTAGGACAAACAATTTATTGTTTATCGCTAAGTTATTGATGGCATTGTTATTTTGAACTGTTACAGGGGTTCACCATTTCCTGCTGAGAGACTGTCTTTGGGAGGATATTGTAGTGGCATCTATTGTTAGAGCAGCACTGGTAGTTTACTATTGTATCCTGTCTCCTTGCAGTTGGCCCACACATCGGGCGTTATTGTGGGCAAAACAACCCAGGGCGTGTCCGCTCTTCGACTGGGATTCTTTCAATGGTATTTTACACCGACAGTGCGATAGCAAAGGAGGGCTTCTCAGCAAACTACAGCGTGTCACAGAGCAGCGTCTCAGAAGGTCAGTATTTATCTATCCCGCAGAGCTTCTTGGAAAATACTCTCTGTTATGTCTTCTTGCACACCAGGTGTTGCCTGAAGCTTCAAAGAAACCTTAAATAAATAAGATGGTGGAGAAGGATTGGTTCTGTTTTCCTTTTTTCCAATTTTTTTTTTTAAAGAACAGCTGCCCTTTGAAAAGAAGTGCAAGAAGCAGAATTCTCCTTACAGTTTTATTCCACTGTATTGCCAGGAAGTTGGGATAATTATTGTGAAAAACTGTGCTGACCAAGGAAACGCAGGAATGCAGAGCAATTGAACACTTGCATTAAAACAATGAAACATGAACAATGAATGCACTATCCAAAGCCTTCTTTTATTTCATGGAATGAGCTTTGATGATCGATTTCTTGAATAAAAAGAACTCATTTAATATATGTGCTCTTGTTAAACCATTTCATAAGCTATCTAAGCTTTGTTCTCGGTCTCGTATTTTTTTCTCAGTTGACTCATTTTCATGCTTACCCTTTGGACAGAGAATGAAACCGAAGTGAGGGAGACAGGAAAATAACAGGCTGTGTTACACCATGTCCTTGCAGATTTCATTGCTTTCCTCAATGATAAAACACACACTTTAAATCAAACTCTCTCTCTTTTCTGTGTCTTACTGAGTTTCGAGCAGATTCTCACAGACTTGATGTACTTGTTTAATCAAAGAAGGGACAAAAGAAAAATGAGTGAACTGAACATTTAACTGTAACTCCCCATCTCTCCTCCACTCTCTGCCTTTTTAACAGCTTTCTTACACATGCATACCCAGGAAGAGGGAATGGGGGACACACAACCTTTATGGGTGGGAGGCATTGTACCTTCAGCCAGTTTGGTTTCTCCTTATGTAGGTGCTGCTCCTATCCCTTCATAACTAGCACAGGCAACTTGTGTCCCCACGTCCACCTCCTCCACGGTCACCTTCCCTAGGCTGTAGATGCACCATCGTCACACTGAAGTCAGAATTAATAATACCTGCTATGCTGAGATGCCCTCAGCTCTTAAACACAGGGCAACAGAACAGAAGTTAGTGTGTATGAAAACCCTTTTGGATGGTAATGGGAAGCATTTTATATGCTGCAGACTTAGAGGAGTGAACTCTCTCATTTAATTTCAGCCACCCTTGCTCTTTGTGTTGTCTGGTCACCTGCAGAGGACAGCCCAATCTACTTATCTCAGACACATGAGATGTCCCCAGGAGGTACTTGTCCCTCTCAGTAGACCACAGGGAAAACCAACATGTCTAGATCAAGCTAGGCACTTTTTAGGTATTTTGATATTACTCCCACCTATCCTGTTTTGCACTCTTTGTAGTGACTTACAGCTTTCAAGCAGAAGTTCCTTTCCTTTGAGTCTTACCCTAATATACTTCAGCCTGAGTTCTTCACCACATACCTAATGCATTGAAGCAGCACAGAACTGGGGGAGAGGGTCCTATTCCACAGGAAATGCCATTGGCATGATTCAGTTATGGGTAGCCCCAACTACAATTCCTGTAAAATACCCTGATAACATTTTTGAATGTAAATCTTTTGGATCCCTGATAAAAGATTTAAGCATTTTTTTACACAATACTTTAATTTTCATTGAAAACCCAAAACTTTGTTTATTTAAAGCTCATTTTTCCAACTCATGGATGTGGAAACCTTCAGCTCAGCACTCACCCCTCTGATAGAGAAACATCAGCTCCAGAGAAGGCGCAATAGAAAGGAGCATATATCCAACTGCCAGGGCCTCCATTTCACACAGTTATTTTAGCTTAAATTCTAATAACGGAATGAATTCTATTTCTATAGTGTGAAGCCCTTGAACAGAAGCATAGGGACATGGGTTTTTTTCTCCTGCCCTTGTGCTGGGGTTGGTAAACTTCTGACATGAAGCCCCAGGAGCACCTGGATGTGAGGATCTGTCTGAAGCTATTGGCTTCTCTTGCCTTAGTGGGGGTTGGAGCCTTTATTTTTGAAGACTGAGAGAAGAATTGAGTCAATCTGCCCTATCAACCTTCGAACTCGCTATAGTGATTAGGAAGTCAATTGATTCTAAATTATCTAGGTAATTTTTGTGTCAACAAAAAGAGATTGGATAGAGGTGATCAACTCATTTACAATACACCACGTTACAGAAGAGCTGGTAATTTCCTTAGGTCAATAATCTTCTGGCCCGATTTCAAATTTTGTTGATCTATTTCATGCCAGTGCCCAGAATCCAAAGAGAATGGCTGAAATTTTAATAATATTTTTTAAGCATTTTGGTTTTTTTGTACTGAAGTAAATAGTTTTAAAATCAAATTGTTTCATAGAGCCGCCTAATTTGTCTTTTCTGGGTTGTGTGTAATTTTGAGGTGAACATACATTGTTCTATATTATGAATCCACAGGGGTGTCTATGCTAGCCTAGGATAGACACTTCTATTGTCCTATACCGAAATGGCTACAATACTGGGCTAAAAATATTTGTATAGCATTATTATTGCAGGAATTGCCATGGCAACTCGAATTGACAGTATTAAGAATGACACCATAAGCCCAACACCGCCTCACTTAAAGTTGCTAAAGTATTCAAAGTCACATAAAAATAAATTCTTCAGATATTCATATTCAAAGCAGGGAAATGTTCTTATTATTCAAAGTCTAAATCAAAAAGCTGACCATAATAATGATGGCAATTTATTTTTCTTCAGATTTCCAGTGCATGGAACCACTAGGTATGGAGTCAGGAGAAATTCACTCTGATCAAATCACTGTCTCCTCCCAGTACAGTGCTATCTGGTCTTCAGAAAGGTCCCGGCTAAATTACCCTGAGAATGGATGGACCCCAGGGGAAGATTCCATCAGAGAATGGATACAGGTAAAAAGATAACATTTTAAAGATGTTATTAATAATACTCTGCGGAGTTTATTGAATGTGGAGATTGCAAAAGAAAGAAACAAAAATAACACAGTAAAGTACTTCTACATAATTTAAGAATCATTGCAAGTGAATAGCTCATATTCCCTATTAGACAGACAAAAAAAGACTTACTCCCAAAGGTATAGAAAAAGAAAAGGTCAGGAAGATTAATTCTTCTGCTTCCCACATCTATTGTTTTTGCAGTCTTCTAGGCACAAATAACAGAGATTTTGGTTTAGTGGAAAAGTCAATATTAGTTTAACATGCACTTAAAGTGGAATGTCCCAGTAAACCGAGCATGTGCTATGTCTCTAGCTGATTACAGTTAAGCATTTATACAATGTGGTGTTTTCATGCACTCAGATTTCACCTCAGAAGACCTGTGTCCCTTCTAGAATGTGTTACTCACAGAATGAGTTCAATGGTCTCTGTCTGGTGGCTATTCTTCCACATCCTTAAACACAGCATTCATTAGCAAGATGTGCTGCCTCGGCTTTGCTCTGTTAATACAGGAGAAATCCTGCAAACGTTTGTTGCCATGAAGAGGCTTCTTGAGTTCAGTCAGTCTCTTTGGACTCGTTTGTTATATATTATCAGGTCCATAGCTAAATGGTGCATAACTCCTGAACAGGTTAAGATTATTCATATCAATTACTGTATGCAGAAAACCTGTCCTAGCAGGCAAGTATTAATATCCTTGTGTGAAAAAACCACTGACTTGTATGTTGACTTACACTACTTAGCTGAAACCTAGATTCTATTTCTGTTGGCAAAAGCTAAGAGAAATGCTTAAGCATATTATATCTATATTATGAATATTGAAAACTTCTTCATAGATTTGAAACATTCCTCCTACTCCTGTTATTTTCTGTAGGAAATTACTAACTGACATATAAAAACAATGCCTTATTAGCCTTTCATGTGAATGTTCACACTGGTGTTTCCTGTGAGGTTTGATGTCTGCAAGAAAGCTCAAAAACATGTTGAGTAGTAGTTAGTAAAGGGAAGAAAGAGGGGGAAATCTTTCATTTCTGATCCCTGGCACACAACGGGACTCTCAGGTGTCCTGCTCGGGGGCCCCTTTGCATCCTGAGCTCTTGGCAACGTGGTAATTGTGCACAATGGACCTAATCAGACTTCGGAGTGGCAAAAAAAAAAATCTGTTGATCCTTTTTCATTACTTAGGAATAAACATTAAAATCTCCTCAACTTTATCTAAGTGCAGGGCTTGTTATTAATCATTGCCACTTGCAATCCGTGGAATGCACATGGAAAAAGGGTGGAATGTATCAGAATCAAATTCCATGTGTTTCATCTGGTCAGAGGGCCGCCACTTTTGCTTTGTTTCCTTCTTTTCTGCTGTCACTTGCACATTTATGACCAGATAATCAAAACAAGAGAGTTAGTCAAATCTCATTCATGTGTTCTGTGTGCTTATTAACTTTATTAAGTTATGATAACTATGTACCTATATATTACCTAAATATATATCTTAATCCTTTCACTTAGAACTAGATCTTTCTGAGAAAAAGTTTCAAAGGACTTCTTTTAACCATAAACTACTTTAATAACAGACACATAACAGAATTCCAACTACTCCAGGTTTTATGCTTAAAACAGCTCAGGGTACCTCAGGCCCCCTGCACATGAATTTCTCAGCCTCCTTTGCCTCCTGCCATAGGCCAGGGCGCTCCAGGGCTGAAACAACCACTGAGCGTAATTTTTAGCAGCTTTTCACTGCCTCCAGATACCACATCAGCCCAGAAGTTGGTGGTTACTTGCATGCTGTGCTGCTCATGCCACAGCTCTCATCTACTTCACCCAGCTCCTGGTCTGGAAAAAGCATCGTGAACCATTTCCCTGAGCAGTCCCTTGGACATCTCCTTCGCTGCCCTATGTAGCAGAAGGAACTGACCTAGTTCAGAGATCGAGTATATCATCCCTTTTCACAAGGTACAACACCTTAACTCAACCTTGGCTCTGATAATTCTTATGCATATTTTAATGTGGTTTAATTGTATACTGATGTTGATTATTCAAACTTCCAACTTCATTCTCAATGTTTTCCTGTTAATTGACAATCTTGAGATGGGTGCTAAGGGCTTCAGACCATCAGAAAACTCAATAAGAGGGTCCTTGTGCATATGAACCTCCATCTTCTACAAAGTCTTGATGCCACTGGCAGTAAGTGCATGTTGTGAATTTGTGTCTGGATAAAATATTGAAGTCCCATGTTTCCTTTGTACAAATATCCCTGGGAACAGATGTTCATCTCCATAAGAGCTTACAGACAAACAACCAAGGACATGTAACTGATAAAACACTCTGAAATTACCCATAGAAAAAAATTGTAATATTTTATAAAAAGGAGGAAGGCACTTGTATATGAAGGACTGAGGTCACTTTGTTCTGCTTTGTTGTGCATGCTATTGTAAACTAGTCATTTATGTGAAGTATTTGCTTTTGTGCAGTGCAGCATAAATGGATTTTTGCTGCACAGTGAAAGAACTCGAGAAGATATTCAACAGCAGAAAAACAAAGCTGAAGAATACAGCAATGCTGAACTTCGAACTTTCAAAGCGAACATTTCTGCCTGTATGCCCTTGTCTGAGACACAGAACTTTTGTGTATATCAGTTAATCATTAATTTTTTCATAATTGGAGGTTTCCGTACCTGCACGAACACTGCAGTTGGTTAAATAATGATGTCTGCCTTTGAGCTGCTAATGCACATATGCAACTAGGGCATATATATGAGCTCTGTACAGTCATACATGGGCAGAACAGCTCCAAATACTAATTTCCTCAGTGTGTCCGGGGTTTTTTGTGTAGGGGAAGTTTTATAGTTCTCCTTTCCCTTCCTTTTTGCCTCTCCCTTCAAGGTTAATGTTTTTGTTAAGACAAAAGAAACAGAAAACCTCATTGAGTATCAGCCAAAGGAGATTGGTATCTATGGAGGACGTCTAGAGGGCTCGAGATAGTATTGTCTCCTTTGAGCTGTTGAAGTCTTTTGGACCATTTTGACAAAAATACTTCGGAAAATGGTGTTGGCTTGTTATTAGTAATGGATTTGCATGAGTTCCATCTGTGGACCCGAAACTCATTCTTTTGTGGAAAAACTAGATTTTCTTTGTGGCTGACAGGTATGAACGCCCATCTGAGTGCCACCTGCTTACCAGGCTCTGTGAAGTGAAAGTTCCCTTTCCCTTCCTTTCCTCAGTTGTTTGAGAATAAATGTCAAAGCTTAGATTCAAAATAACCATAGTACAGTCACACTGTAAGTCTGCACCGTACTTTCTCCATTTTTTTTTTACCCTCAAACACACTTTGAAAATTGCTCAACTAACATGAGATTTGGAGTGATTCCTTAATCAAAAACAGAGTCACTCTAGATTGAATTTCTTCTTTAAAAATGCATTAATAAGTCTGTGAATTTTCCACTATGAATGGAATAAAGATATGCATGAGGGAACAAGGGCTGCCAAAATATGCATGAAGGTAGTTTATTGTTATATGGGATGTTATTAGCATCTCGACCTTAAGCTCAGCCTACTTGTTTATTGCACTTATGTTTCACACACTTGACTGCCCTTCAGTTTGAAACAGCATAATTTAAAATAAAAAAATAAAACCAGCCCTTTAATTTAATCAAGAGCAGGGAACTGCCATTGCAATGTAAGTCATTGTCCCTCATTAACGTATCCTTTCCCAGGAAAAATAGTATAGTGTTTCCATTTCTGTAATCTGAACAACAAACATGTTAATAGGTATCAATTACCAGCCAGTTCCAGTACTTAGAACCAGTAAGAAGGCCCATGCAAGGCTTTCACATCTGGTTTTAGTGAAATTGTTCCTGTCTGTGGTATTTAAAATTTAAAGAACTCCTGTTATTGTGCAATTGGGAATCCTAGGGGAGTACAATGTTAATGAAATCCATAATGTGCAAGGATTTTATGATTGCATTTTCAAGGCATTCCTTCAAACGGGACAACTGATGCCTGCCATGGCAGCAGTAATTGTGTTTTTACAGAGTAGATTTAATGTTCGCATTTAAGAAAAGCAGTTACATTTACACTCATCTGAAAAAATAACATGCAAAATCTTTATACTTAGGGCACTTTTTGCATCTCATTTCTCAGTCCTTTGAGAAGGAGCCACGGGCCACTGTGCATGGCAAGACCTTGTGCCACAGGGATGCCGCGGCGGGTTGTGGGCAGCAGCCCCAGGGCAGGGCAGGAGCAGGGGGAGCTCCAGAGGAGCACCCACAGGGAGAGGTGTCATCAGCTGAAGGCACTTGAAACCCACGTGTGTGGTTTTGAGGGGAGACTGATTGCCTATTACCAGGGTCACTGGGAACCTCTGCTGCCATCAATCCTCATCATGGGGTGGGTTTTCAAAGCCACAAGGAGCAACACCTTCTGGGTACTTTTACTGCAGGAGCTGTATGTTTTCTATCAAAATGTTTCTTCTAATGCATATAACACAAATCTTTGCACTCCCACCAAGGTGGATGGCAGTTTCTGGGTGGCACAATTTTTCTCTCATCCTGTAACAGTGAGTGAGACCTCCAGCTTGCCCAGAGACCAAAGCATGTTTGTTAATAACACAAGATGTTCAGTTCTTATTATGTCTGGGGTAGGACAAAACCATAAATCCAGCTTTAAGAATCCTGGTATCAGATCAAAACTTTGCAGCCATAAACGAAAAAGCACTACTCTGGTATAAACACACTCTGCCAGTTCAAATTTGTTCAAAAAGGTTAACAGGGGGTTAACATAAGCAGACATTATGCTCTGGATTGAGCATTATCTGTCATTCTGCAGCTGTCATAGGGCCATACACTAAGATGAACTCCTTATTGTGTATTCTGGCTAATATGACACAAATGGTTAATCCAGCCCCAAATTATACTGCTGGATTTTTCAGCAGGACACAGACCTCATAGCGTGTGTAACCCTCCAGACTCAGGGGTTGGCGCAGGGAGCACAGGCTTGGTCTGCTCCCTTCTGGCCTCTGCCTGCCAGTCTCTGTCTCACTGCCCGCCCATCCCTTTGGCACCTACAGCCCCTGCAGTAATTCGAGACCTCTAGACCAGTCAGCCCTAGGAATGTCAGCTGATCTGGTGCAAAATTCTCCCTCTGCATCTTGCAGCAGTCAGGAGTCTGGAGAAAGGCCAGAGAGGTAACAATAGGTCTCCTCAAAAAACAACCTGGGAGATCCCCCTCACCTTCACTGATTGAAATATCAGTTGTTTATTTAACACTAACTCTGCTGTGCAAGGAAAATATACTCCCATTGATTTAAAGCATTTCTCTGTATACACTACTTCACCAGAATTGAGAGGGAACTCTGAGATGGAATTTGCCTTCCACATTTGTCTTCATTCCTTTACTTTTTAACCTACATTCTTCATTATTTGCTCCTTTGTAAGGGAAACCCAGGAGCATACATCACTGATGTGAACTGGTTTATAGATTAATACTGATTTATTCCCATATCACTTCTGAAAATAATTGCAGTTCATCATTTGGTGTCTTGACCTTTCATCTGTGTCATAGCTGATTTCCTTATCAGGTATTCACTTAAAAACATAGTCAGTATTTATATCTGCTGCTGCACAGCACATTCGTTTCATTAGCAGGTTTGTTCTTACATCAGGCAGCTGTTTAGGCTGACTTTACCCAGCAAGCTTATCTGAATATGTCACATGAAAACTCAAGGAAGTGCTAGTCAACAATGCCTGGTTTTTTTATTATTTTTTCTGTTTCTTTTGGAGTTTGATACAGAAGTGAAGTGCAGCATATTACTGCATAGAATAACATGAAAACTGGGAAATCTCAGCCTCCCAGTTCTCCTGGCCTTTGAAGGATTGCCTGGGAGCTAGAGTTCAAGGCTTTGTGGTGGGGCTTGCCCATCATTAGGGAGCACACTGACATGAAAGCACGAAAACTGTCAGTCCTTTGTCTTCTCTACCACTTTAGATTACAAGTCATGTATTTGGTTCATGTCTTTTTACAGTTCATAACTGCACTCCAGAAATTACAAAAAGCAGAGTTAGCTTTGTGTGGAAAAGTGTTACAGTTATCTTAGCGGTCTTAACATGCTTTGCACATGGGCAAAGAATGACAAAAGAATATTCCTTTCTGGAAATCACAGCCAGCACAGACTGTGACACAGCGCAGAACCGGGGTTAATTGACCCAGCAGGATACATTCATACCTTTATTTACTGTGACATGGGAATAAATGGTAGAGTTTCACAAAGGCAAGTACTGAAATTAGACTAGAGGGAGAGGGAGAAATAAAAGGGCCCTACAAAGTATGAAGGTTTTTGATTATTCAAAGTGCTTTAAGAGCTATTTTAGTACCAGAAAGTTCCCAGCCATAGATTTATCACTCTGGGGAGGCTGAAGAGATGCTCAGAGAACTGTGCAAAACCATTGGCAGCCTTATTGCTCCAGAAGTGCAGGTGCAAAATGCAGTTTAGAAGAAAATCCTCTCTACCTCCCTCTGACATGTTTCAGCATCAGCCCTAATACAGAGGGGAGTCCTGTGTGGCTTCAAGCAATCCTGTGTGCAGCATATGGAGAAGCAGCAGAAGCAGAGCCCCTCCGAGCCTCCACTACCAGCCTAATCATTATAATAGTTTCAGTTTTTTCAGGGGATCCATTATGCAGAGATCTGAGTAGTTTGTATGTAGCTCTGTAATTACCTGTGCATCCACTTCCCAGTCCATCCCCTCAATGGCTGCAAGACAGATGGCCCTTTAGAGCTGAGATAGCAAATTAAAAATGTGTCCACCAAAAGCATTGATTCAGCAACTACTCAAATAACTTTATAAATTTATCTCACTTTTACTAGTGGTTCTCAGAGGCAAAGAAATTAAAATTTTTAAATCGAAACTAAAACTAGTTTTAAACTAATCACCACAGGCTTGTTTTGGTTTGTTTGTTTTTTTTAAATCGCATCTTGTTCTTCTTCATTTCACAGAAATTAAAGCCACTTACAAAACTCTGTGCAAAGTGGGTCTTCTCCCTCTACTGTTTTTGTTTTTATTTTTTCCATTCACTAGGTTCACATGTTTGGCTTGACTCAAAACATTTGTTGTAGTTTGCTGGGTTTTAAGCTGCCTCACGCCAAGAAATCGGTTGTTTGTGCCATTCTGCTGGGTAGGGGAGCTCTCTCCCAGATGGTTTGCAGACCCTGTGGGGGCTGAGGCAGCCTTGCCCACCCAGTACCAAGCAATACATCTGCTCCACCCCAGCCAGGACCTTCTGCAGATGTGAAAGAAGGCATCTCAGAGGGAGATTTGTCTGAGTCTGGCCGAAATAAATTAATCTACGAGACTAGGCAGGTGTCAGACTGAGGGTGAAGTAAAGCTCAAGGCTAGAAGTTAAGTGACTGAGGGCAGTGCCTAGAAACAGAGCCTTGGGTAGGAACGCACAGCTGAGGTGTGTTATAATAAGCAGAGTTATTACTGAGCTAAAGGTCTCTGTTCTCACGGGGCCGAGCCTGGGCTGGAGATGAGAGGTGTGCTGCTGAGTGCTTTGCAGAGGCGATTATGCATTTTTACTCACTCTTTCCACACCTGCACAGTAGTACGAAGCTGTAGAGTTCATGAGTCCTATGGGCCCTTCCCCATCCCAGCATCCATGCTCCAGATTTTCTGTTGCTGAGCTATTATTTACCTCCCCTGTCCTTGTGTCATCCTGCTTTTCTGTCCCAGCTCAATTCTGTTCTGTCTGTTAGGTGACATTTTCACAGCAGCAGGAAAATAGGTAGAGTGGAAGGATAAGTGAGATTTCTTCCAAGTGGCAAATACCTGCCCTTCAGAAAGCAATTTGTCTTCTTCCAAGGAAAAAAAAAATTTAAAAAAAGGTGTATTTCAAAAAGGAAATAGTTTATTTCACTTTGTCTTTACCTCTAATGTTTTCATTTTATGTTTTAAAAAAAGTCTTTAAAAAGGCATCAGAATAACCTCCAAAGCTGACTGGTAAGCAAAACCTGCTAGCAGAGAAAATACAATTGACCAAACACTAGGCTGAGATTCGGTTCCTCTGTTTTCAGGAACAATTGGCTCCTCATCAGAGAAGTGCTGTTTACACATAACTTCACCAACCAGCTGTACCTGTGTAGTCTGGTCTTTCTCTTCATTGCACCGTTCTGTGTTGAGCACTTCAGGCCAAACTCATTTCTGGTGTTGATCCTCTCAAAGATGATGAAAGGATCAATCTGTCTTATCACATGTAAGACCAGTGTATATTCTAACCGGTTGTATTTAGGTTATAAATTATTGTACTAAAGACTAAAGTGTCTTTCAGCTGTAACAGACACAGGAGCAGGTTCTTCCAATGCAAATACTATCAACTTCAGGCTGTGGACTGAAGAGTTAACATAGCACAGAATAATTTTTAAATGTTCTTATCAGGCCTTAAATATTAGCCCTCCATAGGACATCCAAGGTCTCCCCTTTCATGATACGCTTAACTAAGAAAATACATCCTGTGTTTATTTTAAAAAGCCAAAGCACTTAAAAATCAATAGCTTTTCTCTTTACATAGCTACAGATAGAGTAACTTTTAGATAGGCAGAGTGGGGGTACAAAAACCAGGCATCATTATCTGGCCAAAGAAACCCTGGAAATTAAATCCCCGTGCCTGAAGTTTGAGTGTGCTTTGCTGAGGGAAGGGCAGAGCTGGGGGCAGCCAGTCTCCCTGGCTTGCTTCAGCACTTGGGCAAAGTTGTCTTGGTAGTTGAGGGCCTGTGCCATCCCTTCTGCTGTCCCCCTTCCTCCTCCAGCCCAGGACAAGAGCACCACTCTCAGCAGCAGGTCTTCCAAATCACACCCTCAGAAGTATCTCATCTACATGTGTGCATTTCCTCAGAGCTGTGAGGGGCATACCACAAAAAGTGAAATAATCTTTGCACGTGCAGTCTGTCTCTCATTTTTCACCATACGTTTACAGGACCCTCACCACACTGTCTAACTGTAGCTACCTGACATTTTTCTAGAAGGTAGCAGAAACTCATATTTTAAAAAAGCAGTGACTTGCTTGGTGAACCAGCAGTAAATTAAAATCATCATATACAATGTGTATGAAATAGAAAATCGAATTTTGGTGCAACAAAACTGACAGTTCCATTTAACAGAGAATAAATGAATGCAGACTCCTGTGGGTGAATGACTGATTTAAAGAGGCTGTGCCGATTTTCCAAGATGAGAAAGCTGATCAAAAGAGAATACATGTATTTCTATGTGACACAGGTTATACGCCTGTTCCAGTGAAATTAGGCTTAAGAAGTATTTTATCACAGACACTAGCACTTTTTCCTCATTTCGCTGTGATTTTTTATAGAATACCCAAGGCCTGAACTCTCAAAAATATCTGAGTGTAGTAAATTCCAGTTATTTCAGTGGAACTGACGCTGAACACAGTGATTGCACGATCAGATCTATCTACGCCATCAAGGTGTGCTGTCTGAGACAGGAGAGGTTTAATTTTTCACAGTACATCATCTCTTGCTTCGCAGCTTCCTACCATTAGCATAGGTATGCTGTGAAACAGGAAGGAGAAGTTGTCGCTGTGTGTTTACACATGTGGTATTGTACTTATATTCAAAATACCAAAATTATAAATCAGGCCCTTCTGCCTGTACCCTCTGCTTTTGACAGGACAGCAGCTGGGAAAAAAATGCTAAAAAAGAACTTAATAGGCAAAATTCAGTTTTTTCCACCCAAAGCCTGGCTATTCGCGTGTGAAGAAGTCCGAGAGAGAAGCTTTGGATTGCTTGTTTCCCATTTGTGTATTAGTTGCTCAGTACACTTAGGGGAAAGAAAGTCCTACAATTATGTCCTTCTCTCAGAAAAGAGTGGTTCTGCAAGTATTGCTATAGAGTTTCCCTTTTCTATAGTTTCTAACACAAACCGGGGAAGGTCACATTCAAACTGCACTAAATAGTTGTCTTCATTCCAGATCAGAGGATTAAGCTCAGGTTTAAAATTAAATGTAAATTACAAATAAGTATTCAGAAAACGTTAATTAAAAGTATTACGTTCCTGACTCATTTATTGCTCAGCAAGGGTTCCTAAGTATCTTAGCTGGAGAAAGGGGCCATTCACATTCCTCCTTTTTTTTGACCAAGTCATTGTACATGTCTTAGGTTATCCATTTGCAAGTTAATGTAGTGCCAAAGCAAAGGTTTTCATTTTAAAGAAGTAATATTTCACAGCAAGATATGTTCCTGCAAGATGTAAAACAATCTTTTTCTAAAGCACTGGGAGTTAATCAGCCTTTCTCTCCATTGCTACAGAGAGGATTTGAATGGCATAAGATGCTGATTGCTTAGATCCCAGAGTCTATAGAAAACCCAATACGATTACATTTTCCTCCCTTTGTTATCAGAGTTTATTGTATCTTGATGTTCAGGTTTTAAATGGTGTTCAAGTAAGAAAAATAAATTAGGAAAAAGGTATTTTCTGAGTCTTCTGAATAACGACGGCATCGCATCAAAGCCCCACATGAATGCGTGAGATGGAGCTTGGGAATGCATAGCAGAGGGATCGCTCCCTGTCCCTGCGTGCGCCCTGGATGCGTTTCACCCGCACGGCGAGCCCGTCTCGGGGAGCAGGGCACTGCCCGTGCTTGTGAGCAAGGCTCCTGCGGAGGCTCACACTCCGAGTGTCACACAGAGCTCGTGTGCCGGTGGCTGTGCCGCTCCCGGCCCCCTCGCAGCATTTCTCTTTCACATTTGATCTTTATAGTTTCCATACTGGAGCGATTTGCTTTGCTGAATTCTGGAAATGTCTCCAGTTAAAATGCTAGTGTATTAACCTGCTGTACTGAGTCTCTTTTGTTTCTCTTTACCAGAGTGCTGCTTGCCAATTTTTATGACTACAGCAGATTTTACTATTCAAACAGAACCAGATGGAACACCAGTTCAAAGAACATGTCAGAATTAAATATTTCTTTTTTAATTAGTTGCTTCTGATTTATGCAAAAAAAAATTAACATAAGAGTGGGAGAATGTGCCATGAATCCAGATGCAACACAGCCCACACAAGCATTATCTTTTCTCTGTCAGAGACACAGAAGCTTTTTCTTTTATTCTTTTCTTATCTTTTCTTTTTTCCTTTATGTTTCTGGATTTCATTTTTCTTATGCTTTCTGCATCTTTTCCTTCTTCAACCTACCTCATAATGATGACTGGAGTTCTCTTATGTTTATCAGTCATACTTTTTCACCATTATCCTAAATTTTCTCTCATAGAAACTGGCTGATCTGCTTCTGAGGAAAGTTACTGTACTCAATACTGTGACCCCAGCTTCAGTAGCTCAATGTGATACCATCTTTTACTCTATTCTTTGTTTTCAGTTGGGGGGAATCTTTACACTTATGGTGTTTTCTTCTGAAGAAAGGGATTTGAGCAGAAGGTGAAGATTGTGAGGAATATATATTTCAACCGCTAAAGAAAGGTTCATTTCCATTTTGCTGCCAAGAATTCCTATTTCTTTGGCTTGAATGTTTGCTCATCTCTTCTTTCATACTTCCCCATTTTTGCCAAGTCACATAAGTAGTTCAGTAAAACATGCTGACTGGGGACAGTTGTTAGGCATAGACTACAAGTTGAGCATGTGATTAGCTGATAAACCCTTTTGGGGCTTTCAGGATGTTGCTGTCAAGGTCGATGAGAAAGACTTCAGCGACTCAGGAGAAATCTTAATAAGAGCACTATTTTCTCCCCACTTTCTTTATGGAGCTGCCATAAGTGTCACTGAGAGTTTTACACAAAGATTTGAGGTAGTTTACAGGCTTAACTATTTTCACTTAGATCCAGGATGAATATTTACAACCTGTCATTAATCAAGGAGTTGTGCTCTTGTAGTGACTATTCATTTCAAGAATGAAGACTTTTGGAAGTAATTTTCCAACCAAATTAATTAGACTATTTTCAGAATTTCTACTGGAGCCTGTCCCATTTATCCTTAGCATTAGAATCTAAGAAATAAAGGAATTAAGTCATAGTCATATATACCTCATGAGAAAGCATGACTGGCCAAATCAAGAGCAGTGTTAAGAAAATAGATCAACTCCTGCTTAATTAAATATTTGACAGAACAGTGAAGCATCACAACAGTTAATCTGACTCGGAGCACTGTATGCTATCTAGGGAAATGACACAGTTCTCTAAAAATATTTACTTTGGTATGTTGTGTCAAGTGATGGATTGTACAGCTTTTCAAGCCACAAGAGATGCCCACAACAAAAACCTTCCTGTTGTTAATCAAACTCCAGCACTCAGTACTTTATTTTCTCAGGCTGTTGAACAGACCTACAGTAGGAGTGTTAAAAGCTGACAAAACTGCTCCCTTGCTATAGCTCCCTCAATGAATATATTTTATTTAACAAGGCAGATTTTCATTCTGAAGATAAGCTCTCCCATACTATAAACTAGTTATGTATGACGACAGGAAGCAGCAGTATTAATTTCAAGCTGTGTGTGTTGTGTGTCGTTCTTTATCCAGCAGTTTGCTCGGATTTGCTACGTGATGCATTGTGCAGAGCTAAATGTTATTTTTTTCCTCCCCCTTAACTGGTCTCAAATAAAATGCGTATGCCACCCCTTGCATATCTTTGTCTTAAAAATGTGTCACCCACCTGCATTTTTTGGAGACAGTAAGACAGCAGTAAGAATATTTCTCCTGGATGCTAGAAGATATTGCGGAATAAATAGAGAGGAAGTCATTCATATGTAGAAACAGCTAGTGCCTTGCAATATGCTTTTGTAGGAAATAAATTGATTTTAGAAATAGGAGCAACTGAGGCTTTTTTACATGAACATTTCTCTCCCGGAAAAAAAATACACATTCGAGATGCTCCTCATTTCTAAGTTAGGGGCCCGTTCCTATAGGCAGGTCTGCTCCCAGACTTGCACTTTCAAATAACGACGGTCACATTGCAGCACAGGCAACTATCAAAGGCTATGGTTTTGGATAAGGCCTTTAGGCATCATTTTCCAAGAGATATGCTTTATAATCTGAATGAAAGTGAAGATTTGAAAAAAAAAGAACTTGAAACATGCTGCCGTTAGTCAAAGCTGAAACTCTGGTCATGGAAATGAAATGTGAAGATTTCAGGTTTAGAGACAGCTGCCTATCTCAGATCACAGCCATAAGGCTTGCAATAACTTACAAAATCGCTTGCATTTTCTAAAATAAATACCAGATGTTTGTTTATCATATGTGCAGAAATTTAAATGTCAAATAATTGCAGGGAAACGCATTTGATGTTCATCTTCAAAAGTACCATATTTCAACACCACATCTCTTCACAGTCACTCTAACATGAAACACAAGTTCTTGAAACAAAAAGGACAAGAAGGCCAAAACAAAAAGCTAGTTATTAAAGACTTCTATTACAATCATAGCTGGAGTAGCCTGCATCCAAGAAACATGGGTTACCTCTGGTCATGTTAACACTTGGAGCCTTCTTTGGAGAGGACATACGATGTTGACTGGAACTCAGTCTATGGACTCTATGGACATAAGCCTTCCAGATGCAAAAGAATCCCTATCTGTTTGGTGACACAGCTGCTCCAGAGCTATTACCCTCTGCTTTGATTCCTCTGGAAAAAATAGAGAAGAGCTGTGTCTTACCACAGCTACATTTGGTACCTTCAGGTTCCAGTTGTTACTAGCAATTGAAATGGTTGAACTTCAGCGCTGAATAGTCCCTGTAACGTTTAGAATCTGTGTTTTATGGACAATTTTTTACATTTTATAGAAAACAAAGTTTCAACAAGCATTGTAACAAAACAAAAATGCATCACAAAGTGATTAATGAGGGGGAGCTTAACAGCCCATTAAAATATGTCATGCAGTTTCCAACGCAGTCTTCTACATAATTCATTTCTATCCCCTTACTTAGAGAAGATTGCTACATTTAGAGCTTAATTTGCAAACATACTTAGGCACCACAGAGGGGTGCACAGTGTTGCAATTCTGTTTGCATGCACCTGGAGAGGAGCAGTTCCCCTCCGGAGGCCACTGCAAAGAACTGTCAAAGGGAGGTAAATGCCTTAAGCCCTATCTCTCTCCTGGACCTTTTCACTGACACTGAGTCAGTACTAAAAATTCCAAGAGACCCTTCTGCTGCTCTGCTGCTTAATCTCACCTTTCTTGTTTGCGCTGCTTCTTTCTCACAAAACACTAATGGAGAAATGTTATTCTTCTTTCCTCTATCAGCTTGTGAGCAAACAGCCCCTGGCATGCAGCAGGTCTGGGGTCACAGCTTGCTTTTGCAAGGGGTTTAAAGCTGTGCTGAACACTCGAGCTGCCAGACTCCAGGCACTCCAGGAGAGGACTACTGTTGACATAGTTCCAGTTTTCGAGAAGCACATAAAGATTTGCTGACCTGGAAAGAGAGCACATCTATGTGAAGAGATGTTCTCTCTAACAAAAAGAGAGCCCTCCCTCCTCCAGCAATGTCCTACTCAGTTACTGGAGCCAGGAGTGCTAATGAGGTTGCCTTTCCTTCCTTACTTATAGGCAATAAATTAGAAGTCCTCTCAGCATCTCCCTCTCTCCCAGCGAGAGAATTCTGCCAGGTTTTAGACATGAAGGCAGATGTCTATACCCATTGAGTGTTTAGGACTTAGTCCTGGGCACTGAGATAGATGCTGTAGGATACTCAGTGCCCTGGAGTTAAGAAGGGGTATTGAATCCCAGAATTTGGGACCAAGCAAAATTTGGGGCCCTGAAGTTTTCTGACAGGACAAGTCTGAGACCTGGATGGTCAGTGACCGGTAGCAATTGTTAGGTCAGGCATTAAATAATCAAAACTTTCCCTAAGCCACCAATGTTAAATTTTAACTTGGCTTCAAATACCTAGAACTCTTGTAGTAGGCCATTGCTTGACTTTATTCACAATGAAGTACTTACTGTATATTAAAAAGCCTCTACTAGAATAATTTCAAATCAGTTGGAATGGTACAGGCTTGGGACCCTAATCATTTCAAAACTGAAGAGCTGTTTCAAATTGTAAGAGAAGCAGATCATTTAAATAACTTAGCTCTGCGCTCCCTCAGACTTCCAGATTTTCAAGTGCACTTCAGCCTGGAAGTGAATGTGGTATTGGACATAACTCAGTGCAGCACACTTTACAATCAGCAGAGTACAGCTTGGAGAGCATTTGAAGTTAAGCTGAGATTGCTCAAAGCAATGATGCCCAGATTCCCCCATTAACTTTCAGATTGCAACAATCTAACATCTGAGACTCTCCAGTTACTTTAAATCACTTGATTGTTTTTGTGAGGTGGTGCTGGGATTTTTTTTTTTTTTGAGGCAGAATTTTTTTTTATCACACAAAAACAAAATGTCACAGTATTTCACCCCTAAAGATAAGGGCTAAAATGTTACATATATACTTTATGAGCCTTAAAAACTGGGGCAGGGGCTTTGCCCTGAAAGCCAGTTCTATCTGTCACACACAAGGCTGCTATTCTTGTGTTGGAGGACTCCAAAATGCCTTGGATATGACATGGGCATTGAGAGAGCAGACACTGTCCTCAATAGCACTTCCTTCGGCCTTTTGAGAGAGAATGCAGAGCATGTTGATTTAACTGCTCCAGTGCCTTTGGATATATGACATAAATCCAGGAAAAAAGTATGCCTGTGGGACACAGGACACATATATTCTGCATCCTACGTACTTTGGAAATAATGAAAAAGCCTGGGACATTCATGAGGCCATTCACATGAGAAGGGTTAATTCAACCTATTATTATCCTACTAAACTCTGGGCAAATGAAGTTAAGGGAATAAATTACACTGAATAATATTTTGTGAATAGTGACACTTTATATTGAAATTAAATGACCTGCTTTAGGAAACAAAGCTTAGGTTCTAGCTGCAGAGAAAGAGAGTGAAGAATTTGATTTTAATTGGTTTGTTGTTATGGCTAAAAAGAGGCTGTAAGGAAATGGCAGGGGTTTCAAAGCTGTGCTCATCAACCTGACTGTGAGAAAGTTTTGTGCCCAGTTTCAGCTATTTGGCAGCTGGACTTGTGCACTGGGATAGGGTTTCTTTTGCCAGCAGAACTGAGTAGCCAGCTACTTCAGTAGCTGTATTCCTGCACCCCACATCATTCTCCCAAATATGTTAATAGTTATTTGATGCCACATGATGAACTAGATAAGGAAAAGATCTGGATGAAAAATGAATAGTGGGGGAGAGCAAGGTTAGCCTAAATCACTTGTCCATTTGTAATGGACTGTGTATTTCCTAAAGAGAAGGAGAAAGAGAGAGAAGAGTGAAGAAGAGAGATGGCATCTAACACACATTCATGTGCATTTCTCCAGCGGTTCAAAATGATATTGTTTCCTAATGATAGAAGTTCATGGCATTTGACAGTTGGAACAGAATTACTGCACTTGTGCTAATGTTTCTTTCTGTTTTCCTCAAATACATCATACAGTACAAGCAACTAATTTGCCTTTTTCCCGACAAAATCACACAGTGATTTGTAATTATCTTGTGACCAACTAATATACATTGGGACTCTTCTCTTCTATTTGCAAGTGATGATCTTCTGGGTTTTAGCAGAATTCTTGTTATCATTCCCTAAGTGCACAACTTTGACATTATCCTAGTAAATTCCATCCCATTTCTACTGCTGCAGTCCTCAGGGTCACTCACTTCTCACTGCATGAGTCTCCTCTGTATTGGCAATGCCTTGCAGCTTTGTGTCCTTAGAGAATTTCATTAGCATCTATGCAAGTGCTTAATGAAAGTATTAACTGAGGTTGTTCAGCAGACTGGTCCTTGAGGAATCTCTCTAGTAACTCCTCTGCAGTTCCCACTCGCACTGACGGTGTCTCTGGTTCCTCTCTCACAGAGGAAAGAGAATTCTCTGGCATGTGAATAACATTCCTGGCTAATTAGGCAAATCTTCTCGTCTTCTGTGATGACACTGTTTACAAAGGAGGAGATTGTGTTATTATCAACAATATTTTGCAGTTTGCTTCATATGAAATCCTTATTATTTTTGTAAAACATGGTGAGGTAGAGGAGGTGCCACTGCTGCAGTGTTGTTATGCTCTGAACTGGTTGTCCTCACATTCCAAATTATTCTCTACCACAGGTAGACCTGGGCCTTCTCCGCTTTGTTTCTGGAATTGGGACCCAAGGAGCCATCTCAAAAGAAACAAAGAAAGAATATTATCTGAAAACATATCGTGTAGATGTCAGCTCCAATGGAGAGGATTGGATTACACTGAAGGAGGGAAACAAGCCTGTGGTAAGTTTTTTTATTATTATTATTATTATTATTATCTCTCTTCTACTGAGAAATAGTCTGTTGAGCTGTTTAGTTGCTATCATCTGTTTTAGAAAGAGGAATAAGTTTTAGTCAGGTTGATCAGCATTAACAATTTCCCAAATCCAAAAGCCAGCTTATGTCTCAGTAGCAATGGGCCACAGAAATTGTTTATGCAAAGCCTAGAGTAGCTGAAAATGGTGCAAGGTGCTGCCCTATCTATTGAGCTCACCATAATTCAAGACATTTTGTGTCTTTTGCCTGAAGTGTTCTGCTGTTTCCCTTTTTCTCGGAGATTTTCTATGTGACCTTGAGAGAAACATTATGCAGAACTTTTCCAAAAATGTGTCTGTCCATTATCTGCAGTGAAGCTCTGGATACACAATGTGTCAGTGCCTCAGCTCCCTGTGCTTGGCCATGCAGGAGTGCTAGCAAGTGATTAGTGGTTTGTTAGACTTCCAAGCATCTTAGTGATGGGGGTCATGCAGACAGATGATTAGGCACATCTTTCCGTCCTTATAGATTTTTATCGCCTTTCCATTTATCAGCAGATTTGCTCTCCGTGACCTCCCAATGAAACAGCTTTAGACACTCGTAAGAAAAATTGTCATTATCCGCTACCGTGAGCATAAAGCTCATTACTGAGAAGTCAGTTCTGCTCCAGCTCTCACATGAATAGCCCCAGTGAGGCTGTGCCTCTCTCCCCACCTCTCTCAGGATGTGCCTGGGAGCAGCATCCCCAGAGGCTGCCAGGGACTGATGCAACTGGAAAGGTTTTGTGGTACGTCCCTTCAGAACAGCTCTTTGTGACCCTTCTGTAAAGACACAGAAGAGCTGTGCAACATCAAACTGTATCAGAGTAACCCTATCTAGCTCTAAATATTTGGTTACTGGTTTGTCCCTGACTCATCTGTAAGTGCCATGCCAAGTCCTCTACATTTATCTAATCAACATGGTAGCAGTGTTTAACAAATACATCTTGCTTTTTTGAAGCACTCTGGAAAATAATAAAAAATGAGTACTGAAAGCTTCTCTTTGACAGGTATTATCCTCGTTTTACTGGAAGTTCTAAAGGTCAAATGACACAATGTGGGCACTGTACAGCGATGTATATAAAGATACAACAACTGACTTGCCCAAAGTCACAAGAGGGGCCAGCGCAGTGGCTGGTATGAGACACGGGGTTTCCTGGCTCTGGATTCTGTAACCTGAACAAATGCTTCTTTCAAAATCAGACCATGCCTGATTTTCATTACCAGCTTCAATTTGTAAACTCTCCAAGAGTGTATTTTACATGAGTTTCTCTTGCATATGCTGTCCTTAATTAGTGAGAACATTTCCTAAACCTGTGTCACTTGTACAAAGGGTTCATTAAAAAAATCAGGTTTCTAAAATGGCCGTATTTTGCTGTGGATCAAAACAAGAAAAAAGTATGCACCAGTCTCCCTCCTAGATATTTTAATTCAAATTAAAAGTTTGCAGCTGCAGGTCTCAAGGCAGCCATACACTAGTGTTGCACTAACTACATATAAGAATCTGTGTACTTTTGAGAAAAGACTCATTTTCTCTGTCAGATGCAAACTTGGAGAAAACTACAGCAGGTCCTCACAGGAAAAAAAAAAAGTTACTGGAAAGAAATGCAGCTCCATTAAAAATCTCTTACTAGATATGAAACTCCTATCTTAAATTACTTGAGATGTAACTGAGCCTTATGAGTTGACAGCTGTGTGCTGTTGGCCTCCGCTCCAAATTAGTGCAGTTACTGTAAGGAACAAACAGGAAAGTAGGACAGTGTGTGTGAGAAATGGGAGAATCTCCCATAAAAGGAGAGGGGTCTGTATCCATGCAAAACAACAGGAAATTGGTTCCCTCTACGTGAGGAAGAAGCAGGAAGCTGAATCACCTTCTTTGGGTTGGAACATTGCAAGGTTTCGGCTGTGCTAGGAAGGAGTGTGTCTGCAGGATCCTCAACATGAAAGCACAGCACAATCATGTGCTTCTGGTGGAAGTCTCATTGTTCATCTAATTTGACTGCCGGCCTCGGGGGATGCAGGGAAAATCTTAGAGCCTGCTATACAGATTTTAAATAGACTTCCATCTCAATATGCAAGGAGAAAGAAATTCTGAGAACTTGTTGAAAATTATTTGAAAACAGGAGGTTAAAAAAGCAAGGTTTGCACAATAGACTTTGCAAAATCTTAAGCCCAAGGACACCAAAATAATATATGTTTTTATCATAACTCCATATAGGATTTTTATGTGGTGAAATTGAAATCCGAACCTTTAATTTGAGCCTGAGATTCTGTAGCTTTCTGCATCATCCTACGAGCATACAAGAACTAAAACTGCTCTAATGGGGCGTTGGGGGATTCTTCCAGGACACGGAAGTCCTTGGGTGACAAAGATCAGTGTATGTCATTCCTGCATATAGATCCGGGCATTAGGAACACCACGTTTAGTATCACTGAATACCTTACATCTTCATTTTTCCTCTCCAAAGAAAGCAAACCTATCTGCAAAAATTGTGTTAGGAGATTAATGAAATAGTTTCCCATCCAAGTCCTTTGTCTCAGCCCCCACAACCAACCCTGGTTAGACCTCATGTCATAACTATCTGTAAAGCACAGAACTGTAAACACCATTTAAGAGAAAGCCTAACAAATATATACTTTTTCTTTCCACACAAAGGTGTTTCAAGGGAATAGCAATCCCACTGATGTTGTTTACAGACCTTTTGCCAAACCAGTTTTAACACGGTTTGTGCGAATTAGACCTGTGTCTTGGGAAAATGGAGTTTCACTGAGATTTGAAGTTTATGGCTGCAAGATAACAGGTAGGTCTTGGGAAGGATTTTAAAATCAAGGGAATTTATTGTGCCTATGCTGTGGGATTTATTTTTATAAGTAAAATTCACGATCATGATTTCCATCGTGGTCCGAATGTAGAAATGTTAAAAACAAAGAAAATAAAACACCACGACCCAAACATCCAGTGTTACCTGAATATTTTTCTGACACTATGTTTTAGTTTTAATTACTTTTCTTGCAATTACTTTACAGCTTCATGCAAAATTCCTGAGATACATGGATGTTTTGCAAATTTCCATCTTGTTTTTCCCTCCTAACCCTCCAGTCTCTCTCTCTCATGTCTGCTATTCATAGGTAGTTCTCAGCAGGTTTCTCAAGGAACAAACATGCATAACTAGGTTTAAAAGCATTGCAAGGTACAAACACTTAGATCTGAAGCCTGTGCAAGTAATGGTGTTTATAGTGAAGTTCCCAGTCGTGATCAGTATTGTAATGTAATTCCTTTATATCACACAGTTACCTGTCAAAAATTTTTAGATTTTTTTTTTTTAGAGTTTTAGGTTTTCTAGAATTTCTACACAGTGGAAGTGCTTTTCTGTGTCAAGTCAAAATACAACTTACAGTTGAAAGAAAATGTTAATGATTTATTAGGCTTTACAAAGCTAATTTTTCTAGCATATTTTTTAGCACTTAATACAGTTCAGTGCCACTAATTTTTAACAGTTCTAGGGATATTTTTTTTCTCTTAAGGTGTTTCTTTAGTCTTGAAAATGTTTCTTAGAACTGGTTTCCATACAACAGGAAAATAAGATTACTGATTAGTTTGTTAGAGAATTCCAAGTTCCATTCGATTAAATCTTTTTAGATTACATGTAGGTAATCAGAACTACTGTTACATTCTATATTAGAATTCTTCATTCCCTGTTATCAGGTACTTCTAAATTATTTTTATCTAGGATCATAAAAGAAGCCACTATTCTGTGTCACCTGAAAAAGTCTGAGAGACCAAAGAAATACATTAGGAAAATCTCAAGTGCAACAATAAATTATATTACAATGTATGAAGATTTCCATTTCCGATGCCACCAAATTTAAGTAATCTGCAACCAGGTTTTGGCTGGTTTCGGAAGTTTTCTCTGAGGAAATATTTACAAATTCAGAAGGCCCTGCACTCCTTGCCTTAGCAAGAAGAATAGAAAACAAGAATAGAATAGGATTTTCTGATCCTTTTGGTTCCCACCAAGCCAAAAATACTTGTGGTATTTTGGTACTTCCTGCCAAAACTAGGATGTGCAAGTTTGAACAAATGAAAATTATATACAAATCCAACAGATTATTTTGGATATAAGAAATAAATAAGTAATTAGTGATGATAGTTGAATTGACTGACATGTCCTGTTTCTGTTTTGGCACTTGTTCAGAATTACTATTTAATTTATTTGGATTTTTTTTTCTCTATAGATTATCCTTGCTCTGGGATGCTGGGTATGGTGTCTGGCCTTATTCCTGACTCTCAGATCACTGCATCTACTCAAGTGGATCGAAACTGGATCCCAGAAAACGCTCGCCTCATAACGAGCCGTTCGGGTTGGGCACTGCCACCAGCTCCTCATCCATATACAAACGAATGGCTTCAAATAGACCTTGGTGAGGAGAAAATAGTGAGGGGCATAATTGTCCAAGGAGGCAAGCACCGAGAAAACAAAGTGTTCATGAAAAAATTCAAAATTGGCTACAGCAACAATGGGTCAGATTGGAAAATGATCATGGATTCCAGCAAGAAGAAGATTAAGGTAAGGGCGAAAACTGCTCTAAAGAAAAGTTGAGTTAGAAAGAAAGTTTGCACTACATTTCTACACACTTCTGTCTGACCTTAGAAAAGGCACACAGCTGGGGTGAAGCCACGCAGGAGGACTCCAAGGGCAGCAGCCCTGAAGGAATGCTGTGGGAGCTGTCCCACGCCTGAGGGCAAGAGCTGGCCTTAGGACATTTGCCTCTCTGGCAGCAAGTTTTGCTTATTCAAGAGCTAGTTCAGCTTTGACTCCTGGCAACATTGGTGCCTCTGTGACCCCCAATTTACTGCAAAATCCCATGCAATGGGATTTGAAAGCCTGCTCTAAAAAAACCAAACTCTAAAACTGACAGTGAACAAATTCATTTGAGACAAATTTATTTGAATTACTTTTCTTTCGCTTCTTTTCTGTCGGAGCTATAGAATGAGAACGGTGTTATTCAGCTCAATGGGATCCCTGTTGTATCTCTGAACTGCCTGTAAATTGCTTTGAGAGTTTCACAGGCTCTCTGTAATGATCTGATCCAAGTCCCTCCAAAAGAAAGTGATGAAGTTTTTGTCATGTTATCCCATCCCAAGTGAGAAGTACTATTGTACTGTCACAAGGGAAGCATCTTGGAGGTTGCTTGGGAAGGCATTTATAGAGGAGGGCCAAATGAATTGCTGGGTTAGATTCCAAGGGAAAGGAAATGATTGGTGCCCAGAAACTTTTCTGGGAATGTACCTATTTTGGTTTGTCTTTGGATGTATGCATGTCAGAACCTGAATTGCGCTGAGGGTTTAGCTTTCTTACACCAAATCCCATTTAAGTCTTCCATCCCATTTTGCTGTCTGCTCACAAAGTGTGTTTTTGCCTCAAAAGCACAACTCTTTTTTAGTCCTCCTACCCAGTTCCTTGAGGAAATGAGTAGGCATGCAGCCCTGTTCACAAACTGGTGCTGTAGTACTGGGATGACCAGGCAATCACATACCAAAGCGTACCCTCAAAAGGCAAATCATTGTGGTGCTTGGCAGATGGGAATCCTGAGATTTGCTCCATATCTCATCTGTGTTAGTTTGAAAATTAGATGTAAAAGCTGTTTTGCTGTGTAGACTCATCCATTGGAGGAACCTGTGTTTCCTTAAAGGAAAGGCTGAGTGGGCCCATGGATGTAGCTTTTCCAGGCACATTTGGTAAATATTGGACTTCATTCTCTCCTGTTTTAATCTCACTGAATATGTCTGCATTTTCTCACTTTTCATCATTTGTTTGGGGGATTAAAACTAAACGGATTCAGCCTTTGCAGTCATCTCCTTTCTCTTGTTACCATGAGTTTTGACTTCATCATAAAGTGTGAAGGGAGTGTAAATCAACAATGGGATCTTACCATTTTCTTTCTAAAATAGATGTTGTTTTGACATGTACTTCTACACTGTGGCTCAACGAGGGAAAAAAATAATGCCATATGCTTTCGAAGCAGCGCGCCGTCTGCTGCATGGCTTTCTGTTTTCTAATACAGGCACTTGCCATCATTGTCAGAAGTTAGCAGTTTGACAAGAAAACTAGTGTGCTAACTAATGCACTGAGCCCATCCTCAGCTTTCATCACCACCAGAAATTAACTTTCAAGATTAATGGAATGGAGAGGGCTGGAATTCAAATCTCTCGTGGCATAATTATAATCCTTCCTAAAAATTCAATATATTTAATAAACTTTCTTCCAGAGCACAAGTCTTCTTTAAAGAGAATAGGATAAATCCCATGATTTTGGAGTCTGAGGAATTTAAAATGTTAATACTGGAATGTAGTGTTTTTAACTGTAAGTAGAGCTGGATGGGACAGGATGCTATAATGAGTCGCAGCAGGAACGTGGATTAGAAACAGCCCTGTTGTATGAAATGAAACACATCGTTTCGCTTGGTTAAAGTCGTGACTTTCAATAAACAAACAACTGCATTTTAGGAAAAGGAAGAGCAGTGACAGGCTAAACATAACAACAGAATGTGTCCAAGGGGTGAAACATCACCTTGTTTCTTAACATGATCTTGTCATTCGTGCCTGCAGCTGCTTTCACAAAGACTACCATAACTCCTTCGTCTTTGGCTGACCCAATTTCAGATATTTTTGAGTGTGCAAAATGTTTCCCTCTGTAACCTAGCTCGAGCACGCAAAGGAATGAAAATCACAAATCATCAAACAACCATGCAGAACTCCATTGCAAGATCCAATTTGTATTTCTTGTCCATAGGCGAGTTTACTCCATAAAGTCATCTTTCTCTTTCGTGCTTCTTTCCTCCTTCCACTTTTTATGGGAGTGAGATGAGTTGTTTTGGGGGGGTTTTTTGCTGTTGTTTTTACAGTTCCTCTCATCATTTCTGGTACAAGAAACTTTGGAACATCCTTTTAAAATTTTTCTGCAATGTTTATTTTGATTTTTAAAATGTTAGGCAGAATTCTTTCCTCTCACCAGCTTAGCATCTCTTTTGTTTAACTCTAATTTATTATAACTTATCTTTGTGGTGAAGTAAAGCAATTTGTGACATAGCCTGTATAAAGGACACTCACAAAGTGAAGTTTTGCTGTACACTCCTCTCTCGTCTCCCACAAAGAGTATCAGTATGTGTTTTAAATGAACAGTCAAAATTGAATCACAGGCAGCTTTGCTCTACAAAGGACAATGATTCAATGTAATTCTAGATGCCTATTGAATCCTAATGTCTATGTGTCAGTACTCCAGTGGTGATGTCTTTTATAAATCAGTTTTCATTATTATATGTTGCTATTAAGACTACTATTAAAAAAGGGAGCAAGGATTCCTCAGATACATGTGTCTGTCTACTTTTTACGCATAAAATGGCATTCATTCTTTCTCATATAGTAGGTAGCTTTTCTGATCATTTGCACTATATTGTTATTCAAATATAATAATATGTAATTCCATGTCAATTAGATCTGACAGGCTCTCTACACATGAATTTGTGACAACTAACTTCCAAGCGCTGGCAATACACTGGGTCAGCCAGTGTCCCTTGAAGCCACCTTGGAGGTGCAATTTCCCTAGGAAGCAGGAGAAGTAGCACTGATGTTGAAATTATTTTTTTTGTTTAGATGTTCACACTCTCCCGTCACCATTGGCTTTTGTGACTGGCACTCTGCAACCAGTGGCCAGAAGGATTGTGGGCCATTGGATCATAACGCAGAGGTGCACAGTAAAAACAAGTAAGGCTTTTAGAACTGCACTGAAAACACAAGAAGCAATCAGGGGTTACCTATGCTGGTTTTCTGCCTTAGGAGCTCAGCCATCTTTTCCCATGGCCTCTGTTTTCTCTGCCCCAGATCAAGAGAAGGAGTTCATTGCAGGCTGGGTTTTGTTCTTATTCAAAATGAAGGGCATCTGGTGCTTTCTTCCTGAAGAATGCTTCCAGTTTCACAGCTATGACTTAGAAGTGTCTTATGGTAGTATTTCTAATCCCAAATTTGAACTGCAGTTCAAAGATGTTTTTTAGAGTTTTGCCATTTCATTAATTCATGGAAAAGGTGAAAATACTTTTACTTCATTGTTATATACATTTTCATATTTTGTACTTTAGATATTCCTGTACGTGATATTCTGAAAACATTTTTTGCTATAAAATAGGGTAAAAAGAACTGCTTTTGCCTATCTTGGGCTATAAAGCTTTCATGCCAAGGACTGTTTCTTTGTTCGGTTGATTCATTCTAAGGACTAATCATCTACATGGAGGCACTTGAGGTGTTCCTATAAGTGCAAATTATAATGTATTCTATATGCAAAAGATCACTGAAGAGAGAAACTGAATGTATCAAACAAATGCCATTGAGAGTTTTATTATATCTGAAGAACCCAAAGTGCAACTCAGAGAAGAGACTTTTTGTCTGAAATGTACATTTGCTGACCTGCCTTGCCTGTTGGATTATATTGCAGTTTTGTCAGGAAGCAGCTTTCTTCTCTTTCTTCTAATTCTTCTTCAATAGCAGGCTCACTGGAAGAACTCTTGCAGCTACTGCTCCTGAAGTTTAATTTATGCCTTTTGAAATAGCTACAACTTATGAAGCTCTGTCACTGGGGGAAATCAGATTGAAATTTTCTCTTGAATAGTTGGATTATTATTGTAACCACTTAAAAGGTGACAGGATCTTCACCTCAGCCATTTTTTTTCCCTGAGAAGTGTTGGAAATGTCACCCAGTTAAACCTCAGATCAGAGCGTCATTTAAAAACATGTCTCATTAAACACTCAGCTCTTGTTATGACCCTGATGGATTGGTTGCTACTGAGTTTATGAAAAATGAAATGCATTACTTTTCCGAGAAGCTTTAACAATGTATTTTCCATTCTCATTTAGGATAGGAATGCCTGACACTTATTAAGCCGTTAGAATCTGGCCTACTGCTCACCTAATTCAAAGGCGGGAGAATGAAGGAAAAAAGATGAGTGTGGAAAATGGCTTTTTCTTTTCCTTTTTTTTTTTTAACAAGTAGCATTTTTCATGCTTTGCAGACTTTTGAAGGCAACACCAACTATGACACGCCTGAGCTGCGGACTTTTGAACCTGTATCGACACGATTCATACGCGTCTACCCTGAGAGAGCCACACACGGGGGACTGGGGCTGCGAATGGAGCTGCTGGGCTGTGAACTTGAAGGTAATTGCTCTGCTAGAAATGAATGCACTTTATTATTTTCATAAATATATTCTCTACTTGGTCTGCTGCTGAAGGCTGCTGTGTCTGCACAGGCGGCACATCGGACTCTCGCTTCCGTGACTGCCATTAGTGCTGTTTCTTGGCCTATTCAGTTCCTCTCTGCCACATTCGAATATGCCCAAGGCACAATTATTATTCTTTTTCCCGTTCCTTTGTTGAATCACAGTGATATTCTCCACATGGTTTTCCATTCCCTTAAGCAGCCTTATGATTATACTTTTGAGAATCATAGAGCTATTAGAGGAGAATAAAGACAGGAACTTAAATTTTGTGTTACCATGATACAACCCTGGAGGAGATGTTTTCCGAGAATGCAGAGGGAGCTTTGCACTAAATATAGTAATTATGTCCCTCTATCCTTCAAAGGACCTGAAAGTCACACCACAAACTATGGTGGGCAAAGATCACTTGGCTGGACAGTGTCTGTGCTGTTACTTTTGGGGGGTAAAGGCCTCTTTGTTCCTTAGTAAGCTTTAATTTTGCAAGAGTATGTAGGAGATGAAAGACCAGGAAAAAGCAAAGTTTAGACATTTGTCCTTGGACTGTGACATGAAGTCAGCTTTGATTTTTGTTATATAAACATAATTATTTAACTTCATAGATAACTACAGATAACACTATGTGAATTTAACAATTTTATCTGGTGGATGATGGTACAGCGGTGAGGCTTATAAACCACACAGCTTAAAAATACACAGCATAACAAACCATAGTATCTGGGGTTTCATATGACACCTCTTGCAGAATTAGCTGAACGGGCTCCCAAGATGAATGGAAACAACTGCTCTGCCTCCATTTCTTTCTCACCATTTCTCCCCCAAGAGGGAAGTGTGGGAGGCATTTCTTGTGAGAACTGATGAGTTCTGTGTTGTTTTTTAGTGAAGGCCAGATTGAATAAGTATGATTCCACTTGGCCCGGAAAGTGGGGAGGTTGGAAATACTTCTTAGTTCCCGCAGGAAGTCCTCATTTCCTGTGGGAATACTTAGTTCCTGCAGACTATTGTGCTGCTTGCTCCGAAAAAAAGGAAACCCAGCACCTGCCTTATGTAAACTCACAACCTGTGGACAAAGTCCTTCAGCCACAGGGCTCCTGTAGCCACCCAGACATCCATGGACCACCTTACAAGAATATATTGCTCAGTGAGATGGAGGAGCCTTTGCTTTTAGGCAAACTGGAACAGCAAGTATAATTTTTTTCCCCCTGGACACATCTTTTCACATTTGTCTTTCTGCCATGATGTACTTTTGATGTATGCTCACCTGTAGGTCACCCATGGACAGGGGAGGTCAATTCCCATTTGCCTGTGGGAGAAGCATAATAATACTTAATATTGCATAATTGCATCTTGAGGAGGGAGTTGAATGAAGTCACTTGAGATTTACTGAGCAAGAGAAGAGTTGAGAAGAGAAAAGAAGCTTGGAGGTCGGCACAGAGAGGAGTAGAAATCAGCTCTCCAGCAGTAATGAGCAAGGGCAAGTTTTGTGTGCTTGAAGCATCCCGGGGGGCATATATGAAATGATGGCAGAGATGTAGGCAAGCTTGAGGCTATACAGGGACACAAAGATCAAGATAAGAAACTTAACTGGATGTAGAAAGCTGGAGGGATCCCCCAGAGGGGTTTTTGTAGCAATGTGGGTAACAAATGTTCTGCATAATTCATAATAGGTATAGAACCGTGTCTTTAACTAGGGATAGATTGAACCTGTAAAGCATAGGTCAGGGTCCTAAAGAGGCACGTTTCATCCCATAACACAGCTATGTCAAAAACTACCACCTCTCCTGACATTTTCAGGCCAAGACGTCAGTGTATGTGATCTTCTGTGGCCAGCAGACGCTGAGGGCAGTAGAAGGGAAAAGAAGAATCTGCAAAAGACATACATTATTGCATAGCCTATAATGAGTGAAAAAGATTGCTAATGAAAATAACAGTAGGTGAGAACAGACAAAAGCCCGGATCACATTCCAAGATTATCTAAAGCCAGGGAACTATATGTGCAGCATAAAACATAAACATAGCACCACGTCTCTGTATTCTGGTTTTCCAGATGTGGTGTGCTTTGCAGATACTGGGCTATGTATGTGTTTTCTGGCATCTTACACAAATCTGAAGCTTTTAACTCTAATAACAAAGTTCAGACTTTTACTGGTTAGGCAGCAGCTACCGGAAAGTCATCACCAGTGAGAAGCAGGCAGGTGGCCGGGAGGGATGTCTGACATCACTGATGTCTTATTTATTTATAACTTCAACAAAAAACAAAAGAAACGCCTTCCATGTGTCCTCATTGAGCACAAAGTGATTCCACATCACACTGCCTTCCTGCTGCTGTTACCAGATCTGTGCTCAGACATTTCCTCTCTTGCATGTGCTTTGCAGAGCGGTTTCTTCAGCAATGTGTTGGGTGCTTGAGAATTACCACCCCTCCTGCTCCTCTGCACAGGCCCACTCACTGGGACTTTGGACAGCAATAAAATTAGGGGGTTTCTACCCCACACACAGCCCTCCAAGACTCTCATTTTGCCTTGCCAGAATAAGAGTGCCAGGAAGAGAGTGCCGCTCTTCCTTAGTAGTAACAGCAAACACCCATCGGCCAGTGAATAGACAGTCTGGGGCTTTGCTGCCCGGCTCTGCTCAGCCCTTGAGCTCAGATATGCCTCAGTGCAGGAGGCGGAACGGAGAGTCTCCCCATTCCAAAGAAGTACTAAGCGACCTGCAAAGTAGCATTGTTTCAGTCCTCAGGCACAACACATGGTGCTCATCAGGATGTTACTTCCAAATGGTTCTCCAGCACGTGTTTTAACTGAACAACTGGGTTTTGTTTCAGCTCCGACCGCTGTCCCTACCGTTTCTGAAGGCAAGCCCGTGGATGAGTGTGATGACGACCAGGCAAACTGTCACAGTGGCACAGGTGATGACTACCAACTGACAGGTGCAGAAACCATCCTCATTCCATTGCAGCTTCATTGTAGCTCATATCCATCACCAGCTTAATGTTTGCACTGATTTAACCACTCGATATTAATGGACATTAGTATGCAGTTCGTATCGTTAGTGCTGTCAAAACATGGGCATCTGCCTTTTACATATGACAATACTTCTGATTGTTTTCCCAGCTATGTAATTTTTGAAGCAAATAATAGTGACTAGATGGAAGAGAGGGCAATTTTTTGAGTGGCAATTGTGTCTAATCAAATCTTCTAATCAAACTTTCTCTTACTAAGAAGAAAAGCTGGACAATCCTCTTGAGATTTATTGTCTGAGATTGAAGAACTTGAAATATTGCTTGGCTTACATATAGGCTTCCTACCTAAAACTTAGTATAGGACTCAAATCTCATCCCCAAACCTTTCCCAGACAGAAATAAGACAGATTTGTTTCATCAAAGCATGCTGACACATACTCACACTGCCAGAAATATTTCTATGAGCTTCCCCACCAACACTGCATTACAGCCACAGAGGGGCTGATGTTCTCCAAGCTGCCATCACCAGCAGAAAAACAGGAGGGGGAGATGTAACATAGACTGCATCTGGAACAGAGGAAGCTTGCTAGGTTTCATATCCTCACACTTTTGCACAGAATCACTAGTCCTTCTAAAAGAGCTGACACCGCACCTCTATGTTTTTGATCTCTTCTTGGAGGTCACTTGTTCCACAAATCTCCGTGTCTGTTTGATTAGATCTATACATCTGCAGTAATTGAGCTTGTTTTTAAATGCAGCGACACAAGTTATTTCATCACTGCTCCCTCATGTGCTCATCTAATAAATGTTTATTGCCTCTTATATCCATGACATAAAATAGCATTAAAATCTGGCAATAGCTGTCCAAGAGGACATTGGAAAAGCTTAGGTAAGAGAGTGGCTTTTCGGAGTGAGCCAAGTAGAACATCATGCAGCAGATACAAATGAAAGTGAAGTTTCAACATCAAACCCTTTCTGAGCTCTGCCAATGTATCCTGTAATTGCATGTTGCAAATCATAAATTGAAAAAACAATTCTTGAGTGGAAAGACAGTGCACGGTCACTGTCACTGCTTTTCAAATCAGTGTCCCAGATGAACCTTATTCTATTTGAAAACAGCCATGCAGGGAGTCTGATAAAGTAGTCTGTATTGTGTTAAGGTAGCTCAGAAAGCTTTCGATGTTACTGAACATTGTAATTTATTTATTATTCAGAAAAGAAAGAGGCAGGTCAGGAAACACTAGGGCTTCCTGCAAAGTCCTACATTGTCTTGCAAAGCCCAGCAGGTAGAGACATATTTCACATAGATGGAGGCTCTGTCAGGGGAAGCAGACAGATCTATGCAAGCACCTTCCATGCTCATAACCTCTGTGCTTCAAGGAACGCAGGACTTCACCCCCCTGTCCCTTAGAGAAAGTTTATTGAGCAGAAGAAAAACCTTCTGGCAGTTTCTGCAGGTTGTGCTTAGGGGGCAATTTATAATCTCCAAGACAAGGAAACAGCCACCAGCCTTCCTGAGCACCATCTCTTCTAGGAAACTTAACCTTTTTCAGTTTTAATATTGAAAATTACTACATTGCCCTCCTATGAAAGTGCAGTGTAATTTAAGTGTAATTTATTATTACAACAGCTAGAAACCCTAGGCAGTGCATGCCCAGTTGTAAATGCTGCATTGTACGTACAATGTTACTTGGAACAGTAAAATGCGCGGAACTGATTTTACCAATACATTAATTGTAAACATTCTTTTCTCCCTCCAAAATGCATAGAAAAGCAAGTGTGTAAGTCTTGTGACCCATTAAGGATAGCAGGGCAGTGCAGAGGGGATTTCATGAGTGCCTTACCCTCTTTTATCCGTTCCCAGTGAGAGCGTGGCGTGCGCTGTCGTGGGCGCGACTGTAGAGTCGCTTCCCTGACAGCACTCGCACATGTGTGAGTACCACAATGAAGCCTCCCTTGCAATTAACTGTAATTGTGCTGTAGGCCAAATTCCTTCCTGCTCTATTTGGACCCCATACAGAGCTACTCTATTTGCGTGGTTTATAGCATTTCCCATCAGATCATTCTCACAAACATAAAACCGATACAGCTTGGGCATTCATTCTCATGGGAAGTCATCATAGTCATCCTTTCTATAATGCTTTAAGCACTTGCTTGCTGGAGAAAAGAAAAGAGGAGCCATTGACTGGTAATCAGCACCCCACCGTGCATTTATAATTGTACTAATTTCCTTTTTGTTTCCTTATGAATATGAGGCTTGCTTTAAAAAGTCAAGTATTTTAAAAATATCAATTAGCAAGCCTAGGAGAGGGCCACGACCCCACTCACCTCTTGTTTATCTGCGTGAAGAAAAGGACAAAGGGGAAGTCCTTAATTCTTCTTTCGCTTGGAGACAGAAGTGAAACCTACCTTAGACTAGCTCCTAAAGTCAGGCAATTCCCACGCACCTCTCCTGTGAGCTGGTCTCACAACACAGCTATGAAACAACGTACAGGGAAGCCCCAGTATTACCTCACACCCCTGATATGAGAAACAACGGGTCAGGGGCAAATGAACAAAATAGTGACTCTTAGGAGGTGCCATAAAGACCATTTGCTCACTTCCTGTAGGATTTGGAGCAAATCAGTGTCTATAAACCAAGGACAGCCACAAGGACATGGTGAGCATTATTTAGTTGGTGTTTGCAAGGACTCCAGAGATACACAGCTTTGCTTAATGAAGAGTTCTTCTTTTTTGATAAAGGAAACCAGATTTTAATGTCATATTTTCATGCTTAAGCTCACATACTCAGTAACCTACATGTCTAATAAAGACAGCAATATTTCAGGTTTATATATAGGATGTTCTTAATGACTGCTGTGTCCTTTGTTGTGTCACATGTATCATGATACGCATAATTTCTTTTCCAGGTGGGACTACAGTGCTGAATACAGAAAAGCCAACGGTAATTGACAATACATTACAACCAGGTAAAAAAAAATTCTTATTAAAAGCATAATAAATTCCATACCCAAATTTCATGCCAGAGACAAAATAATGAATTGCAGCACTTCCTGACTTACCATTCCTTAAAGTCTCTGAAGTAAAGAAGCATCTGGTCTCTTAGCTCTGTACAGTAAATATTTTATTCCTTTCATCCACATGTAGATACAGCAGAGAACAAGATTTCCTTCTGCATCAGCAAATGCCAAGTGCTGACAAAATTAAACTAACTTAATCACACAGTGCACTGTTTGGATGTGGCATGTCAGTGACACAAAGTGTGTTTGCAAACTCCGGGAAAACAAAAACAGCCACACAGGCCCACTCACTATTTATATCCATGGTTTTACAAAACTAAGACAAGTAAAGTTTGCCAGTTTTCTCCACCAGGGAGCTGGCAGTTTTACAGTATTGTTTCCTAGCAAGTTTTCTTGAAATGGGGTTACATAAACTGCTACCATGAACTTGAAAAGGGAAAACGAAGTTGTCACTGGCAGCAGGTCCTTGTTACTTAATACAATAGCTAGCAGCTTTTAAATTCCTTAGTTTGCCGCTTCCTCAGCTTTCATACCATTTTTTTAATATCCTGTACAATTTACTGGGAGTGGGGGAGAGGATAGATTTGGGCAGAAAACCCGAACTCCAAAAACTATAAGCACTGGTTAAAAATCCTTTGCATTAATAACTGTGGAGTGGTAAAGAGGTCAGTTTTCAGTTACTCCCATTTCCTCCATTAAAGCACAGTCAGGCACAGTCTTGCAAGTGATTTATTAACAGGGTGGGTAAGTGTTTATCATTGTTTCCTCAACCATGTGACACAATCCGCTCTTGCTTCAAGCGAAAGAAAGGGACTAATAATGCAAAAAATTTCCTAAAGGACACTGATGGTGTTGATCTGATTAAGAGATAGAGCTGACTTAGCTCAGACGTTGTTCCCACTCTCGGCCTCTGCATTCAGATATTGCAGAGGCCAATGCTTTTACTCTCCTCAAAATTTGTCTCCAGGGTCACCCAGTTGGCTAAGTCAGCATACACTATTTTTACCTCTGCCCTGCTTTATTAGCAGAGGCGGATCGTGGAGCACCAGTGCAATGAGAAACACAACAGCGAGACAGTCCCCCCTCTTGGGACACCTCTCCACCCTCCTCTTCACAGTCAGTGCTGCTGAAGGGCTGGACGGCTGCTGCTGACCTCACAGTTCTGGGAAAGGGTTGGGGATGCAGAGGAAGAAAAGACTCTGTGCAGTGGATTAAGAACAAAGCATTTTAATTTTTACATCTGAAATGATTCTGTTAGGTTTCTATTTTGATGAGATTAAGGATTTTTTACACTGTCTTCTTGCATTTAAACAAATTGCAAATTTAGAAAGTGCCTCTGTGCCGTACAGTTTCACTCCCTCCGTAGCAGTGCCAGCTGCTTTGCAGGTTGTGTTTAATACCCTTGGCTTGGGCGGGACTCTCCAGTAACAGATTGACTGTTACTACAGAGATTAAGATATCCTCATTTTCTCTCCTTACTTCCCTCCTGCACCACCTTTGCTTACTCTGTGATGTGCCAAGTTTTTTCTCTATTAAAAGAGTTTCTGAGGCTCTGTTCAGAGCATGCCAATGTTACTTCCCTGCATTGTGCTGGTAGGAGCCGTTTCCTTCCGGGGAATAAGGGACGAGTTCACATCCCAAACTCCAGGCTCCCACATGGCAGCACATTACAAAGATCATAGATAGAGATCAGCCAGATGCTAATAAATAAGAATAAGGTTTCCAGAATTTCCAGTTTAAAATGTAAAGGTTTCCAGCTGCCTCATAATCCCTCACTGAAAACCAGCCAAAAACTCCCAAAAAGGGGCAGACAGAAATTTCCCTCAGCATGGGGAAACCCCTCCTGGCATGGAGGTGGTATAAACATTTCCTTCTGCTGAAGGGGCATGGCTGGACCCGAGTGACACAGTGAAGCACACGGAGCAGGGGCCGTGCAGCCGGGAGCAAGTCTGCTCCGTCAGCTACAAATAATGTAGTTTATACTGCCCTTGAAGTTCCAGGGCCGCTTGGGGGCCCCTGGCCCTCAGCTGCCTGAGGAGAAGTGCACTCTTTCAGCTCTTCTCAAGCTGAACAAGGTATGAATTTAACACATCAAGGACTGAGCCTTCAGCTTTGGCCTTAATTCCCTTTAAGGCCTGGTTTACCTTAAGGTGCTAATGCACCGTGAGGTAAATGATGAGCTCCAAGCCAAGGAGCTGTTCCAGATCAGTTGCAGTTTGCAGGCTCCAGCAGCTGACTCTGCCGGAGCTATACGGTGCCAGTGGTGGCCACAGCAGCTTGTGCCACCATGACTGGGGACAGAGATTGACCAGTGCTCTCAGTAGCAGCACCTGCCATGGCACAGGTACTTTGCGATAGGTGCCAGCGCCGTGTACCGCTGTCCTACTGCCTACATTCCAGCCTGCAAATATCCCTAATCTTGTTATCCCAGACTAACATGCTTGTGTGTGTCAAAGCCTGAGATTATCCTATTCCAGCCAGCTTTCATACACTAGGGCAACAGTTAAGAGCAAATAGCTGGAAAGCCTCCGTGTATAAACAAGCTGTTCCATCAAAGAATCTTTTACATTTCATTTCAAGGGGACTGAATTGAAAGAAAATAAAAAGAATCATGATTTCAAACTGCTAAAAGTGTTTAAAGGTTTGAATTTATAGATATATATATATTTTTAAGAGAGGGTCTACTTTCCTCCTCAAACTTAAAAAGATGTCTTTTTAAATCCATCTGTCAAGGTAAATACGTCAGTCCTCAGCCCTAAGACTTCCTAACATCTAGTCTTTTTGAACATATCTTTTTCAGTTCTAAAGGACTATTTGAAATGCTTGTCTTAGCTATTTACATACAGAGCAAGCTGTTCATTTCCATTACGTGCTCTCAGTGTGTTATCTAAGTCCTTTGTAAAGCAGATTGTTCTGAGAAGTACCTTGTTTTTCACACATATAATAACTATTTCAGAAAACTATAACTAAGAAATTCTGAAATTAAAATCTATGCTAAGAAATAATTTAAAGGTAGAATAGGTCTGATTCTCATTTATGCTGGAGCAACTTTGTATCAGTAAAGGGATATTAAGGCAGTTAAATTATCATTTACTATCATTTAAGGTAATTTTGTGCTGCCAGCATAAGTGGTATAAAGAGGTGAAATGCAAATACGAATCAGACCAAATATACTACTTTGAAGTGGTCCAAATTATGTTTGTAATTTCCTATTTTAATGTTGATTTACCCTTTGGCAAGAGCATCTTAGAGAGCACTTTCATAGCATCTTTAATGCCATCATGCTTCTTCTTGCCTCTTGTTGGAGGAGTTATAAAAATATGTCAAAGTCTGTGGGCCACGAAAGATTAATGGACTCGCAAGAAACTCACTCAACTAGATTTTCAAATTACTTTCTTGTTCATGTGCAGTAATGGTCCCAGCTGTGAGCAAGATGTGGTCAAAAAGTACAGCTGTTGGTTATTCTTTGAGAGGATAAATCTGTTTTAATTCAGTATCACGTATCCTACATTTTGAAAAAGGCATATGGGATTTCGTCACACCTCCCTCTCAGATTCTCATCTGAGCTGCTGCTCTTTGGTTACATAATAGCTGATTTTCTTTGTCCTCTCAATACACGCAAACCCCGAGATCAATCACCTATTGGCAGGAGAATTATCCCAGCATGGGAATGGGCCAGCGCTGCAGAGGGAGCCCAACAATTGCTACTCGTCCCTAGTTTCCTTCCTTCCACCAGAGCTGCCAAGCTATAGCTCAAGGACAAAGAAGAGGACAGATTGCCTGTAGCTTGCTGTGAGCTACTGTATCAGCCCCCTGGGACCTTTCATAGAAGGGCTGAACTAGTCTGTCTTTTCTGGGGCAGAGCCATTGTCCATACTGAGCCATAATGAACCTATCCTGATGCTACAAGTGTCCATTATTAATTGGCTAGCAGGCCTATTTTTCCTTTTTTATAGGTCCCTGGGAGAAGCATTGGAAGAGACATAAGAATAGGCAATAAGAGATGGCATGTTTAAGAAGCTCATAAAATAAGAGCACTCTGAAAGGCCTTGCCTTTGACCTTCAGTCCCATTGCTGTGATTGTCTAAGGAATATAGTAACACAATAACTTTTGAGAAAACAATAGGAACCTAGCAAGAACCAGCTAACTGCATGCAGGTTACTGGTCAAATTCTCCTCAGTTTCGGTGGATTCTACTTCTGCATGGAAAACAAGTTCATTTCTATGCTACACCATGCTGTCTCTGAGTCTGAAGCCAAGGAACGCAGGCATGGCCAAAGCATATCAGACTTAGGCTGTTTGCCAATTTCCTGGACTATATATTTCAAATGAAAGTGTAAGAAAGTATTTATTAGATGGAGCTGTGAAATTTAGCTCTGTTTTGAAACTCTCCTTCTGATCCCAGTGTTCAGAACTGTCTTCAGAGCACGAACTAAAAGGCTTTTGTCACTTCCTGCACTTTAGAATTAACAATTAAATTCTGGATATTTTCCTTAATCATGTCAAGGTCCAGTTCTCTTTGAATTGTGCTCAATCTTAGCAGCATTCGAGGGAGCAAGTACCACGCACGTCATATGAGAATTTTTTTCCTTTGATCCACATTGAACTTCACTGGGTGTCTCACATTGCTTGGACTGTGAAATGGAGAAAACAGAATATTGTTCTGTTCTGAGTCTCTGGATTCATCACTCCTTTACATGTTTCTCCTATGTATTCTGCTATTTATTTTTATTCAGAGTTGAACAATACCGGTCCTGTCAGTGTCTTTGTGCTACGTGCTCATTTATGCTGTGTGGTATCTTCAGATGGATGTGATCTATCTACCACTGTTCGCCTTTCTTGTGGTTTGAATACCACACAGGCTATCGCTACTTTGCCTGATATAATCCTTCGGGATTAATAAGATTAATTTTGTTCTACGTTTTCTAAAAGCTTTTCTAAAGTTCTGTCTCATGGCTCTGATGTCAAAGCCATGCAATATAGCTCTCCCTAGGCCTCCTTGACAATGAAAGGCTATTTTTCACAATCTTAAAACCCTTTAATTCATTGCAATGTCACTTTGTTTCTCTAAAAACCCCCCTTGATTTTCAGATGTCCCCTTTTGGGCAAGATGTCTTTGATCATGGCCCCATTGTCTAGAAGAAAATACCCCATATACTGAAGAAAGAGACATAATGGATTGCCTTTCTGCACTCACATGTGCATAGACTGAGTTCTGCTTCTTCAACATTTTGAGCCCAAGGAGAGATTATTCACCACAATCTGCTTTTTTCCTAGAAAGGGCTAGGGTGCTCCAGGAAACATCTTTCCTCCACATTGAATTCCTGTGCCAGACGTTATCTGTTGAGTTCATTTGTTCCCAACTAGGATGCTGCATTCGTGACAATGTGGAGTAGACCCCTCTGGAGGCCAGCAGGAGAGAGGGGGGAGGCAGACGGGATGGGGAGGATGAAAGAAAGGAGTGAAGAATGAGGGCTCAGTGCAGAGACACACCACAGCACAGCCGAGGCACTGGCGGGCAGAGCAGAGGGGCAGGAGCTGCCATAGGCTCAGACCTCTCTGCTGACAGAATGAAATTTTCTAGGGGCCAGAGGGGAGAGGGCACAGTGGCTGCAGTGCAGGAATCCAGTGAGTTGAGAAAAAACTATGTCAGGGAGCAAGGGCCTGCCAAACAAGGACACAGCAGGCGAGGAGAGAATGATACCCTTATTATATCCATTCTGTCTCAACCTACTCACCTGAGGTTTTCTGTTGTTGAAATTATTATTCTAGTTTACCTTCCATTAAAATCTGGGTTGTGAGTTCAAAAGCCTTACCAGTCTTCCCTGGCAGCTCAGTATGTGGAGGAGGTCTTTGCCTTTTCAGACTGGAAGAGCTCCACCTCAAAGGTCTGGCCAACTGCAGGTCTCAACACACTTCCCTTATTTCTCGTTATTTTCCCACAATAAACAAGCACATTCTAAGGGTTGCATTATCTTTCCTGGCTTTTTTTATTAATAATGGGCAAGAAACACAATTCTTCCCCCAGAGCTGATATTGATGGGAGCATAGAGTCCTTTGTTCTTAGTTCATACTTGTACAAAGCATCTCATTAAAGTAAACCTAAGTTATTCCTTTAATAAGGCGTGAGTCATGCCTGAGAAAAGACTCCAAGATCTGGTCACATTGCTGTTGGGAGGGTATTGCTCTACTGGGAGCTGTCATTGCTCAAGGTGAGATAAAAGTTCATACCAATGGGGTAGGAACCAAATGCTCAAAAGATTTCAAACTGCTTCTGAAAATAGGAAATGCAAAGGATTTATATGCTATCTTTGTATAATCTTTCCATTGAAATTCCAAGTTCTATTGAAGAAAATAAGCTACTATGTATTAAACCTTTGGGCAGAATTGAAAAGAAGCTGAAAACAAGATATGATCTCATCCTGACCATAATCCCAGACTTCCCTTATTTTACGCAGAGCTTGTTTTGAAGCTTATTTTGAGTTCATTTGGCAATCAGCCACATTTGTCCCTTTTCCCTCTCAATTTGTCCATTTCAATGCTGCCATCTTGTGGGCCTACTTAACTGTCTGGAAGATGCTGAAAAAAGTTCCTTATTGAAGCCAAGAACTATAGACTTCACAGAAATCCTTTCCTGCCAAGGACATTCCATTAATGTTTCTGGTTGTTCTTATTTTTGTCCAAATCTCATTATGAGTTGCAAAATGTGGAACCATTACGGTGCAAAGAGATAGTGACAACCAGAAAATATATCTGATAAGTAAGCCAGAGCTTTCTGTATGTGTCTTATATGTTGCAACGTGGTTATCAGATAATGCAGGCAAATCAGAGGAATTAATCTAACCACACACAAAAAAAAAAAAAAAATCTTAAAATATGGGTCATAAAGAGACAAGAAGCAACCACACCATTTACAAAAAATAGTGATTTTTCATCTGTTTCCAGGAGGGCTGCTCTTGCTATGGCTTCTCAGAGTTTCAGGAAAGAATGGTTCTGTTAATGGTCAAATGTATGCATTTGTTTTCAAGTACAAAATCTGAATTATGCAATTAATAATCACACGTCATCCCCCCTTTTCCCTCTTCCCTTGCAGAGCTGCCACTGTACAATTTCAACTGTGCCTTTGGCTGGGGATCCCAAAAGACTTTGTGCCACTGGGAGCATGACAACCAGGTGGATTTAAGGTGGGCAGTCCTGACCAGCAAAACCGGGCCGATTCAAGACCACACAGGTAATCATGAGTTCATGATGTAGTCATTTTACCTGGGACAAGATTGTTCTGTTCAATACCAATGTCTTCCAAAATCACAGGAGAGTCAATTATACCTAAAATACATGAAGTCACAAAGGTGGCTCTCCAGTTAACCTAATCCATTATAGGTAATCACAACTGACTGTAGTTGGGGAATAAAGATTGTTTCTTGTCAGGAGCTGAAGATAGTCCCTTCCCCTGACTTGTCTTTGGATAATCATCACCAGGGGTAGAAAAATATCCGAATGGCCATATAATTTGCAAATATCACTGACCAACTAATACAGTTGGTCAGTTAATGAGCAAACCTCACATTACTCCTGTTTGTAGTTACAGGGACAGCCCACCGCAGAAAAGTATTGCATGTAAATGAAACTTCCCAGATGGGTGTGTTACCACGCCCTTCTCCTTTCCAGAAGGAGCTGGAGATTATTGCCATCCTCTGCTCACAAACAATTTTTCAAGAAATATCACCCGGGGGAATTGATTGGTTTGTTTTGTAGTAACTAACTCATAGCTTGGCATAATTAGGCAATAATTTTGCTGCAGGCTAGTGGAGAAGGGAGGGCACTGTGTGACCTGCACAGCCTCTCACTTTAGTGTTCTCGCTTGCATATGTGCAGATTAATCAAATGGGTTGAGATGAATCCCCCTTCCCACTTCTGCTACCCTTTGCTTAATGAGAATGACAAGGAAATTAGACAAAATTGGACTTTTTAAATTCTGAGACACTTTCAATTGAATCTTAAGACAAGTACAGTAGTTTCAGGGGAAAAAAAACTTGTAATACTTTGACTATAAATGGCATTGTACAAATAAATGGCATCAAATTAACTAAATGCAGTTAGCTGAAGTGAAGGCTGTAATGGCGGAAAAATTGATGTAGAATAAAGTGAAATGGCTCAGTAGGATCTGACATTGAAAGGAGGTTAAAAGCTACGTTAGCCAGAGACTGACAAAATCTAAAAGACATGCATAAGTAAAGCTCTAATTAAGACAATGAAGGCAGAGTTCCTGACCTGGCACTGCAATAATATTCTGAAAATGAGAGCTATCTGCACTTTGCCATCGAGGATTATAGAGAGAGAACCTGTCTTCAATCGGGAGATGAAGAAATTATATTCTTCAAATGAGATTTTGTTGTTTCCACTGGGCCCTGCTAGTACAGAAAACTGATTTGTTCCATGAGCTGTAGCTTTAGTAAATCTTACAGGCAGCCCTTTTTTCTCCTACTGCACTAACTTTCAATATTTTCCAAAATTTTCTTTGATCTGTAAGAGCATCTGCATCTGCCAGGTTTGCCATTCGCCTGCCAGCAGGGACAGAGTGAGTGGGGTGGATGTGAATGCAGACCTGAGCAGTCTGAATGGCACTGATGTCCCAAACAAACCCTCAGGTGCACAGCGAGGCCACCCTATGTATTGGGAGAACCACAGTGTGCAACTCCCAGGCGTATCTTTCACTCAGGCACATGTGTAAAGCTGAAAAAAATACACAGAAATAATCTGCAACAGCAATTGCTTGAAGACAGCGGGATACACTGGATGTCGCTTCAAATTATATATCTTGTGATGAAATCTGGCCAGTGTTAGGTCTTCCAACTCAGACAGCCATCCTAATGCTGTGATTATTTTCCTTTTTTTCCTCCCTCTGGATTTCCCTATTACCATTCTTTGATGAGATTTGCACATGTGCTGCTTTGCACAGAAGCAAAGTTGGAAAGATCATATAGACATAAGCATTCCTGCTTAAGAAGCTGGACAAGATGTTACTGCAGAAAGACAGAAAAATAGAAAAGCAAAAAAAAAAGCCTAAATTTTTTTTTACAATTTACCATCATCTTCTCCTATAACATTCTTTGACATGCCTATTGGGCAGGATACCTCTAACTGCTCGCAGAAAGATCCAAACAAAAGAAAACACCTTTGTCTCATGTTAGAAGAAATGCTTTCCTTTCTTATTTATTAGGTCTACCCACTGGGTTTAACCCACTCCTCTTTGTTCCTGGTTCCCCTCTCACTGCTCTGTCCTTCTTATGCTTACCAGAGTAGCAATGCTCATCTTCCTGTCATCATTGGTGCAGGACTATACGTTGCAATCGGGCAAGTCTCAATTATACATTATTTCATACAAAATTCAAGAATGTCATGTGTGCTGATAAAACACCACCCTTCCAAAACATCTTCTTTTGCCTCTTTTTAATTTTCTTTCTTTTAAGTGTTGGTATAAACTGTGATATGTACACTTATTTCAGCAATATTAGATAAAGAGTATTTCTTATTATTACTTTTATCCTTCCTACACTTAAAATAACTTTGTACTGATGTCAATAAATGCTGACTGCACCCTTTTGTGTGAGTGCATTGCACATCCAATCTATTCTTACACACACCAGGATGAACTTTGTGTTTTTCCACCATGAATCTGCAAAGACACTGTTCAAAAGTTGACTGGAATGGATATGTGGCTGATGTAAATCAGAAGCACTTCTCTATAGTCAGTATCTTACTTAGCAATTTTCTGTTACCAAACTAATCACACTCTCACATGCTTCTCTCTCAGCATGATCAAGAAAGTAATTTTCCAAGTTAAGGTTATTAGGTGTTCGGATTTCAATGTGTATAAATCCATTATGCCCTTGAGAAATTACCAGCTATAATCTTACTCTTTCAGGAAAGGGCTCACAAATATATTGAGCCCAATATATTGTTACAGAAATCAAGGGCATAACTCTGACACCATCTGTGACAATGCTCAGCCTCTGTTTGGGAACATTCTTTAGATCTCAGTTCCTGATCTCTGACCATGGCTGTTCAAACTCATTTCACCCTTCAGTGTTCTTCCCATTCTAATCTTGCCCCTCGAGCACAGATTACTTCAAACAGAGAATTTTTTTTCTAATAGCTCTTTGCACAATTAGCATAGAGTAGGCTCCAGGGATTTCTCTTTAGCCTGCTGAACCAGGGCTGGCTGTTTTCAGGAGGTGCACACTGACTAACGGAGCACGTGCTGTCTCACCAAACATGCTTGTGCCTCCTTGCCTTAGCAAAAGCAAATGCCTTGTGTGTTTCATGTGGTGAGCATGTTGTTAGGGTTCACTCTTGGCACAAAACATCCCAGTGAACAGCAAAGGAGATGGCCAGAAGAAAGTGTAGAATAACAGAATTTCTTGGGTTGGACAGGACCCTTAAAGGTCGTTTAGTCCAGCCTCCCTGCAGTGACCAGGGACATCTTCAAACCTGATCTTGATGTTTCTGGAGATGGGGTGTCTACTCCCTCTCTGGTCAACCTGTGTCAATGTTTCACCACCCATCAAATTTCTTCCTTATATCTAGTCTGAATCCACTCTCTTTTAGTTTAAAACCATTACCCTTTAGGCTGTCACTATAGGCCCTATTTAAAAGTTTGTCCTCATCTTCGTTGTAAGTCCCCTTTACTGGCTGAAAGGCTGCAATAAAGTCCCTCCAGAGCCTTCTCTTCCCCAGGCTGGATAACCCCGACTCTCAGCCTGTCCTCACAGGAGAGGTGCTCCAGCCCTCTGATCAGCTTTGTGGCCCTCTTCTTAGAGCATGTCAGCTTTCTTAGAGCTCCCAAAACAACACCCTCTGACTCTTGTTTGTGATGCTTGACCCATCAGCATGGAAAGAAAGCAAAAGATCAGGGGTGGTTGGGGATTCTTATGTTAACAAAGAAAATTAAAGCTGGTGGCTATTCCTAACACAGTCCTTCTGTCACAGTAGGAGATGGCAATTTCATCTACTCACAAGCTGATGAAAGCCAGAAAGGCAAAGTGGCCCGACTGCTGAGCCCCGTGATTTACTCGCAGAACTCTGCCCACTGCATGACGTTCTGGTACCACATGTCCGGCGCACACGTCGGCACCCTGAAAATCAAACTGCGCTACCAAAAGCCGGATGAATATGACCAGGTGCTGTGGACCCTGAGCGGGCACCAGGCAAACTACTGGAAGGAAGGACGTGTTCTTCTTCACAAGTCTGTGAAACACTACCAGGTGAGCTTGGCTGCTGCTCGCTGAACTGCCACGGTCAAGGCCAGCAACACCTCGCTGGTCGTGTTTTATACGCCGCAGTAAAAGATGTCACTGAAGGATTTATGTAGACAATATTACACCTCCAGATGAGGTACACTTGCTGTGACTAATAATAGTGAAATATTTCATGGTATCTCAGATTGCAGTGATACAAGCACTTTCTTATCAGATGCCAAATAAATACTTTATAAGTCATTTATCATCAGTCACAAAACTGCCTCTTTGCCCCAGTTTTGCTGATGTAAAATTCTTTATTAAAGTCATGACAGTATGTAATTTACGTTTGCCTGTATTACTTCATAAAGGCAGGCAATGCAGATTTTCAGGCCACAATCGAAGCACGTATAAGTGTGACATCATGGCAAGTGGAGATGTGTGCTAACAACTAATTAAGAAATCCTGACTGCTGCAGTTGTGTGCTAACATGAAAACAACGTGACCACTGTCTTGCTTTTCCAGGTGGTTATCGAGGGAGAAATTGGAAAAGGAACTGGAGGAATTGCTGTGGATGATATTAAAATTGACAATCACGTAGCACAAGAGGATTGCCGAAGTAAGTGTGCAAAGCAAGAGAATTCTCATCCAAAACATTGTTTATTTTGTCTTGATAGCTGGTTTTATCTGTGTGAAAGGGATAGATAATTATTAGCCATGTTTCCACTGAAAATATCCTGATTCGGCCCATAGCTTTATTCATAGTAAGTGCCACTGGTGTCACCGTGGTATGGCAGCAGTTTGGATCAGAACTGGCATTTTACTGACATGGGTCACAGCACATTCGCATTCTCACATCTCTCCCTGTATTTCATATTGATGTCCTCTTTAAATTTCTCTGCTTTTCCTATTGCAGGACCCTGTTTTAACTAATGCACAAAATCCAATTTTATTTCTCCATCCTTTTTAGATCACTCACTATGAAGCCTTCTTAAATTCTTTTTTAAAGGACCATATCAAAGCCTTACAGGCTAAGCAGATAGGGTGAAAGGGCCCCCGCTCTGTCCTCTGCTGTCCTGTCATTCTGAGTTTACTGTGGCTCATTTGCTGTAGTCGTCAGCTCCCAGACATGTGGGACACAAAGTAATGTTAGGACATGGCCTTTCCCAAATCTGAGCCAGGCTATTCCTGAGATGCTCTTTGAGCCCTTTTATTCCTGGCCAGTCTTGAGTTATTCCAGTCACTGCTGATCATATGCACATTGCATACTGCACGTAATTTGGCAGCAGCAGCCCCAGATAAACACAAGCAACTGAACACTGTCCTTCACAGTGGAGATGAAGCAATTACTTTTATATAAAAGAGGGAATAGAAATGAGAACTCTTAGCATTAAGAAGACAAATGTATTCTGTGTGAGTTGGCAATACAACTAAGAGCAATAATAGAGGGTGTTCCTCACCTTTTGTAGCTAACATCCTTTTGAGGGTAACATGACAGTCTTCAGCTACGTGGTAATTTCACTGCAGGATGAGAAAACTGTACAATCTCTTTGTATCACGTGGTCCAACCCCTGGGGTTCATCAAATGCCACCAAAGTGGCAGTTAGCAGGAAAGAGAGGCAGGACATGCTGCTTCGTCCTCCCGCAGTGTCCTCAGTGCCAAGAAAGGTGCTGGGGACCACAGTGACTGTATTTAATTGACTCCAGCATGAGAAAGAAAAATAACTTCTTTCCTACCTCCATGTTTTCATTGTTCAAACTAAATGTTGAGCAAAGATTTCTGCCTGAGGGAGCTAAACCCAAAAGCTCAGTCTGAAATCCAAACACAAGTGGGCTCGCTGCAGTCAGTGAAACTATTCTTGTGATTAACCGTGCCTATGCTGATGAAGTGTTATGGAATTGGGCTCCAAAATTGTAAATACAGTGAATGAGATGCTAATTCATCACACTGATTTCTCTTTCCCAGGCATGGAAAACCCCTGCTGATAACTAAAACTGTGCCAAGACTGGGCGGAGAGGAGTTTTTTAATCTTTCTTTTTTTCTCCATTAATTTTCAGAGCCCATTATAATGAACGGCTCTGTCAAGCCGCCATAATGATGCTCTGGCACAGGAAAATCTGCTATACCATTATTGCCAGCATGATAGTCAATCAGTGTTTGTAACCCTAATAATCAATGTCAATTCTTTTGCTTCATTAGAATCAACTGATGTGGAGAATGAAATAGATGAAGAAGAAGATCCAGAAAGTAATCAAACAGGTAAAAATTGTGTTATTTTTTAAAAGGAAATGAATTTTAATGTGTATTTTAATGTGAATTTTTGCATTCTATTTATTTATTTATAGATTTGTTCTCTAACTGCATATTGTATTAAGGTGTTTTGATTTATCTGGATGAGATGATAAAAAAAACTTAGGTTCATTTGAAGGTTTTAATAGTTTTATTCTTCCATGCCATATAGACTTACGGACTTTTTATTATTTGTACCTGTTTCAAACATTTCAAATCTCCATATTCCTAATTTGTTACATTACATTCATATGTCTGCAAGCACATTATAACCCCTCAATACTTTGTCATCTAGAAGGCTTGTCCACTGCTGAAGAAAGCACTATCATTATGTCTTACAATTTATGACTTGCACTGTGCCTCAGTAATTAGGCTCAAAACTCTTCAGGTTAAATGTTTCACAGACCTGGCTGAAAATGCCGGTTTATGACCAGTCTACCAAAGCATTATCATTTCCAATGATGATAGCTGTAAATGGATCATAAAGTGGATCACAATTGTCATATTGTTCCAAAAATAAAATATACACGCATTTTTCGGGCAATGAGCTTAATTTTTTTCTGTTACAGTCAACAGGATTGCTATAATTGATTTCAGTGAAAGAGAGTTTGTCCGAAAAGACTTTTTGGCTTTTCCAGCAACAGTTACAGGGTTTGCTGCTTTTGGATCATTTTCATAAACTAAAAACGTTGAGGGAAAACATTATGATACCCAGTGAATATTTTACACAAGAGGGCAGAGTGCTCTTCTGTGTCAGTTCTGCCACTATTTCCACTTCAAGATCCAATCCTAAAGTCATTGAAGAAGAAACAAAATGACTGGATATTCCCAACCGATGTCTTAGGCTCTAGCCTCTCACACTGAGCTGAGTAGGATCTCATTAACATTTTTGAGCCAAATACTGCAGCACGGCAAACTATAATCAAAAGGCCTCGTTACTCACTCCCAAGACTCCCACTTAACCCAAGGCAGAACCAGAGCTCTACTGACAGGCAGCAGATTCAAAGATTGGAGAACAGTCTGGAAAAAAACCACAGCAATTTGGGCCACATTACAGTTTCCAGCTATTTATGACCACCTTCAAGAAGCTAGGTTTCTAAAATTATGTAAAAAACTTACGTCCAAAAAATTGATGGTCTTCTCAAAATTTCCAATGCATTAGGCAAAGTTCTAACTCGGATCAGTTCTGAAAATTTTGCAATTCTTTACTCAATTTCAGGGTTTACACCTCCATACCGTACAGGTGAGGACTATGATGACAACATCTCCAGGAAGCCAGGCAATGTCCTGAAGACCCTAGATCCAATCCTCATTACCATCATAGCCATGAGTGCACTCGGGGTGCTTTTAGGAGCCATCTGTGGAGTTGTTCTGTACTGTGCCTGTTGGCACAACGGGATGTCAGAGAGGAACTTGTCTGCACTGGAGAATTATAACTTTGAACTGGTTGATGGTGTAAAACTGAAAAAAGATAAACTAAACACACAGAATTCATACTCGGAAGCATGAAGGCATAAAGCGACTGGAGAAGTCAGAGAATCGGGATGGAAGGACATAGCTCGGTCGTGCTGGGGAACTGTTGATCTTTTACTGTACAGGCTGAAAAGTGCATTGATGACACTGAGCCAAGCTTTTCTCAGGAGCTTCAATGAGTGTGTAACCGATGAACATGGACAACAATCTGTGTTAACAACCTGAATCATGTACAGTCTGCTTTTTCTGTTGGTTTTATTTGAAATAATTGAATGCTGGTGTTGAGACCAAGTATGATTGACTTATAGTTCATTTTGTCTTTCTTTCTCTCCCTCTCTTTTGTTTTCTGTTAATGGATAATTTTGTTTTTACTGTGCAGAATCCAAGATGCTGTCACAAAATGTATTCAGTGGGGTCCTTTGGATGGACATGCTGTCTGTAGCTCAGTGCCCAGAAAATATTGGAGTAACAGCAATTTAGTGGACTTCTGCACCTGTATTTGTGTATAATTGCTCGTGTTGTGCATAGGCAAAGAAGGGTTAGGATGTTTTTGAAAGTACTGCTGCATCAGTACCGATATAGCGTGTCAGCTCTGTTTACGAAGCAATACAGTCAAATTTTATTGATGTTTTTCAGTGTTGTACTAAATTTTGTGCTTGTGAACTCCATAAAAGAGTATGTGCCATCATTAGACACAACTGGTAACCAAGTGTACTGCCTAAAAACTAAACAAAAAAAGTCCTTGGCACTGGCTAGTGTATGTCCTCTCAAGTGCCTTTTTGTTTGTACTGCTTCTCGTTGTGTTAACATTAACTACAGCTTCTCTGCAGTTACGCCCTTGTCTTTAATCATATTCTGATGGCTCACTGACTGAAAGAAAAGTATATTTTAGTGTAAGAAAATAGCCGCAGCCAAGGCAAGGGCTAATCAGATTTGACAACCTGGCTCGATTGTTCTGCTTTCTGTATTTCAACTTCATGTCTCTTGACCCTTTTGTATAAAGCTGCAATATCCCCTTTTATTGTTCTTTCATATAGAATGTATTTTCAAATGTAAAATCTCTCTCCCTTTCTCTTCTCTTTCTCTCTCTCTTTGTCTCTCTGAGTAGGTTGCATAAGCATTTGCCATTGCCAAGGAAAGAAAACTTCAGCTTTAACTTGCTGGTAATGGCAAAGGATTTTATTAGAGTTTGTGTTAAAAAAATAAGGGAAAATTCTTAACTTTATCTTCCAAAGTCGAACTTTGGGTTTCTTCTTAACAGCATAAAGTGACAGTATCTTTTTTCCTGATGTCATGAAACATGTCTTTTATCCTGAACAGCTTGCCTGTTAATTACACTGGGGACAATGCCTCCCTTACTGAAAAGATTGCCTTTAAAATGAGAAACTTTCCTCCTCTTGCCCCTACCTGAACTCGGAGTTCTGTTCTCTCAGTAACCGTGTATTTTCATGCTAATCAATGCTAATTTGGCTTGCGTGGGCACCGAGGACAGAATGAAATCCCACAGTGTATGTAGGGTATGTTCTTACCATCATGTTACATCCAATTGGCATTTCATACCAGGAGGTTTCTGTTTGACCACAAGTGCAGACAGTGACCAATTCAGCGAACTGAGAACTCTAAGCTGTCGGAAAAATGTGTTTGACAATGATGTGGCAATTTTTTTAATATTTTAGGGCAAATACTATTGGTCAAATAATATCCAACAGCCTATGCAGCTGGTCCAACAGGGTAAAAAGAAACAAGAGCATGTTTCCCCCAGGGGTCCATACAAGGCAGCGAGGGAGCAGAGGGGTCGCTCCCCTCCTGTAGGTGCAAGGAGAGCCCCTGGGTTTCTGCAGTGACCTGCACGCAGCACAGCCATAACTGGGGGCCAGCCTCAACCCTCCCCTGGGTATCTACCAACCAGCAGACAAAACCAGTGGAAACATGGGGAAAGGAACATCCTACCAAGTGCTGAACTCATGTTCTTCCTCCCTGAATTTCCTGAGTAGAGTCAGGGAAGTGACTGGGACTTTCCGAGTTAGTCTTTTCCAAAATCGCTTTTGTAGAAGAGCAATGAAATATCCTGTCCAGGATTAGGATTAAAGAAGGGCTAATGCAGCCTTGAACTACTTGGAGCAACAGAATCTACCCCTATTTATCAACCAAATGTTTTGAAGTGTATAATTTCAACAGTATGAACTACAAAACAGAAAAATATGTAGAAAATCCACTAGTAACCCAGGAGCTGAAGAAAAAGGAGGGAGACAGTAGGTAAAAATGAGGTTTGAAGTTGCAAATATTTTAAAGGAAGACCCAATAGAAAAAAATGCGGACAGTTGCTACTTCAGAGGGGTCCTAAAGGCAATGACCATCAGGAAAACTCAAACACCCACTTCAGGTCATCAAACCTTAGGTTGATGGAAGAATTACCTCCCCAGCCTCTCAGCCTTGGGTCCTCCAAAAGGTGAGACAGTGCACCTAAGGCCTGAAAGCTTTGCCTGAAAGCTGGTCCGTGAGATGTCCCAAGTGACAGACTCACTTTGTCAGAGGTAGAATTTTCATTGGTTTCTAACACTGTAATTTGACCATAATGGTATTGCAGCAGCTAGTTAATTAACCCAAAGAAGAAAAGGATTTTTCAAAACTATTTTCAGCACACCACCACTGTGTGAGTCAGGAATTAAGGGTCTATTCTCCTTAGCTGAAAAAACTAGTCCACTAACTTGACTAAGAGTTACATTCTTATATTGCCTTGAAGAGAAAATCCCATTGGGGAGCCCAAGCCCGAAACCTTTTGAAATATTCCCACTGATTTCAATAGATTCTGGACCAGCTCTAGGTCTTGATCTATTTGAGCAGAAAAGCTGGTAGTTGGTGGGTTTTTTCCTTCTTTTAACATACTGAGAATAGCGAACACAGAAAGGAATTTATCTCCTTTGTGGTCTTCAGACATTACTATGATAATGAGGATCTAGCACTGAAGATTTGATTTCTCTGAAGGTAATGGATTTAAAGTTGCCCTTCAATAAAGGAAAAATGATACTGCAACTTTACATTGAAAAGTATCTTGCACTGATAAATATATTTAAAAAAATTATATGTTTATAAAGTTATTAATTTGTAAAGGCAGTGTTACAAAATGTTCAGTTTATATTGTTTTAGATTGTTTCATAATTTTTAAAGTGTAAAATAACATATTTTTTTCTTTATTGAAAAACTATAAAAATCTTCTGTAGTAAAATGATTTCATTTTACTGGTATATTATTGCTTCATGTTTTGTACCATCATAAAATTTTGTGCAAATTTTTTTTACAGAAATTTTTATTTTCTATGACAATATGACACTTGTAAATTGTTGTTTCAAAATGAACAGCGAAGCCTTAACTTTAAATGACATTTGTATTCTCAGACACTGAGTAGCATAAAAAAAACACATAGAACTGAACTGTAACTTAAATTTCCAAACTATGACTACTACATTCCAAAGAAACAGTTGAATTAAACATTTTCATAAAATATCCCATAGCCGATGTATTTTATTATACTAAAATGGATTGGTATTATTAAATGGCTGGTTTTATTTAGCATCTTGCAACAAGCACAGTGTTTTAATCACAATTACATTTGTTGGTAGGCAGCTCCAACAAACAGATACCTTAGTGGGTTTGTGCACTGTTTAGGATGGAGGGATCCACCTTTGCCTGACTCGTTCTCTTTCCTTGCTGGAATGCATTCCCACAGCCTGCTTTTTAGACAAACAGGTGGGATTTGAGAGGACAAATCTGCCACCACTTCCCCTTGCCATGGGCCACCCAATGTAACACCCTGTGCAGGTGTTACACCCCCCTTGGGGCTTGCTCTTGGGCAGGGGTGAGATTCGCTGCCAAGTAATGCCCATTTTTGATGTGTTACTCCACTAAATCTCTGCTCCTGTGGTAAGGTTTGCACTCATAAGGTCCCTGCAAATTTCCATCATCAGGGAGTCATCAGGACTCACCCAACCACGGCCAAATTTCCCAAGGGGGAGCACAAGTTGATGATTGAAGCAAATGCAGCCAGGGCAGCTCAACGGGCCTGGTTTGGCATCGTCTGGGTGCCAAACTCACCTGTGGAACACATGGTCATGTGTAGGGAGACCCTGAAGGAGCTAGCATCCAGATCAGAAGCTTTAGATTGCACATTTCCTGCTTTATGCAATACTTACCTATTTTGTTTCCTTTTAATGCTCAGCACTCTGCACGTTAAAGTTTGACAAATCTTTTCTTTGCATTGCACGCATGAACAAAGCCCAGACTGTCAGTATGTCATTAGGTGGAGTATAAACATTTTACTTCAGCTACTTTACCACTCATGGGAAAAATACTGTACTTATTACCATATACTTGATCACTTGAAAAGAACGTATTGAATCTTGTCTCCTCAAGAGAACAGCGTTGTGTGTACCTGTTCAAAATATGAGATGGAACTACAGCAAGCACCTGACAAAATCCCTACTCAGAGTATGGATTGCTCCCAAAAAGTGGCTGTGAAAGCTGCTGTCTGTAGAACCACTATACCCAAATTCCTTAGAGGTGTACTTCATTGCACTCCGTTTGCTTCTGTGATAACCAGCCACAGGGCTCTTCGAGGGAACATAAACGGCAATGGAATTGATTAGTGAAAAAAAGAAATCTATAAAGTGAAACTGTGGAGGATGGTGTTTAGGAAAGAGAGACAAGTATTTTAAGTAAAGAAAATTCTCTTTCATTCAGGGAAAATTAATTTGCCCAGAAGCTAACAAGTGCTTGGTGCTAAACCTTCTGTTTTCCACACCAAATAGGCTGCCTAAAGCGAGGACAAAAATGGTGCAATGGGATCTGAATTACTTTTCAGAACATAACTTGTAAACTTGAAGAAAAAGAAGAGCAGATGGAAATAGCAGATGGGTCAGCTACAGACAAACAGTGCCAGAAGTGCACAGCTATGAGGGTCATGGTCTGTAAAAGGGGTCTTTGGCAGGTAGTGAAAGCAAACCTCTTCATTTTTTCACCAATCAAAGGCACCATCCCAGATCCAGCAGCCACGTAGCCAGTTCCATTTCCTTTCCTTTTGGCAGAATGTAAAATACAGCAAAAGGCAGGTGCAGAAGAGAGGGTGGGGGCAGCGCTGCTGGCGTAAGATTGGGTGAGGCCCATCAGCGCCGTGGAAATGACAGCAGTGCCCACCTGTGCAAACTTGCCCTCTGGAGCAAAGCTGCCAGTCCCGCTGGAGATGAAGCTCCTCCATCCTCAGAACCTACCTTTTATGAGGCATATGAAGATCTGACAGGTGCAAGCTAATGCAGCCATAATTTTGACCCTCGCAAGTCTTTTCTTATGTACAATTAGTCTGTTCCCAAGTCAATTCTTCTAAGCTGCTTTGCCAAAGTCAAATGTCAAAGTTGGGTTGGATTTTCAGATTGTGGCATCTGGACATTACATCCCAGAAGTAATTCCCTTCCCATTCCTTAATTGTCCTGTCCTTTGCAATACATTATGCCTAACAGCATATTGGTTCAAGCAACATTAATTTGTTAGAGCTTTAATTTCTTATTTTATATCATTTTATGCCTCAAGTCACCCATAACCACAATTTTATCTACAAGTGTCTGTTAAATTATAACAGAGTGTGTCTGATTTTTTTTTTTTTTTGCCATGGGATATGTTGTATAGATGTTTTATTTGCTGATTAGTCCCCCTGTAGTCCCTAATTGCTTTTCCACAGTAGGTCAGTTCTCTATATACATTTCCATTCTCATAGCTACACACAATCAAGCTCTAATCTTATCACCTCAGGACTGATGGTGTCTCAACGTTTATAACTGAAAATCTCATTAAAAAATCTTCTGGCATTTTTCACAGATGGATGGAGTCTTATCATGTGTCCAAACCTAATTCTATCTTCAATAATCATATTCTCCTATTTAAATTTACATTGTTTTTACTCATCTCTCAGACATTTGATTCATGTCCCTGTCATTGTACTGCATCACTGTGCACCATGCACTGTATTTTATCACAGACAGTTGTGTTTCCATAATGGGTGAGGTGAGTCTGAATTGAAAAAGGAATTGCAGTCTTACTGGAGCACCAGTGGTACCAGAGAGAGAGGTCAGGTGTTTCTCTCAATGGTAGAAGGTAAGGAGAAGGTTTGGCAGGGTTTGGCAGGTGCTGGCATGACAAACACTGAGGGATTTGATGTTGAGAGTCTGGAGGATAAAGGGCTTGCCTGAGGAAACAAGTACTTCTGGTGACAGGAGCTGCTAAGAGGAATACCAGGAAAATCCATTCATTTCAATTCCTTCATTTTTCCCTGACAAAAAAAAAACCCCTCACAATTCTAAAAAAAAATGTCTGCAATATAAAAATGTCTCTGGCATCTGCCATGCACTTTTAAATCCACAGGCATGGAAGAAGGGAGTGGGGGTACCAACCCATCTGTTAGCTGAACCTAAATGGTGGATTACTAAATTCAGAGAGGCAATGGGTGTGGATGCAGCTTTGAAGATCCAAGCAGCATCTCAGGGCTGTAAGACGCATTCTTCATGCATCCTTTTCATCTTGAAATCTTTTCACCTTTATTCCCTTTTGTCTGCATCATGTTGGTTTATGCCACTTGTTTCAAAGTAAATTGCCTGGGCTGAACTACTGGTTTGTATGGTTTTCTACTATTAAAATATTTTTCTGTAGTGCAATTTATGCTTCCTTCACTGCTCAAATACTTTTGTAGCATTTCCCTATGCATTACTAAGGCATGAATAGCATGGAATAAGCCCACCCGATGCCACACGTACCATGTGTCAGAAGAGAGAAGAGCCCACTTTGTCCCACGCCTCCTCTTCCACATCCCTGCCAGGGATGTGTACTCCATGTCAGAGACCCAGACACTACATCTTTAATAAATAACCTACCTTTCAGGGAGCCTCAATGCTTTCTACATCATGCCTGATATCTTTGCATTAATTAAATATTGATATCAATATTCTTACTAAATATTTACTTACCAGCTTCATAACTGTGAGCATACCAGAGTGGGTCAGTGGGTCACTCTCATTTTGCCTTTTGAGACTACTAAGTAGACCACAGTGTTTCATCTTTCTCTACTTTTAACCTGCTAATCTCTGTTTCTCATAGCTCTATCATCAAGAAAAAAAAACAAAGCAAAAAACAAAAACAAACAACACAAAAGATAGGTCTATGCAATTTCTATTTACATGACTGAAAAAAATCCATTGAATATGTAAAGAAATACAAATTTGTTTTTATTTTGAAATGTGTTTTTGTGGAGTGAAGCGGAAAGTCACCTGACTGGTTGAAGGTAGTATTTGAGATGTCTGTGAGGCAGTAAGCAGACAGCCACTGGAACCTTCTGAAAATTAACCTGTAACATCTGGAAAGGGTTAACAAGGCTGCAAAGTGATGAGAGCACAGGAATATCAAAGTAGGCAGGCATTGGTTTTACCCCAAGCATGGCTGAAAAAATGGAAGAAAAGCAGGAAAATACTTAGTGTTAAGGGTCAATCAGAAAGGACCTTCTTACTCTTGGTTCTACTTGTTTGTCTTTTAATTAGCCCTCAGAAGATGGAAGGCAAAACAAGGAATGAGCTGAGCTCCAACTCGGTCCCACCTCCAGCTCATGTGGAATAATCCATGCTCTGCAGTTACCATGCATCTCTGAGACTGAGGCAAGGAGAAGTTGGTACCACGACCCTTCGTGTGAAAGATCACTGGCCCCCAACACCAACCCCTTTGCATGTTCTCCAAACAGCTACATGCAGGAAGCAATACCACTCTGTACCCATAACCTGCATTTCAAATGCATTTTTCATGCCCTACACCATATTATCTTCCTTTCGTATTTCTTTGGCCTTTCTTCTTCTTAGGATGAGGGCTGCCAATTAAGCCACATTTCCCCAGGCTCTGTCTTGTATGGTGCAGGGCACCCCAGCTCCCATTTACCAGCTTGGGAAGCCCAGCATGGGACCAGGTCTCCCGTTCTCTCAGCTGATGCTGCTCCTCTGCCCCAGCGTCTCCTGTCTTGATGGCTGTTTTGCATCACTATCTTGTTTGCAAGAGGAGGTCATTGAAAGTTCACCTGAAATCTAGACTCTTATTTCACTGCTGTAATCTCTAGGTGACTAAGGATCATCTTTGCTACTTTTAACAAGTCTTTTCACAATCTATACCCTTTTCTTCATGCGTACTGAGGTCTTAAAGTGGTCAACTTAAAGCCATATATCTTGATAAAGTGGCTGAGTTACTGCTGCTGAATGGGAGGCCATTATCTACAATTAGTTTATGGCTCTTAATAGCCATTATTGCAAAAGATGGATTTCTCGATAGGGTAAGTGTCTTACCAAAAATCCTGTTAGTAGTCCGGCTTATGAAAACTTAAATGGTAGCTGCTTTCTGGAAAAGATCAGGTTGCTCTTCAACTGAAATAAACGATTACCAGCTTATTACTCTGGGTAATAAATAGGTTATATGCATTATAATAATTATTATAACTTAATATGAGGACTATTTGGTTCTTCGGTGCTGTGCACTGTATGCAAATGTGGGCAGCACTAGATAGACAGACTGAAAAAAAGCTGTGAGGATGTCACCATATGGTTTAAGAGAAAAATACCAAACATCTCACAACTAGAGGATGTAGTAACTTGCCTCAGAGTAGCAGCTTTTCTTTCTCTGTTTACAGAAGTATGGTGGTTAGAAGAGTTAGAATGTGTGTCTGCCAATTCATTGGAGAAAACTATGGATTTATGAATCTCCTTGAGGAAGTGCCTCCTGATGAAGGACACAAAGGCGCAGAGAGTAGAGGCAGAGTAGATGAGGTCATGAACTTCATTTTACTTCTCATCATGAGTAATAGTGCTAAACTGATAGTCAGTCAGATCTCTCATTTTCTTTAATTTAACGCTATACTTCTTGCTCCTTGCATTACTGACCCCACATTACAACTGAACCATGCGTTTTATTACAATGCTAAGCACTGCTTTAAATGCACGGGGAGACTTCACTGCATTTTATACTGAACAGTTATGTGCGGTGAGTTTTGTTCTTTTTACACGAAGAACCGATTCAGAGCTAACAACTTGTATAATTTTAATCAAGTCTCATTTCACACAGGCTGTGAACTTTAATATAGATTTCTGTTTCTTCTGGGCTTCAAATACAGTGTACAGCTCAACACAAGCCTGACCTTTGTGGTTTCGTATGGGCACACACTTGCTGAAGGCACTTCATTAGACATCAGGGGCAATAGGGCTTTCAGCCTTGTTGCCAACTTTCTTCAGAGCTGCTTCTGATTAACAATATATACATTTTAACCAATGTCACATTGTCCATGTATTAAATATAGCAAGCGCACATATGTGCATATCTTTGACATGCAGCTGTGGTTCTGCATCAGAAAATGAAGGAGCACTAAGGATGAAGTGAATGAAGGAGTGTTTGCCTAAAAGTAAAGGTGTGTGCAATTATTAAATATCTGGAGGTTTGAGTCAGGTTTGTGGATTCCTTGTGATGGTATAATGCATTTAGAAACGCAAAGAGCTTCTCTACAGGCAGAAGTATTTTCAGGCTGTTCTCTCTGCTCTTTTCGCTCACTTCCTAACTCAGATTTAAGAAAGTCTGTAATATTTGGCAAATATTTTGCTCTACTATTTTATGCATATAATATTCTTTGAGATAAATGAATTTGTATTTAATGTTTATATTGTGATAGTCCCTACAGGATTACAATTCATGGCCCTGTAAAGCTAAGCAACATTAAAAGATACAGAAAATGTGCATTCCAACCTCACAGACAGGAGCTGTAATGTGGCTGCTGTGACCACAGGTGGTTCTGAACCCAGTGTCTTTGTCACTTACCTTTATTGCCAGCTCTCTCTCTTGTATTTTCCAAAGCAGTTCCTGGATTTTAGGATCAATATATCAAAAGCATGGGATGCTAAGAAAAATGTGGTCAATTAGTCTTCAAGAGCAGCATCCAGCTTCCAGTCTATCACTGGGTAGGTTGGGCATCATCTCCAAAGTGTGAGATACCTTCACTGTTTCAGACACCTACCCCATGGGGTGAATTCTCCTGTTACAGTATCAGTTTCTCTTGTCTGTACAGTAGCTTAAATTAACAGTTTGGATTTAAGGGCCTATATTTTAGATTGATAAAATGAAATAAAAATAAAAACCTCCTAATTATTTCTAATTATGTGCAAACTAGTTGTGGTTCTGTTTGGTTTTACCAAGGACAAGGATCTGAACTGCTTTGACTGATTTTTACCTCAGTTCGTTTTGACCTCTGGAAGCATTGGTCCACCTGCTAGTCAGTGAGCAGAGGCTAAACGTCACCACTCAGGTTATAGTAGGACTCTCAAAAGCCACCAGCTCGGGTTCAGCAGTGGAGGCAAATATGTGCTTTGAAGGTAGGTAGAACACTGGGTCCTTCATCACTGTGTCGGCCACTGCTACCTCCAGATTTATGATACGCCTTGAAGAAGCTTTATCCTACCCTCATACTTAGGTAGGCTTGGGTCTACTCATCTCTTTATTCAGAGTCTAGAACTAAGAATTCGACCTGGTTTTTTATAGGCTTGCTAAATTTGCTTCTCAAATTGGTTTTGCTCTGGCTCCACAAGGTAATTATAGTGTTTCCCACAGTGCTGCAGTTCAGACCTATAGTCACCTACCTCACAATCACCTATTCATTTTCGCACTTCTTTTTGTGTTTTGGTTTTGTTCTGATCTATCTGCGTAACTTCACATAAAGCTGAGGGTTTTCTTCTTAGAGATTTTCTCTGCCTACAATTTTATTCTCTTGTGACTCTGTGAATAAAAAGCATCTATTTCAGAAGTGCAGCTCTTAATTCTCTCCAGGAAGTCTCAAACTTCTGAAACTTACAGCTTTATTTTATAACTTCACACGCATTTCTAACCATTCCTTTAGATGGTTTGTTAAGTATTTTTCTCAGCAACAAGCACACTTATGTCCATGACAGGCAGCATGAAGGATGACCCAAAATCATAGTCTGCTTTTAATACAGAAGAAGGCTTCGTGAGTATATTAATGAAACCTGACAGAACCCTGAAATGAGCTGGAAGAAACTATAATCAGAAGTGTTAGTAAGAATTATTACAGTTATTATTATTGACACCACTGTGCTTGCAGTGAACCTCGAGTTCTTTTCTGATCGTTTCTTATTAGGAAAAATCAAATTTCTTATCTGAATATACATTTTAACAAAAGGGCCATGACATGTCTTCCTTCTTTTTGCATTTATGTGGGCAAACAGGACAGGTCCCAGTAGATGCCATATAAATCACCATATTGAAGAAGCTTATTCTGACTTTTTGGTGCTTGCTACACTAAAGAAACAGAGGCATTCATACTACCTTCATGTTTCTCTTCAATATACTTGCAAATCTCTATGGTTCAGATCATAATCATTTCCAAGCACAGTTTCTGTTTCTCCATCCTCACTGTGCAGAATGAAGATAGAGATTTTCTGATTCTCTCTTCAATCATTCTAAAAAACCCACCTTTCTTCTTTTATGATTGTCATGTCAGGTCAGTGCATGTTCTAAAACAAATATGAGTGTGTACGGGAGACATCTGTGACCCCTTAGGTGCACATGTTATCGAATGTCTGGAAGATACTGTGCAAACAAAATGCACAGATGATAGAGAAATGGAAAATGGCTCATCATTTCCAAGCCCTTTAAATCGGAGTAATCAGACATCCCAAATCTGCTGAGCTATGTTGAAGCTGGAGAAAGTACAGAGCAATCAAAATCTCACTGCCCTTCCTGCCAATGGTACTGCCAGACCCACTTTGACGGGCCTTACTCAAGGAAAACAGCACGGAAAGTCAGAGGGAGCTTTTTTGGAGAAATGTTCAGGGCTACTCTTCACTCTTGCCAGCTGAAAAACAATGTCAGTGTCTTAGAGGACTACCAGCAGACAAGTAGTAAGTGCCATAGTAAAAGAAGACTGTAGAAGAAATTGAAAATTCAAAGTTAATGTTAACCTACTGCAGAAGCAGAGAAGACTGGTCATTAGCAATCCACACAGGCTTTCAAATATGAAATAATCATTATAACTGTTTGTACAGTTCACAATTTTAGCCTTTATCATCACAGCTTAGCTATAGCTCCCAGCACTGAAACTATTTTTATATTCAATGCAGTATATTTGTTGACCTTACTTGTATGAAACCAGGATCTGTAAGTTCATAATGTACATTCAGAATGTAAGAAGCCCCCAGATGGCAAGTTTCAAAAAACTCCTGATGCTAACAAATATACAAAGCCGCTTATTACATCATTTTCTAAGGTTAGTAGCTCCTCATTCCTCAAGCAGTTGAAATAATTTCCGTTCCCTAGGCATGCTGCTTGGTGCACGACTGCAGCAGATATGGGTTCACTTCAGCCACGTAACTCACAGAACTCATTAAACATCCAATTTAGCTGTTCTGAGTTACAGTTTGTGAGAGCTCATTTCTCTCAATGCAAAAGAAACTTCAGAAGACAAGTCTCGTCTTCTCCTCTCCCCCAAATCAGTTCCAGTGCTCAACTCCTGCTGTAAATTACTATTCAGTGCAAGCCAAAGTCTCGAGAACTTGCTGGCCTGTTTGCTATTGGCAAGCACATCACAATCATTCAGCAGTTTTTAGGGTTTTTTTAAACTCTTCTGCTCTTTATTTCACTGGAAAGGATGAAAGCAGAGGAGGTTGATTAACATGGACGTAGGATCTATCCAAGATTTTTGACCCAAGAATCTGGTAGCCATCATGTGCATCAGCAAGAATACTTTAAAATACATCTGTAAGATTTGGCATCATCTCAATATTCCACACACAACAAAACCATACGACTGTAAAATCTATTTGATGGCCATTGGTAGTGACAGGACTTGTCTTTTTAAATTCCATCTCATCTCTAGAGTAATTGAACTCTATTTGCACCATAGTTCAGCTCTTAGAAGCTTGAGTTCCACCTTCCAATAAATCATTATCATTTGACTGCAAAGACTTCACTCTCTTCCAAGCACTGAAGAGCAATGCAGGTCCAACTCTGAGAAATAATATTCCAAAGATCATGGATATTTTTAGACCTTTAAAGCAAACTACCCCCATGGAGTGAATAAAAACATATCTTGTCAGCCAATCAAGATGAAATGATTCCCTGAAGCAGGGATTTGGCACTGTGAGAACGTCTTTAAAGCTTGCTTTGAAACCTGCTCGAACACAAGCTCGAGTAAACAGAAAGAGTTACTGAGGAGTAGTTAAAATACTGTATATTTTATGTGTGAGCCTAGATTCTACATGGACAGAATAATCAAATATAAGTGAAGAGAAATAGTTCATTAAGCAATGAGTGTAACTGCAGTTTCCTAACATATGTCTTCATCTCTGTACAGACAATGGCTTCTATTGTTTTCTTTAGCTTGTGAAATAGAACCAGCTGTCACCAACACTGTTGCCTTTTCAGAAAACAGAGCATTTGGCTGTGGCAAATTGTCCAGTTTTTCTAACTATTCAACATACAGATTCATGTGTCTCTTTTCTGAAGATTTTGCACTGAAGGGCTAACAAGAAGATACACAGCTTAGTCATATTACTGCCTTCAGCACTTAATTAAAGAGGGTGCTACTAGAAAAGTGGATTTAATCCCAGTGTTTTAATTGAGTTCTAGCTTGGCACAAGTCCACCTGTCTGGATTCAATTGGATATAGCTCTCTCCTTCTTGCTCCAGACATTACCATTGCCTGCTCCCATTGAACTGCTGCAGTGATTCTCCCCTTGCATCTGAGCACATATAAAGGCAGTCCTAGAATACAGAAAGTCTCCTGCATAAAAGGGATGTAACATCAAAGCTACTATTAAAAACTAAAGCATTACACCATTTACATGTTCAGTTGTCTGAGGGAGGCAGGTGAGTTCACACTCTGACCCCATACTGAGTGTGATGGTGTAGCCACAACACGGGACTCAGCACAGACAACTAAAATCAGTTCAGAAAAGCATCATCTGTCCTGCTAGCAAAACCCAAGTTATCACTTCAAAATTGTGCTGGACACGTTTATACAAGGTGCAGTGATTTCATAATGAATTACAAAGGGGACAGAGATTTCCCTCTCACAGTCGCAGAGTGGGTGAAGCCAAAGCCCTGAATGCACTGAAGGTGAGCATTACTGTGCAGTTTCATTTTACTCATCTTTGAAAATCCTAACTAGTTAAACACAAAGACTATCAGAGGAGTAGACTTCTTGGAGGCAGGATTATAACAAGGAAGTGGCAAAACTTCTGCTATTAAAACTCTTATATTTATATATCATGTTAGTGGTCCACAGATGGTAAACTTCCTAGAAGTGGAGAGGAACCCAGTACAACCCAAGGTCACAGTTCAGTTATCTTAGGGCAGAAAGGGCTCTGAATCCTGCAGGTACATAGAGTCACCAGGCTATCAGTTCTTCACCAAAAAGAAAACAAAGCAACACAAAATGGAGGTCTCAATTTTCTCCACTTCACACAACCAATTTTAAAACCTGACATTGCAACCTTTCACCTCAGGATATTCTGTGACTCTATTCCATGATTCTATCTGCTGTCTCTAGCCAAAGAGTTGCTCAGGCATATCATGAGGAAGAGGAAAGGACAAGGGTGGAAAGAAGCAAAGAAAGGGACATGAAAGCAGGAAACTTGAAAGGAGTGAGTTAACATCCTCCTGCAAAACACCAAAGAAAGAGATCAAGCGCTGTCACAGCAGTGGGATTCATCTTCATCCTCTCTAGTCATTCAAAGTGAGGTCTAAACCATCCATCTAATTTCCTTCTGTGGGTAGAGATGGGCACCTCCAGAAGGCAATTCAGCTCACAATTCTCAGGTGTCTGTCTGGGTCAAAGACTAATCCCTCATGTTTCAGCAGCCATGTAGCTACATCCACCTCTGAATCAAGGCTTCTTGGTTCATTAAGGGATGAAGTGTCAACCTAGGCGTTGCTTACCACTCCCAGAGCCTTGATCCTCTCTCACATCTAACTTCTACAGCTTATCCGTTTAGCCCCTCCTTCAGATGTAGGAAGAAACTCTTGAAAGACACTTGAACTTTTAGAGTCAATACGGCACTGGGCATGAGATCCGTTATATTTTAGAACTACTGAAAAACAGACTGTTCTCTGCACAGATACCAGCACGCCTGATCTGTACCAGGATGATGGCTCTGCTTCCCCTGAGGTGACATATGTGAAATATCGAGACTACACCCCCTCCCCACATGAAAGCAAATACTAAGAATTGCACATGTTTACCAGCCCGAAAGCCCTGCCACATAATACAATTACAACCTGCCAAGCGCTTGCCAGTTTCACTCTCTGAAAAGAGCATTTTGCCACTCTCAGTTTCCCCATCCATTCTGCCGCTAAAAAGACACTAAATAACATTAGTGACAAAGAAGGAGATATTGGGGGGGGAGGGGGGGGGAGGGGAAGAGAGCTATTTTTCTCACTGAAAATAACTGTGTAATTAAATATCACAATGTGCATTGTTAGACCTGTTGAACTTACTTGACTGCACCATACTATGAAACTAAATTCATTCACTTGCCTGGCAGGAGGCAAATGCCTAATTCAAAGTTACATATTCCCAGATTCATCTTCATAGAAAATTATAAGATAACCGGAGGCATGTTTTGTTCTGTTGTTTTAATTTAGGATAGACCCACAAGGCTTCATACTGCGCAAACTCTGGAGATGAAAAAGTGCCTTCTAAACTCATCTAAACCTCAAGTGCCCAATATCCTCATGATTTTCAGAATCATCCCAGCCTCAGCACTCAAACAGGTGGTCCAAGGAGCAGCTCACTCTCTCCTCTCCTCTGCACAGAGCCACTTCTTCCCAAAGGTGAAACCATGATTCATATCTGCATTTTTGCCATACTTCTCTCTTTCATGACTTCTGCTCTTAAGAAAGACCAATGCCACTGGCAGGGAATTTTCCTCCATGAGGCTGTTCTCTCTTTTCTGTCTAATGTTGTGGATATCTTGTTATTTTGTGAATTACTTTATTGTTGTGATTAGTCTTCAGCTTCTTCAAAGGCCGGAATAGGGGCTGGCTGCCCTTAGAAATAAGTGATATAGAAGTATTTTTATTCTCTAAGCTCCCCTACATTAGTTAGACTATTACTTGGGCTGGTTTTTGTTTTACACTGATATAGGGAGGTGTTACAAAAGAGGAAGTGATAGCCCTAATCAAATGAGAACCTAAGTCTCAGTGTTCTTTTACCAACTGAGACAAGTTACAGGCACTAAAAAAAGGTCCCCTCAAACTTTCATCACTCATCTTCCCCTTCCCCTTGGAATAACTGCGTTGTTTCTCCTCTCCCCCACCCACCAATCCCACCAGTCTGCAGGAGACTCAGGTTTGGTCTCACACCTGCTGTGGCAGTAGTAAGGCTGCAAGAGGATCTGGGAATAAGAGAAGCTGCAGGCAGCCAAATTCCTCGCCTGTACCTAACACGGGGATCATGTCAGCTGGGCATGAAGCTGAAAGCATTTCTCAAAGTGCAAATGGCTCCTCACTTTCAGAGGTAACCTCCCACAGTGGCACCTTTACTTTATAGTCCCAGCACTTGGTGACCACAATGCAGGGTGGCCAAGTCCTTTGTGATCCACACACAGTTTGCCATTACTCCCAGCCTGCTCTCATTTTCCTATGCCAGAGGTAGCAGACCTGGGGAGAACAGCAGGTCACACTAGAGGACGGCAGATGTGTGCGGCTGGTAAGGAGGCCACTGTTCACGGAGGCCTGCTGGAGGCAAGAGGGATGATTCACACGGGCTTGTCTCTCTCCAGCTCGGGAAGCTCCATGATGTGCAAGGAGCCAGCAGATTGCAGAACACGCCTGTGCCATGTGGCGCTCGGAGGGAGCAGCTTGTGGCACTGCAGGTGCTGGAGGTGCTGCTGCTGCTGCCTGTGCCTGCTGCTGCTGCCTGGCACTGCCGGCTGTCTGCCAGTGCTGCTGCTGGACCGAGCAGGGACCAGCAGGGACACACAGCAGGGATGGTGGGCTAGCAGCAGCAAGGTGTGATGGCCCAGGCTGTTTGGAGATGTGGGAGTTTGGAGGAGGCAGCGAAGGACTCACGTTGTGGGGAGGGTTTGAGGGAAGCAGAGGGGGATCGTGTCAGTGTCTGGGGGGACATCTGAGTTGGGGCAGTGTGACTCGCAGGAGGGCTGAGAGAGTCGCTGGGGAGGGAAAGGCTCTCAGCCCGATGAACATGCTGGATTGTTGCTTGTAGGACCTGGCAATCTGGGCACCCCTGTCATAAGCATTTAGAGGCACTTTGGGTTCTGTCTTTCCCAAATGAGTACTTGTAAGTCGCCTTGATGTTAATGAGAATTACATGCACGCATCAGGGAAAGAATAGTCCCTCTACAATGGGCATGTGACAGCTAAAGTGCATCAGTCAGGAGGGAAACAAAAGAGGTCATAATTTATGTAAAAGGTTCATTTTTAATGTAAATTCTGCCCCCAAATGTTCTGCTTACCAGCCTGAATATGTGGTATTTGGCAGCGGAAAATGAAAGGGGTGAAAAACTCACTGCTGGCAGGTAACTGCATAATGTGATAGATTGATTTAAAATCCTTGTCATCTTTCTTTTTCACCTGCATACATAACGATCCTCTGTTAGTCATTAGGGCTCCTTGTACCTTCAGCACTCTAAAAAAATATTGGCTTTGAAATGATACTTCATTGTTAAGGAATTTTTGTCAGCTAGCTCCATTTATCGATGTATCAAAGCCATTTTACAAGAGATAGGCTCCACTTTGGCACAGATAGCGCATACATTACACGCCTTGCGAGGACTCATCTCATTCCAGCACTGAGTGGAAGTGCCAATTGCCACTGCGGTACATAATGAGCCATGTCACCCGGTGCTGGGGACAGCGAGGAGATGCGCATGAATCAGCCCCCAGTGTTTCCTCCCGGCCAGAGATGAGAGGAGCGGGGACATGAGGGTCACAGCAGACACATGCTTGGGGTACTCCTCTGCCCAGAGGAGCAGGGGGCTCTGCTGTCAGGGCTCCCAGGTGAGGGGGAACATATGTCACCAAGCTGCATTTTTCTGTTGTTCTATTTACACCTCCTCCCCCGACAGCAAGAGACAAGCCAGGAAACACTCTTTTCTGCAGCCATATGTGTGTCTGCAACAAGGATTTTTTTCAGCGTTATTGGTGATAACTGAGGGTGTCACATTGCTTTGTGAGCAAAATTTTGTGCATAAGCCAAACAAGAGCAAGACCAGCAACTACCTCCAAAGCTGTTCAGGCTGTCATGGGAATTAAATCATTTTTCTTTGTCCTTTTGTTTAGATCTTCACCTTGTGTTGCCAAGCAACTGCACATGTAAAGTTAATGGCAAAACTCTCCTTTTGGACCAGGCAGATAGGAGGTCTTTGAACTGATCAATCTGGTGTGGAAAAGGTAAGTGTTAAGAATGGAGACAAAGCTCACGGTCTCTTGGATCTCCTTGTATTTTCCGTGCATCCTAGAAACAGAGGGTGCTGCAGCAGAGATGGCCAAAGGCTTTCCCGTGCACGGGTTATTGCTGTGCAAGTTCAAGGAACCTGAACCCGAGTGCAGGCTATGTCAAAAAGAAAATACCATTGCACCAGTGAATTCCACTCTGAATTATCCTACCAACAGGCTTTCTCCCTCAAAAGGAAAATCTCAATTCACTGCCACTCAAGCACTCATAGTCTGAGCCTCTGCAGCCCAAGAAGGAATCTCTGTCTCCATTAAATCACAGTGAAGCTATAAACGAAGTCACAGCTTCCTGCCAGCAATACCTATTTCACCTTCCAGGTGAAAAACTCAAAGCCCACAGATTCCCTGTGAACTGGAACATGTATTTTTTTTAGGCTGAAGGTTCATCACTTCAATAGTAAAAGAGGGGCCCAAGGCTCTGTCCCAGACTGTCCCACACTCAATTTGCACAACTCACTGAGCACTCCTCACAGGAGTTGAGGAGTCCTGACCATCAGGCACTTCCACCCCCCACCATCAAAGACCCCTGAGCCTGGTCTTTTCCATTCACTGCCTTGCTTTTTCTTTTAGGAATATTATTAATGATCCCAATCCTGTTTTCTAGTTACACCACATAACATCCATGTCTCTCAAGGCCAGGATTTCAAAGGACACACATTATTCCTAATTACATCCTTCATTTTGTAAACTCCTGGGTTTAGAAGGTATTAATGAGATTGGCCTAGTTAGTACTATTTTCAATTCATGATTTTCACCGTGCCTCATATATTTGGCATTACTCCCAGGAGCTCTGCTGCTGGCCTCAGGATACTGCATGGGGACACTTCCAGCTCTCTTTGCAGAGAAGAAACCCAATGAAAGTCAAAGCTTCTGCACCTAAAGGCTCAGAAGAGCACCAATAAAACTGTTAGTTAAAAACAAGCCTCTTGAGTTTTTAAACCAATCAAGCCAGTACAACAACATTAGAGGTTCTGATTTTAATACCAGTACAACTAAGTTGAACCAGTGCAGGCTCAGCTATTTAAACTCTGGTCCAGACACAGCCAGAATAAAGGAATTCATCTCCAAAAGCTATATGTGCTATTTGTGCTCATTTAATCTCCAAAGGCCAATAAATACATCAGTAGGATCCTGAACAAGCTGTGAATGGAAGCCAGAGACTCAGTAAAAAGATGGTTTAGTTTCTGCTGGTTTTCTATGGGAACCAGAGGGAACATGAAAAAAGGCATAAGAAAGGCAGAGAACTGCTGAGGGCTCATGGGATGACTTCAGTTGAGCCAAGTGGAACCTCTCTCACTCTCTGTCTCTCTCACTGAACAAACCTATTTAGAAGCAAATATTATTTTATGTTCATCATTCACACTGGAAAAAAAGTTACTATTGCAGATGAAAAACTATACCATGATAAAAAGAAACTGCAATCAAGCCTAATTTTTGTCACACAGTATCATAGGCGCAGTCATGAGAGTTGAGCTGAGGCTTGGCCAAAAATAGTCCCATGGTATTTCACAAAGTTTGTAGGCTGAACTGACCTGGCAGTTTCTGTGTTTCTCTCTAGTCTGGCATCCTGTCTCAGAGAAACACTTACACCAGCAGCTTCAAACAACAAGAAATGAAACCTCTCACAGCAAACGACTGATTACTGAAGACAAACCAGCTCAGCTTTGTAACAAATGCCCCATATGCAAGAACAGCATAGTAGTTACAGCTCATATAGGTTAAAAATCAAGAAGTCTTCGCTTTATCACTAACAGCATCATGGACCTTCAGCAGCCATAGAACAGCACCCAGAGACAACCATCTCATGCACAAGCTGTCAGCTCTGTGTCACTACTCTTTCTGAACACAGTAAAGGATAGGTTATTTAACCCGGCAAGGTAAATTCAGTTGTGAGCTATACGGAAGAGTAAATACTCCTGTATGGTTAAAATTAAACAGACACAAGTTTAAGATCTCAGCTGAAACTATAGAAATCCATCAATGTGCCAACATCATAATGTAATTGTACACAGCCCAACTCACAGTACTAATATGGTTTAATATTTCCTGAAAATTTTGTCTGAAATTATCAAACATTTTATTCTAGTTTGACAATGTTTTATTTCTTTTAATTCAAAGTATTTGAGTTCATATATATGATGGATAACCTCTTAGTTCTCTTACTTCTAAACAGGAAATTACACTGTAGAGTTCTCTTCTAAGATGTCTGATAAGGTTCATAGCTATATGTACATATGCATACCTGATCAGGGCAGGGATAGAGTTAATTTTCTTCGTAGTAGTTGGTACAGTGCTGTGTTTTTGATTTAGTAGGAGAATAATGTCAGTAACACACTGACGTTTTAGTTGTTGTTTGTAACGCTCACTCTAAATCCGGGACTTCTCAGTTTTTCATGCTCTGCCAGCAAGCAAGTGTGCAAGAAGACTGGAAGGAGCACAGCCAGGACACCTGATCCAAACTGGCCACAGAGATGTTTCATGCCATGGGACATCGTGCTCAGGATATAAACTTGAGGGAATTGTCCAGGAACCATGGGTTGCTGCTCAGGGACAGGCTGGGCATTTGTCAGTGGGTGGTGAGGAATCGTACTGTGCATCACATGTCTATCTCAAGTTTTATTCCTCTCTCCCCCTCTTTTCCATCACAATTATTGTTGTTGTTGTTTTCATTTGTGTTATTAGTAGCATCATGTTTTACTTTGTTTCAATCATTAAACTGTTCTTATCTCAACCCATGAGTTTTAATTTTTTTTCCAATTCTCCTCCCTACCCAGGGGCAGAGGTGTGTGAGTGAGTGGCTGTGTGGTACTTAGCTACTGGCTGGGGTTAGACCACAACACAATATTTGTTGTTAACTTGTATTTCTGGTAGACAATATGTGTTCACACCTAAAAAATCACTTTATCAGGAAAGACAATAATAAATTTCTCTTTGCAAGTGTTCTGTGTCTCCAGAATTCCCTAAGCACCATTAAAGCCTTCCTGGTTCTTTGCAAGCCATGTTAATTAATATTAATTATATATTAATAAGAATACTCTGTGGCAGACAGCAATTCTAGACAGACCACAGACAGATCAAATTGTACCTTTAATTGTGTTTTAAAATATGCAAAGTATAAATTCTATATAATGCCGTTGAAGCTAAGAGGGCTAGGAGGATGTTGTGGTGGTCTCTGTCCTCCTTAAGAGATGTGAGAGATCTCACTGACAGGAAACCATCAGGTGAACACATACCCACAGCTCAAGGAAAGCTGTCTTATGAGTCTTATGTCTTAGGAGTTCCATGCTAATTACCCTCTCTCCTCACACACACCCTGGTTCTTAATGGACAAAGAGACCACTGTGGCTGAGCATATTTCAGGTACACACAGGTTGTTTGCCTAGAAGCACCAAGATCTGGAGACATCAGACACAGCACCAGGACAGCTGACACCAGAGTGAGAGAAGGCCACCTCCAAAGAGACTTGAGGAATAAAACAGCAAGAAGTCCTTGTACAGGCTGGCAGGCAGAACTGGCAGCCTGTGTTGCTGGAAGTCTGAGCTGCAGAGCCTTCTGGTGCCCAGGAAATAAGGAGAGGTACTGAGCCTGCCAGAAAAACCAGGATGCAGGATCTAAGGGTTTATACTGAGCAATCACGTGCACATCAACAGCTGAGTTATGCTACCTGTGGCCAAGCAATTGCCAGATACTGCCTGAAACTCAGAGTCTCCTCTGATGAACAAGACACCTTCTTCAGATAATATTCAGAGACAAGGATTCAGGGTGTGAGGAGTTGTTGGGAACACAGGGATGAGCTCTGGAAGGATGCCTGTAGCTACTGGGGCACCTTTGTGGGTCTGCAAAGAAGGATTTTATCCCCCTTCAAGAAATGCCATGCAAACAGCGCAGCACTCACTAACATTTTTCCCACTGGCTTCTCAGGCTAATAATTTTTAATTTAGCAGAGTACACTAATTTTGCCATTTTAACCTTCCAGTTATCTTTGTGTCATTTTTTTTCCCCAAGAAAGATATTCGGTTAATGTAAAATGTTATAGCCAGGAAATCAAGAGCTTTTTTTTTGTCCCCTGTTCTGGCACTGCCTCCCTCCATGCCATCAGCATTGTCTCAGGGCTCTCACCCTCCCAGTGCCCACAAAAGATTGCAATGATTCCACAGTTGGAGGAACTTGCTGGTTATATTTGACCAGCCCTATATAAATAATAGGAATTTTAAGAGCAAGAAACTCTCTATAAGCCATATGGCATTGATATTAATATATCAATAAATTCCCCCCTCCTTGCAACAGATGCTCAAGTCAGTAGTTTCGCCACACAATACAATGCACTGTTATGTCCTTTCCTGTGAGCAAGAATAAGCCAGATGCTTTTCCACAACACACTGGCAGAAATATGGTGCTATACAGCCAGAAAAAGCAAACTTTACCTCAGCTGCAGATGAATGTCTAAGGAACAGCTTTTTTAAACTTGCTTCCTTAAAACTGATTAATTTTGACAGAGGATTTACCTACGGATATCTCTCCAGATGATCAAATACTGTTGGAGCTGAGACGGGTTCATCATCAAGGAATATGAAATTCCTCTAATGTCACAATTATATTTTTCTTATTTCTTTCTATAATACCATTAGACAAAGGAAAAAATTAGTGATTTTCATTTTTCCTCCATTAACTACTTTTTTTCTTATTTATCTTCTCTATTCACTCTCATTTATCTTCCTTCTCATTTCCTCAGAGAGCAAACAGTGCTAACCTGCTTTCCTACTTCTCTCATTAAATATAATTTTAATTATTTTTACTTCACCTGTACCTATTAGTTCTCTAAAGTTCTCTTCCAGCTGCATATATTAACACCTCACTATTCTAATCATTCTCTTTTGCAAATATCATCACCTAATTTTGGCATTTGGCTCCTCTTTGCTCTTTGATTCTTTAATTGGCATCTACTGCTGAATTCCTGTGGGCCTACAGACCTCCCAGTAATTCACATTACCAACTCCTAAGCCTCCCTACATGACTATATATCCCAAACTGTTAAAGCCACCTGAAGACTGCATAACCACGTGATATCCTACCATTCCATGATCCTTGGGTGCATGTTCCCTCCCCACTGCTGGCACTGGCATTGCCACTCGTGCAACCACGCATTCAACCAGACCACAGCTGCTCTTTCAGTTCTTTGTGCCTTTTTTTGGGAAGTAAATTCTCTGCCAGATCCTGCCCAAGGGGGCCAGCAAGGAGATGAGCAGAGAGGGAGAAAGGCAGGGCTGCCTTTTTTGCCCACAGGGCACACAGGAGGATTCACAGCAAGTGTGAAACTGCCATCTGGTAAGTGCAAAAACCACACAGTGACAGGAAGAAATGTGCATTTAGATTCTTTCCAGCTACCACTTTTCTGTTTTAATCACAATCACAGTTTCATGTGGGCAGTGCATTGCCCATGTGGGGAGGGGGTTGTTCGTTGCTTCACTGAACTGTTAAACTTCACCAGGCCTTCGGATCAGCCAAGAGCAGAGCACACGACAAGAAACAGACAGGTTTTGCAGCCCTTAGTCATCGGCTTCAACGGGAGTTTGTCTGGAGGGGAGGAGGGAAAACCGTTAACGAATAGGCCTAAAAATAAATGCAAGGGTTTCCTGACATTGTTTTCTGGTCCTCTGTATTCCCCCTGTGAAGGAAAAAGAACAGTGGGATTCAAACTGCATTTTAGTTTGTTGTTAAAACTCAGATCCCAAGAAAATATATAACAGGACTCGGAAACAAAAGCAGGTCCTGGTAGTAGCCATGATGACCTTCATTTCTGTTGTTCCTGGCATTTGTGAAAGAGAAAGGAAATCACCCATCATTACCAACACCCCTTCAAATTACTAGTTACAAGCTTAGGTATCCAAAGACTTCACACTTAGAGGACCTTCTTTCCTCCAAAAGCCAGACCACTTTTATAAAAGAAACCAGTACATTACACTTATAGGTAACATCATAAAGTTTTCCATGTCAGAGAATATAATGAAAGCTCTAATTGTTTCTTTCAGTATCTTTAGGGAACCTGTCAGAAATTCTCCCACATCTGCAGCAGCCAAATATACAACTTTTCTAGCTATGTATCTATCTATGTCACAGGAGAGGCTTAAAAAAGAAGCAGCAATATTGATCTTTCAGAAATCTATACAAAAACTATTTAGGTTCATCCGTCTTGGATACCATAATGATAGAGCACAGCTCTGGCTGGCTGTTCGGTTCCTCGAAACAAGCTGAAAAGTAGTAGTTTGAGTACTTATTTTCTCTTTTGGAGTACCTCATTGCAACCTGCCCTAAATAAAAAAAAAAAAAAACCACAACTTTTCCTAATGGTCTACAAAAGCAAAAAAGCCCATTTTTAGTGGGGGAGGGCTAGACAAGATGTAAAAAAAAAAAAACCTCCACTGGGCAAACTCCACTGGGGTCTAGATGTATCTGGGGTCTGTTGTGCTGATGTGGCAGTGTATGAGTTCTATCACTGCTGCCCTTCCAATGCCCTCGTGCAGCTGCTGTGGGGGAGTGAGCCAGGGCCTGTGTGGGGCTGAGCTGCCTACCAAGGTTAACTTAAAACTACTTATTCCACATTTTTTTTGCTGTCCTAGCCGGTCTTGACTTCATGTTACAGAGCTTAAGAACCCAAATTATTATTGGTTGACTTCACAAGACCTTCAGTACACAGAAACAAAAGTATAGCTCACAAAGTTAGGTGAAAGATATTTGCTTGACTAAAGGTTTCCAGTGTGAGGAACAAGGGCCAGTTTAACTGCTGTAATTTGCTGCAGGGATGGTTCCTCACCTGGCTTGATGCTTGCCAGATGCTCGTCCTGGTCCTCTGCTCCTGCGACACCAACAGCTGCTTCAGCTGTTTCCCCCACTGCTCTCAGGCATTTTGCTACCCCGTGCACATCTGCTGGGATCCTGAATCCTTTTGACCTGAGTAAGCAAGCATCCATCACCACCCCGACTTCAGCTAGACAAGAATTACAGATGCCCAGAGCCACCTGCTACTCTTCCATCCTTTATTTCCTACCCATCAAGTCACACTGCTCTTGTTTGTTAGGGGCCAGAGTGCTTTGAACGCAAGACAAAGATGTTATCAGCATTATTTCTGTGTACATATCCTGTTTCAGTCCTTTTTTTTTTTAGGTCCTGCCCTCCTTGTGACTTCTCCATGACCTTACCACTTGCTCTGTGAGAGTGCCTCTGGTTATTGTGCTTCTAAGCTTAGATGCTTTCCTGTTATTGCTTTACCTTGATCTGCTGCGTGCGCTCCCAGCAGACAAACAAGTGGAAAAAGGCTGAAGGTGTAGTCAAAATGCACTAATTTGGAAGTATAGAATATCTATCTGAGGGACAGGGGAATGGAAAAGACCTCAAAACCAAAAAAGTGTATTAGATATAAGAAATTATGTCCACAGATTGCCATTTTTCTTCTGATGCAGTTTAATAGGACAGTTCAGCTTACAGAGATGATCTGGGTGCTGTCCTTCACCACTCTGACTAGTGAGCATTAGCTCAGGAAAGTGGCTAAATATTACACAAACTATTATCAGAGACAGTTTTGTAAAATGTACACCTGCAGATGTAGGGCTGCCACTGTTTGTTTGGATTTTCACTCTCCATCTCACAGCTCAAAGCCAGAGAGGGCAGGGTGTTCCTGGCCGGCCGGTGAAGCTGGAGCATCATCAGTGGAGGCAGAGCACAGTGAGGAGCCAGCCAGGCCGGGAGGCAGCTGGCATCGCCTGCATTGATGCAGAGACCAGCCACCAGCTCAAATCCCTTCTCCAGCTTCTGCTCATCTCCTGATAATATAATTACTTGATCAAGCCCCAACTTCATCAAAGACAAACTTGATCTCTGAATCACGACATGATCCAGGGACAATGGAATTTTTACAGTCAGGATGAAATGCACAACAGGAGCTTTTACAGTCAGGATGGAGCTGGGAACAGAACATTTTTGGATGCTGAGAATTGACATTCTTCTTCCTGAAAAAAGACAAGCCTCAAGTCTGATTCATAGAATAAAAATAAACATTATACATGAATATAAAATTGGGGACCATTTTCTATAAAGCTATGAATATAATTTAAAACTGGAATGGACCACTATGATTATTTGTTTTGATCTCCTACAAAGTATTAACTACATGAATTCTCTGAATTCTTGATTTAGAAAAATATTTTGACAATATTTATTACAAGCCTGTGACGAATTATCCTCCTTACTAATAAATTGTACTTTTATCATTGAAAATTGAAATAAAATATTGTAGTTCTACAGTGAATGTAGTGTGGTAATACATTAATTCCTTTTCTTATAAAATGTTGAATTTACAGGTTAAAATTCATATCAAATTGCAAATATTTAAATAGAGATTTTCACTGTTTTGACAGCCTTTAGAAATAATCAAATACATACAACGTTGGCATCATTGAAAACCTGTATAGAAACCTGGTTTGTATCCAAAGTCAGTTAATCTCTTTCCAAAATGCATTCTAAATAAGAATTGATTTGGTAACATTTTAAAATTGTATTATCAAGAAAGCCAGGTCTAAACGTACCATTTTAACTCGATTTGCCATTTCTCATTATCATTTTACTATTTATTTTGTCCCATTTTTCAATTGAATGACTTAAGTATTGCCCTTGAGATGCTCCTATTTATAGCATATCTTAGAATTTATTAGGTTCACAAAAATTCAGTCAATGATGTTGACCTTTACAAGAAAGAATCACTCAGACTCCTTAATTCCATTTCACTGCATTGCAGTGGTAGCTATCTTTCTCCATTTTATCTAAATTTTACTTATTTATTTCACTATCCTAAGGTTGTCTCAAACAGGAGGACCTTTTCAAACTTCAGTTTTTCATAGCCTCTTTATTAAATGCAAATTTCCTCTTTTTGTAGTTTTCCTTTTCACTGAAAACCTAGGACAACAGACAAAAATAACCCCTAAGATGTAAGAAAAAAATGTTGGTTAGTGAGGTTTTGTAAGGAGTGTTCTGCAAAGACAGAGAAGCCTTTCCTTCCACGAAAGCATGGACAAGTCCAGACCAGGGCTACGAATCAAAGCGAAAGAGTGACCATCCAGGTCACCTTACAGTAATGTGGGTTTTCTGCTTCAAAATTAATAGTAAGACCACTAAGACTAGGAATACCACCACACAGAAAAAGAAAAACAAACAAAAAAAAAAGCCAAAACAGCTCATGCAAAACTGAATTAACTTAGTAGATTACCAAGAGGTTAAATAAAATGTCTGCACAGGGAAGAACATACATCACTGAAAAGCTTCAGCATACCAAGTAGAAAATGTGACTGTGGATTCACGGAAAAGAAGGTGATGGCAGGTTAATTAACCACATTTCATGGAGCCCTAGAAAGATCACAAAAGGGGCAGAGTCTCAGAAACGGCAGTAAAAGCTGCTATATTTTAACTTTCAGAGTTGGAATTGGCATGGATTTTGTTTGTAGTCGCTGTCACTAACTGCTGACTGTTTCATTCTGGTGTTCAGGAGTATGTGCCCACTGAGGAAGGCCTCAGCACAGAGGTTCTTTTAGAAACTCAAGAGAAGCTAGAAGGATGGCAAGCCCAGACAGTTTCATGACACTTACTCAAGCAGAGCCAAAAGCAAAAACACCAGCTCCAGTGCAATGACGTAACACACAGAGGAGGCAGGTACTTATCGGGGCCATAAAGGGATTCTGTCACGCGTAAGGGTCAGGAAAGTTCATGCTTCCAACCTTTCTTCTCACTTTCTTATGATTATGAAAAAAAGCAGCAAAGTAGCTTCCTCTTGGCAAATATAACACCCTTTCTACCTCACAAGCCATCTCTGCCACCCAAAGTCACCCCATAATCTTGGCTGCTGGGAGAGCCAGCGGAGCAGGCAAGGAAGGAACCCAGCCCCTCTGAGGCATCGCAAGGCAAATGAAGTGATGTCCAGATCCAGCCTCTGGAAAACTCTCCTCCTCTTCATTTTGGAAAGTCAAATTTACCAGTTTACAGCATGCATTTGCAGAAAAATGGATGCTCCCTAACAGACTCTGCAGGGACCTGTAACCATACAGTGTGTGGTGCTCGGGGAGAAATCCCACAGCTCCAGTGACTGCAACTACAGTACCCAGTGTCTGCCTGGTAACAGCAGCTCAGTTCTATCCCTACAAGATGGGGATAAAAGATAAGGACCATTTCATTTTGTAAGACACAGATTAAAACAGAGATCTGCAATCATAAAATTACGACAGAAAAATACATGGCAGGGGTTTCCAGTAAGGCCAGCACCTTCTCAGCTGTCTATCCCTGTCTATCACCTTTGCCATGCTTGAAAAACCTCCTTTTCTGTCAGGATTTTCCAGTGACAGTATTCTCGGTGACAAGTCACACAGCAGTGTGAAAACCCAGCTTATCCTTTCCATTCTTCCTTGATGTTTCCATGAATCACATATTCATTGGATCCCTCTGCTACTTTTCCCAGGAGGAGTATTTTAGTGCAGGGAGGGTGAAAATAAAAGGAGGGTGAGATTTGTCATCACGCAGACAAAAAACTCTGGAGTGTGCTATTTATGGGACACATCTACCTTCTCACTGACCTTGCTTTCTTTGCACATCTATATATCCATTAGAATTTATTAACTATGAATACATTAGGCTCCAGGTGCATAACATAGTGTCTAGAAAATGTATTTTAATAAAATATCCCAACAGCATGTCCAGATAATGCCTGCAATGTCCCCATATGTCTCACTACACAGATCACACAACTTAGTATGTCCCGGTAATATGTGACCTGCAATAGGTATCATCAGCTACACTCATTACCATTTAAGATAGGACGAAAAGGCAAGCTCCTATTAAGTGTTTTTGGGTTTCTAACTGTTCTATTTGATACTTAAGAGCATAACATTTTAATTAAGGGGGTTGTTTTCCCATTATGGAAATAATTTTGAAGCAACTTTCCTCCTGTTTGCTTAAGCAGGTTCATTACAATGCAATGCAATTTACCCAGCTGGACAGGTCTGCAGGTGGCCAGAAACCCATTAGAGAGGTATCTACCTACTACAGGGGAAACTAATATTCAGGAGACAGGAAATCTCACAGGGACTTCGATTTTGCCAGGCATTAACACAGTTGACTGGGTAGCAGGTGGCTGGAAGCATAAATTTCCCTGTAACTTATTTATTAGGTCTCCCTTGTCTCCCTTCTTCTAGAATTATAACATGCTCTTGGCATTGATAAACCCCAGCAAGGGCACACTGTAAAGACACGAGTAGCAAAGTCTTGATAAATATTTTTTATCTATTTGACCTGAGCTATTTGAGCCAAACTGGAGTCTCTTTCTTTTCTTTTCTGAGGAGAAAATAAAATATTCCTATGATGCAAACCTCCCCATTTAGAAATAATTTATAACTGCCTGTCTTCCTGAATAGAATAAGAGTCAAAGAGGAATTAGATTCTTCTGTCACAGCTCCAAACCTCCTTTCAGCCAACTCTTTGCCTGGAAAGCATTCCATCAGCTTTTTTTTCCCTACACTATAATCTGGTTTTCCTCTCTGCTTTTTTTCCCCTCTCCATATTTCCATGATGTCTTCTCTCCCACTGAAGTCTTAGTCCCTATGCTCATTCCTGTGGAAATTGTTTGAGCTACAAAGTTTGGTTTTCACTCACCATACGCCTGTGTACTGTTTATATGTTTCAGTTACCTGGTGCCCCCAAGGAGCTCATCTGGAGTTCATGCTTCCGTGGAAGGCTCATCGTCACATTCACCAGCTCTAAAGAGGTTTACGTCTGCGTAAACCAGAATACAGAAAAGAAGAACATTTTCCATTCATTCTGGGAGGAAAAGCATAGAAAATCTCTCATGAGTGCTTTGGGAGCAGTTATTCAAATTCCCTAGAATATTCTGAAAATTTCAGCATTAATCCACAAAAGCCAAGGTCTGTGCGACTGCACTGCAGCGCTTACAGAGCAGCTTGTGAGGCAGCACTCACGACACCCTCAGTTTCACAGCACACTCACCTGTTCTGCTACAGCAAAGCAGAAACTCGCATGTAGGTATTTTTTTCCATGGTTCATTCAGGACAATCTCATATTCCCCCTCCAGCTCCATGACCACATGTGCCACTTGTGGATGGCTGTGGATTTGTGTAGGATGTAATGGAGCTGTCTCGGTTCTCCCCACTCCCTGTGCCGCAAGTGCCCCACGTCACGGTCTGACACACCACTAACTCCTGTACTGCAGAGAGAGGTCCTGGAGAGGCACAGGACCATATGGAGAGCCATGGTATCCATCTTTCAAGACCAACATTTTTTGGAAAAAGCATTGCTCTATGTGTATTGAAGAAATACTTCTCCCTGCTAACACCTACACAAGTTTTCCTGGAACTCACAGTCTCCGAGTAAGCAACAGATCCAGAAAGTTGATATAGTTACTGTAAGTGGTTTGGAGAATGGAAGTAGGTCTTATATCTGCTTCTAAGAAATTTCATTAATAAGTAAACATATCCATAAATATTCTGAATAAAACAGGGGCATACATTTCATCCACTTAGCAGCAGGGAAGCAATAAAGGATTTCTTTTCACAGGCTCTTCCTGTAAATTATATGGGAGAGCTTCATAAATCTTCTTTGACCTGGTTTAGCCATACACTATGCTTTCCTGTTAAAATATTCACATACAATTAAGTATCCACCAGGCAGACAGACAGGAGCAGGAACTACGGAGATGCAAGGGTAGTCTGTCACAGAAACAGACTCCTCCTCACAATACAAATTACAAAAATCTCCAAAGTGGTCAATGTAAATTGAATCTCTTGAAAACTGGCTTTAACTTGTTGTCATTTCCTTTGTCCTTTCTTCCAAATCATTCCAACTTTTCTCTGTTAAAGCTGGCACACAGAAAACAAATCATTACAGTACCACACACCGTCACTAGACAAATTCTGCTGGCTTCATTCACACACACCTCATCTTCATGACAGTCTAAGGCCTTCAAAATAAGGCTTTAAATAATAAACTCAACCACAAATATACCACCATTGCAATAAATTCACATTAGACATTCAGACACTATGGCAATAAGAGGTTAGATGGCTAGAAAGATACACTCTTAAAGCCACTTGAAACACAATTACAAAGGAAAAGCTTTCAGCTGTGTTTTCCCTTTTAAAAAAGAAAGCAATGCACTGTTCCTTCAACACCTTCCGTTCTTGCCTTCCTTCCAAGTGGAAGACAAAAGGGCCATTTTGCAATCTCTTGACCCCAAAGAAAGCGTCTGCGTCGACCTCGGGGATTCCTGGGTTTGGCCCCAAAATATTTTTTTCATTGCTGTCCTGGACTTTTATGGAAAAACCACTAGCCTGGGGAGCGTAGAAGTTTCTTAGGAATTACCCTTCTACCCAAATACCTGCCTATGAGCAGTGTCCTGGTCAGCTCCAAGGTAAGCAAATGCCATGACATCCTCCTCACCAAGCGGGCACCTACCCTGAAAAAAACAAATGTAGTTAATTCCAAATCATCGAGACACCAACTCCAAATGGAGCCAGGCATCAGGCACATCAGCTACATCCAAAGAAGTAGTGTTTGATGTTGGCTGGTCCCAGAGCACTTTGTTCCACATGCAGGAGCCTTACATCAACCTACGTAAGACTAAGCTCCCTACTCAAACAAAGGAAAAAGCATTTAAATTCACATGCTCTACATGGGCCTGCAGAGGCACTCGGTCCCTGCAGTGATTGCAGAATCCCATGCACCTCATTTCAGCAGTGTGAATTCCCCCTGCCAAGACTAAACGCTCACATGGTTTTTCACTGCCTAAGTAATGATGGTAGGTGATCAGAATCTGGCTTAATACCACATAAAATCCTTGGAGATGAATCATCCCCCAGAATGTATTCAGCTTAATTTCCTGGTAGGAAAAGTGAGTGCTCAAGATGACCCTTTGCAGAGTGAAGTGATTGCAAGCCATACACTTTACTTGTTTCTTCTCTAATGTTTGGTCTTAATTTTTCTGCGTCTATTGCTTTTTCCCCCCCTTTGTATTTAGGCACAAGTATTGTTTACTATCTCATTAAGCTCATCTGAGAACAATCACAAGCTCCATTAGACCACACTGGCAATATATGGCTTTAATTATTTTTTCATAGAAAATTCTCACACTGGAGTAGAGTAATAGAGTGGTTGTGACATCTTGCTACAAATTCTTACGTGGGAGTGCATGTGGTGGGAACAGGGCCTGGGGAGGGCTAATGGAGAGGCAGGAGAAGGCAGAACTGTTCTTTGGGGGTTCTCTAAGGAGAGGAATCTTGGTGAAATATTTCCGTGTGCTACACATTCTAAAAGCACTTCCGTCTTCAATGTCATATTGTCAGAATTACAGATTCATCATGCACTAAGACCTAAATCAGGTCACTAGTCACTTGTTGAGACGATAGCCATACTTTTATTAAAACTTTTGAGCAATTTTGATCTGATACATTTTCATAATACTTGATCTGTAAGCCATATTCTGCTCTTCCTGTATTTGCTGTTTAGCCTACCTTACGACGCAGTAAAAAGTCCTGCCATCTGGCAGAACAATCACAACCTTGCAAATTAGAACATAATTCTGTACTTTCTTGGTACGTTTTTTTGGCAAAGCTTTTGTCCCAAAGTATGAATTCTCCTTACAAGCTAGAAAATATTTTCTAAGATATTTACAGCCAGGAAAACTTTGGTACAAAGTGTCTCTTTTTACCAACTCATGCTGCTTCTAAAAGCGGGGGGAAATAGGCCTCAACGTCCTTAATGCTCTTGGCTTTCACTTCATCAAGGCTTTTCTGTTGAAACATTCAATATTGTCGATAGGAGAATTCTTGCGCTGGCAAGACAGTTTTCCTCTTTCAAGGGATCATAAAATAGCATTATGCATTGAGAGGACCTTTATTCAAATCCTACATAGTAGAGGTTATTCCACTGCCAAGGTTGTCAAGGTCTAAATCTTGGCCTCCCTTTTCCATCTCCCGGATATTTGCCATTACTTCATCTCCAAAGAACTATTTCTTTTTCTCCAATCTCCCCTAAACACACCTAAAGAAAAGCCTTGAATCCTCCAGTAAGTCAGTTTAAGAGCATACAAGCAGCCTGTGAGTGCTCCCCAGAGAAGCCAGCAGAGTCTGAGTGGAGACTCCAGCTGGGATGAGGACAGCCACACTTGGTTTTCCTGCAGGCAAGAGGCTGCTGCCCATGGAAGGGTAGGACAGCTTTGCAGGGGTCTGTGAAAAGCTGTGTGGAAAGCTCTTTAGTCCTTCACTTTCCTCACAGTTTCATGATATTTTTCAAACTACCTGGCTAGGACCTGTGAATTGGCAAGCACCACTGACCTTCTGGCAATTTAATGAGGACTTCAGACCCATTGTTTCAGTTCCAGACTCCACTTCTTTGAAACAAATAGTTGGTGCATAGTGGGTGTATAAATATGCACAGAAGTCCAGAAATTTCCAGCCTCGCAATTCCATTGTTCTGCTGTGATCTCTGGTTCTCAGGGGCCTTTAGCCCTTGTCAGTAAAATCCTGATGGTGAGGAACAGATAACTTAATTACCTTGAAATTGAAGTTTCAGCCTCAGTGTTACCTAGCAATGCGTGCATCAAAAGCATTATGTTTTAAAAGCCATCTGAAAGCATGGGAAGGCTGCCAGCTATACAAATATTGTCATAGTTCTGATTTTCTCCAGCTCCCCTGATAGGCACTCAGAAATGAGACCAGCCTTCCAAGGAGGAAAGACAGCTGGAATAAAGACAACTCCATTTCTATACCCTGAAAACTTTCACAGCGAAGAACTGCACTTGGCTTCGGCGGTGTCATGTGGGTGCCCTCACTCTTCACTGGGGAAGAAGCGCCTCTCTCTACCCTCTGCTGCCTGGAGGAGGCAGGTTCCTATTGAATCAGTTGGTCAGGAACCCTACAGCCAAAAATTTTTTAACAGGAAGCTTTGTCAAGGTGTCTCTGACAGGCCCGCAAGATTGCCATAGTGACTATACCGTGTTTACTGTGGATTTCTGCCTCCCGGTCCTCACTGTGAAAGCTCAGTTTCAAGGAAAATGGAAGCCCAGGAAGCCATGAGAGATTCACCCTGATTCATCTTTTTCACCATCACTTCTTACATTACCTGCCTGTCCAGGCCTGTTGCCTCTCTGCAAATGAAACCGTGATGATGGACAAAGGGTTGGCTCCCATCTTGGCTGAGGTGCTCTGCTCGCTGCTTGGCTGTACAGCCCTTTGCTGTGTCCCACCACAGACTTTGGGGCAGGACCTGTCATTTCATGCTGGAGCTGCTCTGACAGGTCCTGGTCCAAGATGAAGGCTGCTAAGCTCTACCATGATAAAAATAAATAAATGAGACTCTGGGCAGTCTTTGTCCCACTTCACATCACAGAGCTCAGAAGATCTCCGCCATATGATTTCACCTCTGTATGTTGGTCCAACAGAGAGAGTTACTTGTCACACAAATGTAACTGGCTACTATAACTCATTCTCAGAGATTTTGTGTTCTTTTCCTTGGAAAAGTTCTACATTTTAATATGGTGCACTATCTTCTCTGGAAGCATCTTCAGAGATGGACAGAATAAAATAGGAAATAAAGGAACACTGCCATCAAACAGTGTGGAAGGTCAGAGGAAAGTGTAAATAACCTCACAGACATTTACCTCTCCCGACCTGTCCCAGGATGGAGCAGCTCCTCTCTTCAGAGCGACGACAAAGCTCCTCTGCACAACCCTTTTGCCATTCTCCCTTCCTTCCACTGCTGCTAACAATCCTATAGATGCTGCCTTAAAGAATCTGCTCATTTGAGCTAAACCCCCGTGTTTGTACTGAAACACAGAAGTAGCTCATTAAACTCCTCTTAGATAAATTGTTTAGACTAAGTAATTCTCTCCTTTCCTCCCCTTATGTGTCCAGCCTATTGTTTATAGCCAGCATTCCAGGCTGTGTGTGATGAAAATGCTGATGTGTTTCCTGAGTTACAGACCCAGGCTTTATCTCATCTTTCATTTAGGAAACTGGCTGCTTTATCATTTTATACTGCTGTGTGCAATGTTTATTTTTCCCCCATTATTAACATTGTATAGAAGGAAGTGCCCAGCCCCATCAGCTGGAAGCTGTATTGTGCATACCATACACAAACACACACAAAATAAAGGGGAATAGTGTAAAATTTTGGAGAAATCTACACACACAGTTCACAAACTCTCTTTGATATTGGGGACAGCCTCTGGGTAACAGTGTCCATGTGTATTTATATCCTTCACGCACCGTCTTGACGTGGAGTTTGCTGGTATCCTCCGCTGTCTTTAAGTTCCATTTTTCAATCAGAATCCACAGGATGTGACAAAAAAAACCCTCCTGCCCTTTGCACAGACCTAATAATGATCACCTATTCATCTGGAGTCCTCTCAGAAATAACTCCTTCCCAGGTTTTCCTCTGTTTGATTTCCAGGGGAGACATCACTAAGCAGTGACTCACCCGAAGGATCAGGAAAGCAGCAAAGGCGACCCGGGTTGCACATGAATCTCTGACTAGATATTCTGGTCAATAACAAACTAATTGGAAAAGTCAGGGACAAGCCCATGATTTAGAGAAGCTATGTTTAAGAGAAAAAGAATCCTGAATTTCCAATAGGATTTTGATTCAAGTCCAAAGAATGCGCAAGTGGTTAGTAAAAAGAGGCACATCCTTATTCCTTTGTCCACAAGAGATGTCTCTTGGGCTAGTTCAAGTGCATTGATTTTTTTTTAATCAATTTTTGCAGAGCCTGTTTAACTTTTTGCTTTAAGTACTGAAAGCAGTAAGTACTGGGAGGAAAAAAGTATTTATTCTAATATTAAAAAGATGAAGAGCAGAGGTTGTAGGGGCCAAAAGCAACTGAATTAAAAGATGCCATCACTGTGGAGGTGTAAAATTGCCTATTTTGGGCTCTGTACTGCCTATGAGGACAGCTTCTAAATCTGAAACATTCTCACATGTGGTTGTCACCACAATTATTTTCAGTTACTGTTTTTATCCAGTGGATTCATTGCATGCACATAGTGGATTGCCCCAGATTTCTGAAGGATCCCAGAAATAAGATTATCATACCCTCTTAATGTCAGACAGTTCAACTCTTCCTAGAGATTCTGTCAATTGCTCTTCTTGAACCAATTTTCTTTTCATAATAATAAGCATTCTACTAAAAAGCATTTTCCTTCTGAATTTCACCTACAACCATAGAATACCCAGAAAATGAGTTACCAGTTCAATCTTTCTTTTGACATGGTTTATCTACAGTTGCTTATGCTGAACTTTCTTTGTAAAGAATTATCTCTCCAAAATAACTTACATACACCTAAACTGGAACAAAGGGTCCGGACAAAAATATGTCCTGTCAAAATCCAGCTTGAACTCAGACTTGCTGCTTGGGTCTGCTTCCTTCCCTCCCCACAACCAGCAGTATTTTTTTCTCTAATTCAAATAGTTTCAATTCCATTTAATATTCCCTTTCTCAACACCTCACTTCCTCATTAATTCACAGAACAATGTGTGGTTTCAAATGTTTGCCCTGTGGTCATCCACAGAACTCACATAACCAATGCCAGAGCTACATAACAATCTCCAAGGATTAGTCGTCAGAGACTTGGGCAGGGTGGATTCAATTTTCTGAATTTTCACAGACTTTTCATAAATAACCTTGGCACAGTACAAACCACCTTGGAGTTGCTGCATTTCCAGCAAGTTTCTCAGCTCTCCAGACATATTTTTTTTACACCACTTAAAATTAGTCACTTACTACAACGCCCGTCTCAAGGTATTCTGGTTTAGTTATTTTGGGATCAATAAAAACAGACGTACTGGAAGAACGACAGACTAAACCAAAATAGTTTAGAGATGAAGTGTGTAAACTGTTCTTCTCGTTCTGAGCATGGTATCTCCTGCAGGGGCCCTGGAGGCAAGGCCCGTGCAGTACCAAAACAGGATCTGAATCTGTATTAGACTTACACCATATCCAACTGCAGCACAGGGACATTCAGTCCATTTGCTTTAAGGCAAATTTCTCTTCTTCCCGTTCAGGGACTGTCACAGCACTGATGCGCTGTATTCCGGTGCACTGTGGTTGTGATGTGATCTAGTGGTTGTTATACCCTAGTGCAAGCCGCGGCTGATGTTTAAACTGTGATATCTATCTATAATCTGAAAGAGCTGTTTCAGTGCTCTCCCCTCCCATGGCTCTCTTTCCTCCTTCCCTTTTCCAGCCCTGGTGCCAGCAGCACGCGGGGCCCGCCTCCCGCCTGCCAGCGCTGTGCACGGGAGGCAGGACTGCAAGGGTCTGACACGGGCAGGGTGCGGGACATCCTTCCCGCGAAACACAGGCGAACCTGTCCGGGATGTCTGCTTCTTACGGGGAACGCTAGATGGCACACAACAACCGCTGTATTGCCGCTTTTTTGGCTCCGAGGCCAAAAATTTGTTTCAATGCATCAGCCTGGAATGTGGCTAAAAGGACTGAACAAAACATGAGCCTAAGTACCCTATTAAACCCCACTGGGCAGATAACCTTTCCAATAAAATTTCACCCCTCTTACTCTGTCCGAGTTATTTTTCTATTTATAACTCTGCCTAACTTGGCAGCCTCAGAAAGTAAACAGAGACTTTATTTAGTGGCTTGTTGACAGGCAAGGGGATGCTCATTTTGGTGCAATGTGAAATAACAGAGCGGCATGCAAAGTAAAGCCCACTTGGCCCGGCAACCTCTCCGGTTCAAAATATAACTGCTGGGACAAGATTCAAGTGCTATAATTACCTATCACAGGGATTCTGTTAAAGGACCTGTGCTTCACTTTGTAAGTAAAATCAAGTACTCACTTGCACTTTTTATATAGCTATAAGTATTTTCTTCCCTGTCCCAAGAGACCTAGAACCCCAGAAACAGAAATGTTGCTGTTACAACTTCATATGCTTTATTGGATCTGTGCTTACCATGGGTCTGTTTTAATTCGGGGTGAGGGAGATAAACAAAGGAATGCATTTACAGGAGGACTCTTCACACTTCATTTCCAAAATATTGAAGTAATCAGTTCCTGGTGCTACTCCACAGATTCAACAAGCATAAAGCGATGAAGGGTCTGGAGCACAAGT
>VZTA01015984.1:21473-59588 GCA_013398855.1 Mohoua ochrocephala | reverse complement strand
TTTTTTTTTTTTTTTTTTTTTTTTTTTTTTTTTTTTTTTTTTTTTTTTTTTTAACGCTGCAAAGGGAACGAACTGCGCGTTGCAGCCCCTGCGCGCAACTTGAGCGGTGCGAGGGGGCGGAAGGGGCGCGGGAGGGACCATGCACAGCATCTCACACATGCACACACACACTGCCTTCCCGGANGCTTCTTCAGCAGCTGAGAACTGTCCTTCGAAACAAAATTTTAAAAAATTTAAAAAACAAAACAAAACAACCAGCCAACAAAAAACCCCACAACACCCCCTCAAAACGACCCTCCCCAAACAAACGGCAAAAAGAAAAACCTAAAAAACTCCGCCCCCTCTCCCCAAACTCAACAAAAGGGAAAGAAAGAAAGAAAAACAACAGACAAAAAAACCGCAACAGAAAGAATCTAAAAAGAAAAAAAGTAATTAAAAAACAACTACCGAAGGAAAGCAGGAGGCAAGGAGGAGGAGGGCGGAGGAGCAAGTGTGCCGTGAGGCCGCTGTCTCGTTTTGCTACGGCCTCCCAGAAGCTCAGGAACATCCTTCCTCGCCAGGACGGGTCGGGTCGGAATAGCCCTGTCAGTATCGACCTGACAGAGAAATCACCGAAATGTTGTTATTATTTGTTTTAAAGCAGATGCTGTCACTCGTCTCCCCCTTCAAATCACTTGAAGCTGAAGGAGCTGTAAACTAAAATTTTTTAATGTGAGGCATCACATTAATGGTTGTAAATATCAAAACAGCAGTTTCTAGTTTGCTCAATGGTAAGTTTTTTATTCAAGCAGATTAAAATATTTTGGCGAATAAAAGGCCTGAATAATTCAATACTAATAGCTCTCACCCCCACCCAGCATGGAGCACCACTTAGTTGCATGTATTGCATATCCATACTAAATCATGTTTGAATTACTGATTTGTTTTTCATATTTCTGTTTCGAAATCCAAGAGGATTTATAGATTGCAATTATTGCATTGTTATTGTTAAAAGAAGACCTGCTACGCAATGGATGCATTGTAAAAATGACTTACTTGAATGAGAAAAACTGTGACATAAATCCCTGCACTTTTCTCCCACAACTGTGATTTATTAAATTCAATATGAAATACAGACGTAAAAGACATTTGCCATTTTTTTTCTTTTTTCTTCTGTGTTTTCCCCCTAAATGATTATAAACACAGAAACTGTCCTGTTCCTTTCCGTAGTCCACTTCAATTATGGTAGACTAATACGATTAAATCATAATTTTTACATATATTTCCAATTTGCTCTCACTTTATATCTAATTACAAAATTTTGCAGCATTTTGGAACTGACAGATCCAAAGCACTTTAGCAAAGATGCCAGGAAGATGCTTAACTATTTTAAACGCGAAATGAACACTTTTTTTTAAACATACATTGTATTAGGATAATAAATACAGTTCCCCGTATGTTTAGATTCGTAACAGAAGTATAGATATTTTTAATCAATCTCCTAATAATAAAGAGCACAGACTATATGATTCCAAAAGAAACTGCAAGAATTTAAATGCTGTTTTATAAAATCACCAACTTTATTGTGATTTAGTCAAAGGTAACAACCACTTCTTCAGAAAACTACCACTGTGGTTACTGATTAAATTATTAAGGGGAGAGTGGATGTGCATGGTTTTTTCCTTTTTTTTTGCTAGCAAGAGATGTGTTTGCAAAATGATACAGACATCTGGCTTATTATAACCCAGGGTAATTTGATTTTATGGAAGTTTCAATTGTTAATCCAAACCACCCTGAATCTAAATCCATACATTTCTGCAAGGATTTTTCAACTGTTGCCTTACTCTTGTGCTTCAATCAGAGCACCTGGGGCTTCCCAAGCAGCCCTTTTCCGCTGCGTTTGTTGAGACAGATACAATGAGCTTGCCTGGAAAAAACCCTGGGCTTTTCGCAGGTATGGCAACTCCTTTCCGCAGAGAGGAGAGACCTCATGGAGAGCTGCCTGGCAGAGCACCAAACATCGTGTGAACTAAAGGGAGCTGTGCTGGCATCTCCAGGCTATGGGAGCCTTTTTGTTTCGGTAAAAGTGCAGCTTGGGGAGGTTCATGTCAGAATCGCCTGCTCCTGGCAGTGGCTTGAAAGCATTCAGCCAGGGGATATGGGCTGCTGGAGCTGAGTGCATTAATATTTTTCATTATTTTGCAATTTTCCATTGAGAATGAAGGCTTCATTTTATCAACTGGGCAATCAAGGGCTGTGTGAGATGTGTCTCTTGTGGGTGTCAGCAGACTGCACAACTGCTAGAAACTTTTCCTGCTAAAAAAAAAAAAAAAGTTTAACTGCAGCCTGATTGTGTCAAAATGCTCAGTAGTTTATGTTAGTTGTTGCAACCATAATCCTGTAAGGTTTGAGAGGAACAGTTCGCAGTGGTAGGGCTTTCCCACCCCCAAAAGAAAAAATCACAAATAAAGCCACACAAGGTTTTAAGCTGTCTTCAGTTCTAAACAAATCACACATATTCTTACAAAATATGTATTCACAACAAGTTAATTGCAAAGAAAAGACACAAGAATACTAACACAAAGAAGAATTCCTTCTTCAGCAATATTCTGAAATTCTGTTGTGGGTCAGTAGGATCCAGCTTAACACAAAATAGCATGGGCAGCAAGGATAGACATCACACAGATGGAACACTAAAATGACTCCTGAGACTCCTATAGCAATTTTGTATGATTTCAGGAAAACTCTCCAGCAAGAGTAGTTTCATTTAACCCACGACCTGCCTTCCACATCAGCCAGAGGAGCCTGGGGTACCACGGTTGGCACTATGCCCTTTGTAGACCCTGGGAGGGGGTGGTGACAGGGAAGTGATGACAAAAATCTTTATAAAAACATTGAAGATAGGTTTCTTTTTTCTTTTTCTTTTTTTCTTTTTTTTTCTTTTTTTTTTTTTTCTTTACAAAGCATCTGCTTTGTGCTACTTATAAATAATCTAAAAGCTGGAAAATTTACCTGCAGAAATCTCTCTAAGTTTTGAAAATTTCTGTGAGGTGATGGTCTAGAGAGGCTGCTGTGGATGCTCCCTCTCTGTACTCTTCCACTAGCAATAGAACAACTTCACATCCATCCACCTCCGGAAAAGATGAATATGGTCTATGCACCAAAATGAGTAAAACTGGGCAGGGTTTGGGTTGAGGGGCTTTGCCACAGAGCTGTGCACACAAGTCCTACCTTCTCACAACAATTCTCATGCTTTCCTTTTGATGTTATTCCATAGGAGGGAATGCAGGTCACCTCCCTGACACAGGAACTTGTTTTGGTTTGTAGAGGAAGTTTTTGTATAGAATAATGCATGTAGAATGGCAGAAGTGAGAGAAAAAAGACCAGGTTACTTAAATACAGTCAAATGCCACACAGGCTTCATTGCTTTGCTGAAAAAAAATCTGCAAAAAAAAGCAAAGCATTGGTAAAATTCCACCATTTTACTAGGTGAGCAGTTCTCTGTTTTTCTAGTCTTGCTTACATACAAGTGAAGAAAATGATTATTTCCTCGATGATCTGGATGCTGGAGCATTCTTGGCAGCGTGTGCTGGTGGAACGACAGCCACCCCTGAAGTGCCAGCACCAGGCAGCACGCCATCACCCTGCACGGGCTGGAGGTGGGGTGCCAGGGCAGGAGGCCCCCAAATAAGTCACTCAGGGCTCACCCTGCAGCCCAGCTCCACTGGTCACCCACCTAACCCCTCCAGCAAGCAATGCACAAGCATCAGACAAGAAAAACACTCCTAAGGATGTATTTTACTTCTGGAGTAAATGCTGACACCTTACCTTCACTCCTGATTTTGTCACTGGGATTCGAGTGCTTCATACTGGAAACTGTGGGAACCTTTGTAGCAAGTTCACTTAGTTCTTATGAGTTTTTCTTACTTTCCACACATGAGCTGCTATAATTATTATTATTATCATTATCATTATCAACAACAACAATGTAAAATAAACCTTTATGTTTTGCAAATCCACACCTTCCTGAAGAGAAAAGTTTTTCCCTCTCACAGGTCAAATAGGATACAACAGAAATATTGTACGATCCCCTTGTTAAAATATTGAGTGTTTATTATTACCCTATTTTTTTCCCAAGAGGCTCTTCTTACATATACAGAACCATTTATTACAGGTGAACTGTCAGTTGGCAAATGCAGAAAAAATTCCCAGAAAAGATACAGGACTGACATTGAGGGGCATTGAAATCCTTTATCCACACACCAGAGGCGATGGAAGCTCTCAGCCACTTCTGCATGCCACAGTATCCCCAAAAGTCTCGAGCTAATGGCTGCAGCCCCTTGGTAGCCCCATGCAATGTGCCATGAACATGACACAGCCTAAAAAAATTAGAACCAATGCCACTTACTAACAATGTCAAATGCTCAAATCAGCTAAGTAACATCACAACCTGTTGCTGGGGTTAGCCCTGCAGCCAGCAACAAAGTACACTACAGCCACAGGAAATGGAAGGCTCAATTCCTCCTTTTCTAAATCTATTTTCTAATGGTTTTTATTTAGTTCTCACTTTGCAGAGTTCACATAGAGTCTAGAAAGAATTGTTTATTTTGTAAACCTATAAATGTGCAGAGTACTGAAGTGATGCAATTCAAAATAAAAAAACCCAACCTTTTTGCTTTGCTAAGTCAGACTTTGTTTAAAATTATTTGGTTAAGCAGCTGATTAAAGGTACAGAAGTATAAGGCTCAATTATTGGACTCTCTCAACTTTGATTAGTCAGATACAAAAGCATTTTCAGTGTAATAATTAACTTTACTTAATTATGCTTAATTAAATATATTCCAATTAAGCATACTTAATTATGCTTAACACAAAACATGGGTAATTCTGCTGCCTTCATCAATGCATATATTTAAGTCACTTGCAGGGAAACAAGGAGATGTTGCCATTGCATTTTCCAGTCAATTCCAAAAGAAAGTGGCAACAAATGGACTGCCTTCAGCTTTTGGTATATATTTATATACACCACTCTTGTGGCCAAAGGCTTATTTTTCTCAGAATATGAACTTGTTGAATGTGGACCATTTGATAGTATAAAGCATATACAATGTAATGGCTAAAAAGGATCTCAGCAACTTTAACTAACTGAAAATTTGACTCCAGGCACTGGTATTTTTGGTTCCTTCTCGGGGTGACATAGGAATAATTAAAAAGAAAACAAAAATTCAGAGTCAGCCAATTATTTTACATTTCAGTGATCAACAAAAGTTCCTGTTTTGGACCACTGAGGTTGGCCACGTAGATCTACTCCCTCACCCAGAGGTCTCACAGTTAATCCACACATCATTGAAAATGAAAATATGTGAAAAATTATTTGAAAATCATTATAAAATTAATTTTTGTCTTTGAAAATTGGGCAGTGAGTAGGTTAGTCATTCTTACACTGCTGAGATCTTTGTCCTGAAAAGATGGTTGCCTATGCTTAGAGGGATGTATCAAAGGCTTTCCCTGAGCTGTAAATCTCAAAGCAATGCTGGAATGACATATTCTAGGTGCAGCACAAGGTTTCTAGAACATTTTTGTTAGCACTGTTACACAACAACTTCATTATTTGCTGGGAGTGGTGAGGCACTAGCACAGTGCCAGAGAAGCTGTGGATGCCCCATCCCTGAAAGTGCTAGGTTGGATGGGGTTTGGAGCAACCTGGTCCAGTGGAAGGTGTCACTGCCCATGGCAGGGGTGTGGAACGAGTTGAGCTTTAAGGTCCTTTTGCAACCCAAATCATTCTATGATAGCAACAAAGACCACCAAGCCCCACTTCTCACCTGATTTCCCTCTTCCTGTATTTATTTTTGCCATTCTTTGTTAAAAAAACGTAGAGCACCCAGGCAAATCAGCCAAGACAGTCTTAAGCTGCAAAGAGAACTTAAAAGGAAGAGCAGGGTAGCTGCCTGTTACAGCCATAACCTCAGCTGTGCACTCAGAATCTCTCAAAACTAGATGAAGGGAGTTAAATTATCATATCTCAGAAGTTGATGGGCTTTATCCTCATGCAGGGAGACACATACACATCCTCTGGGCATCACCACCACGAGGTGCATAAGCACTGATGAATAGCTCAGTGGGAGAATGTACCATCTATCAATCAAATCCTTCTGCTGAGGCGACAGCTCAGCAGCTTTCAGAAGGGATTTTTTTCTGGGAAGTCTGGAAACAACTGATAGATACATGAGGTGGCAGCAGCTCTCTGCATTCAGAGGGAAGAGGTGGGTGGTAGACAGGAAGAGAGAGCACTACACCAAGAGGTGAGTAATTTTTCTGTTTTTCTTTGTTATATACACAACCCTACACATACATATATATAGGAAGGGATCAATGTTCAAGAGCAGGTGGAATTATGAGGTAATAACCTGCAGAGGAGTGACTTGCTGTAGTGCCCAAAAGATGCTAGCAATGGCAGCAAAGGGAGGAACAAGGTTTGGGGGAAACATTCCTGGATCAGGCAGAGGTATCCCAAATGGTAATGCTGCTGCTAAATTCTCAGAGAGGAGACTATGATGAAAAGTTACAGCTATGAAAGCATGAAGAATACCCCTGGTGATGTGTAGTGACCCAGTCAACCTAAAGAAGACAAACAGTAGAAAATAATTTTGACAGAAGAAAGAAAAAGTGATGGTAGAAGGTCCCCTGAGGTTGGAAGAAGGTACCTTGAGGCTGTAATTTGTATAACCTGTAAAATCCTGTTGTTGGAAGCTCCAAAGTGGCCCTAAAGAAGATTAATTACTCTGACTTGTTGGAATAAGCTCTAAGAGAGAACAGGGCACAGCCAGAACAGGATTTTGCAATGAATGCATCTGCTCATCATCCTCAGCAGAGAGACAGCACAAACCTGAGGGAAAAAAATACCTGCAGCATGTCTCATATGGTTGTATTTCGCTCTGCCACCAATTCCAGTACAGACCTTTTTTTTGTTGTCCTTGATGCTGGATCACATGAATTCTCACCTGTCCTGACATCACTTCTTCCTTCCCTCACCAAGACTTGCACTCTTGTTACACCATGTTGTGCTTTCTCGGTGGGAATGCAAATTCCTGGTGTTTCGGGGGCAGCCAGGGCCCAGGGTGGACACCTGTTGACTGAAGGGTGGGTAAACTTTGCACACTCCAGTAAAGGAAAATGAGCCTTTGTTGCCTTCCAACTGCCAGATCTCTCACCCCTTCATGTAGGAGTCTGAGAGCAGTTTGAATGGGGCTCTTAGCAGGCCTTCCTCACCACCCAGCTGCGATGCCTCAAACCTCTTGGAACTTGCAACTTCATGCCTAGAACTTCTTAAATGATATGTGTGTAAGACTGTGCATAACTGTCTTTGACTTACTGCCACTTTTCTCTTTAACATTCCTCTTAGTTAGTCCTAAAAAGGTCAGATATATCCATGGCAACAAATAAAAACCAGTCTGCCAGGTCTTACTGACAGCATTTCAAAATTATAGCTATACAGGGTTATGGCATATCTGTGTTAATTCACAAATGTGTTCTTAATAAAAGTGCTCTAAATAGGAAGGTCTGAAGACTCATTATTATGGGTAGACCTGAGTTAATTCTAATACAAATTTTATCTGAATATTGCTGATACTTTATTTTTCCCCCCTTGGGTGAATGTTCCCATCAACTCTGCAGGAAGCAAACTGCTGTTACTTGCTTCCAGGCAACCAACCCTTGAGAAAACAAATACACATCTCCAAACAGGCAAACATGAGGTTAGGGAGGTAGGACCAGATAACCCCACCAGTGACCCCTTGCAACCTTATCCACTTTGATTCTGTTTATGATCTCGGGGTTATACTCATTCAGAACACAAAATACTATTTGAAGCACAGCTGAGAAGATGCTGGATTTCAAAATTTAAAAGCAACTCATGAAATAAAAGGCACATATAATTCCAAATGTGTAATGCTGAAAAAAAACATCAAGTTTTTGCAGTAAACTTTGTGTACATTTGTTAGGAAATTTTACTTTATTCTGTGTAATATTGACTAGAAAATGCACTATTGATAGGATATGTGAATGCTAGTTATTTCAAGGCAGTATGTTTATATTGTAAGTCCTGCCTGACTAGGATGGACAACTAAAACTGTTAAAGAAATTGAACTATTCTCCTGTTGCTTTTCAAAATGAGATGAAAAATTGAGGGAAAGCCATGATTTACACTCAAAATAACCAAACCACACCATCGCCTGATGAGACAGTTTCTCTACAATTCCTAAGACCACTTTGATTTCATGCCCAGGACAGTTAGTAAGAAAGTGTCAACTTAGGTTTGGTTTTTTTTGTTTGCTTGTTTGTATTTTTGTTGTTGTTGTTTTGTTTTGTTTTTTTAAACTAGAAAGTAATTTTTTTAAATCTCAGTTTTGCAAGCTGTTTAGTCTTCAGCTATATGAGGGTGAAATGCATCCTCTTTTTCCACAGCAAGGGGGTGATGTCCCTTTCACGTGAGCAGTGTCACCACAGGGGAATGGTGGTAGAGCTGCACTGATCCCCTTCCCTCTCGCCTGGCCAGGCTGAGGCTGCCTGTGGTGTGCTGCTGCTGCTCAACAGAAATATTTATATAAGCCAAGGGAGACTTACAGCAACAGCACCAACATGCAGAGATGGGAAAAAAAAGACAGGAAAAATTACAAGAGACCATTTAGAGGTTGTTCATATGACCCTGCTAAGAGCCCTACAAAACTCACTACACCACTGCTGGAGTCACTAACAAACTGAAGCACTTTACAAAACCTGTACCTCTTCAGTAATTCGGAATTGCTCTGAAACTCTTGTGCTCCAAACATTCATGCTCCATAAGGTCTTTTTTAACCACTGCAAATTTATAAAAGGCACATTGTCAAAATTATGGTAATTCAACTCCTTCAATCACAAGTGTGAAATGAAATGGGTCTTTATTTTTTGCTTATAATTTTTGCTAATCACAAAGTTGAAAAAAAAAAAAGAAATAACTTTTCTAGATTCCTATGTAATCAAATTAAAAAATCTTTGTGGGTTAAAAAAACCAAAATCAGTTATCTTACGCAACATTGGCTAAGCTATCATGAACTCTTTTTCTTTAGTTAATATCCACTTCATGAGCAAAAAAACCCCAAACCATGAAGGGGCTGGACAATCTTCAGAGATTTTCCTTTAGTATTAAAAGCATTTTATGGTCAGGAGAAGATGTATGCTTGAAGCATTTTGTGCTGGGTACTGAAAATATATTAGCAAATATGTTAAGCTTAACACTTTTTTTTTCTATAACTCACACCACACAGCAGAGAGCAGCATTGAATTGTCTAGATCAGACATTCTTAACTAGGAAGTTGTGCGAATTAAGGGTTATCTCAGTTTAGCTACTAAAGCAAAAGAATATTGGTGTGTGGGAGGAAAAATTTCAGAATAACTCAAGGACAGGAAAATTTATTCAACTTCAATTAAGAAATCAATTACAAAAAAATCCCAAACTCTTACTTAAATAAGGATGGGAATGGGATAATTCAACTTAGTAAAAAAAAAAATTTTTTTACTGCTTAGTAAAAAAAAAAATCAAAATAATCAGAAAATATGGGTTTCACCACAGTTATTAATTTAGTTCACAAATGTCTTAGTTCCTTGAAGACAGTCATCTTTTGGATTTTGATTTATTTTAATAAAACATCACTTCCTCTTATGCCGCTCACTGATGAAGTATAAACTTACCTTCCCAAAAAAACGCATTTAGGCTCACCCTGTTGTTACAAAAACCCTCCTGTCTCTGCCCCAAGAAGAGGCCTGAAGAGAGACATCTGCTGAAGCTGATTATCACACAGCGGCACAGTATGGTGTATGAGCAATCTCATGCTTAAAAGATGTGAAAAAACAGAGAAAGCTGCAATGGAGAAAAATGAGTGCATTGACAGAACTGGAAGCAACAACTTTTTTTTTTTTTTTTTTTTTTTTTTTTTTTTTTTTTTTTTTTTTTTTCTCTTTCCTCCCTCTCCTCCTCTGCCATGGCCAACTAAATTAATCAGAAAAACTAGGTCAGCACAAACGAACAAGGTGAGCCAGCTGCAAACTAAATGGGCAAAACAGCAACGAGTGAGGTAGCTGTGAGGGCATACGCCCCAGAGTTCAAATCGCCAGGGAGCAGCTTCATGCAGCTCTAATCAATTATTAAATGTGCTTACTCTTGGTTTTTACAAGTGAGTTTAAAACCACATATTTCACACTAATTTCTGAAATATATTTTGAATCAAACAACACAATAAACCAGTCACTAAATTGCAAAAACTTCAATTAAAGTTTCTTGCCTTTTTCAAATTAAACAAAATCCATCCCTTTTGATTAGCAGGGACTAAGTGAGCTCCAGTGCCCAGATTCCCTTAAAAACTTTCTACACATGTAGTCTGTAAAACATGTATATTTATCAATGAAATTCAGGTTAAAAAAACCCCTGCTGTCAGAACATGCCAATTCTCTCAAAGAGTAGGAAAAAGCATGGGATGAAAGAAGATCAGAACAGGAATCTTGCAGAAAGTTGCATACAAAAAGAAAACGCTGGCAAAAGTAAGCTACGTGATATTCCTCAAGAGTTCAAAACCAGTCCTGTGAAAAGGAACCACATGTGCTACATGAAATAGAACTGAAGCAACTCTCATGTGAGGATGGATGTCATACCCATCTCTGTCCAAGGCGTAGGAGGGGAACCTAGCAGCTGCCTCCTGGATTGTTCCTCATCCTTGGGGCAATGTCCAGCCCTCACCTAAAGGGTGACTTCTCATAGGGAAAAACAAAGGAGAATTCAATTGTGATTTGCAGTGGGCTAAACACTGCTGCATCTAAATCCCCTATCAATGTGCTTCTACTTAACAACAGAAGACCAGTTAGATACATGTCCAAGTTTAAAAGTCTTAGCAAAAGAAGACCGGGGTGTCCACACACATTTAAGAACTCACTCTGAGGTGGACAGGCTTGAGTGCTTCACCCTGTAAAACTCTCGCCATGTTTCTAACCATGTAATGGTCTAACATTCACCCACTAAACAAACTACTTACACTGCTAGTTCAGATTCATTGCAATATTGTTGTTCAGGAAACTTAATTTTAAAACCCTTTTAGCCTGCTAGAAGTATATTAAAGTGATTTCATTATTTTAAAATTTCTTAAAGGAAAGGTCATTTGCATAGTGATATTTTTTTCTCATGCAAGACCAGTGGCCATTTTTCAGCATTCAAATTCCGCCCCTCCCTTCCCACCTTACATTTAATTTTTACACCTGGAAGCAGAGGCTAAAGACATCACAACCATGAAATACAGTCAAGTAACTTTAAAAGAGTTTAAAACACAGTTTTAAAGCTAATTTTATTAAGTCTATGAAGCAGTTGTACCTTGTCATTTTCTCAGATATAATACATGTCTCCCAATAAAGAGTTTGCCAAAAATAAACTCTGTCCTCTTTTAAGTAGTTGAATCAAAAGATACAGAAGATAGAAGTAAAAAAAGGATTGTAGAGACTGAAGGCAAGTTGAAGAAATACATTTTATTTAAGCAGCATATCCTGCCCACTTCAAAACTTACTCCTCAGTATTTCAGGTTGATGTTAACATAATCTAATTTTTTTGTTAAAAAGCAGAAATTCTACTAAATCCACTTAAGCAAATAAACTAACTTTCAGGGTACTTCTTCCTGTCCTGCTGAAGAGCTGCTCTATTTAGCACAGCTCTGCATCGCAGGCATCACAGCTGACTTTGGGCACATTTCTCTCTATTTAATGTGCATCACAGACACTGCCTTCTTGGCAAATGCTGCCTTCCTTGGTACAGCTCTGCAAGGGAGAGAAAACGCCTACAAGCTTTTTTTGTGTTGATTAGCAAGTTAAGAGAACACAGACTGAAAGCATTGTGTGAATCAAAATCTGGTAAAAATAATGGCAAAGCATGACTGAAGGCAACTATTAATTGTGCAACAAAAGTCCTTTTTCTATGAGTTTAGAATAACTGTGTTTTGTATAGATGCAAACATCGGGAACTTATGGAGCTGCCAAAAATCGGAGATTTTTACCAAAGGCAGCAAACCTGGACTTAATACAGTTTCCCAAAATGATAAATTCATGCTGTGGGGTGACTCAAGTATGTTTTAAATCTTGCAACAGCTCTTTCTCTAAAATGTCTAAGAAAAATGACTTTTCTAGTGGGAGTGAGGAGAGGTGATAAGTAACAGTGGATAGGAAAAAGAGTAACAGGGAAGGAGAAAAAGAACTGGAGAGAGAAGAAAGCTGGATTTCTTTCATAACCAAACTCAGAACAAAAGCAGACAAACAGCACACAAATAAGAGGAAGCATTAAAAAAATCTACAACAGGAAGACAGGGAAAAAGCCAAGAAAGCCAAGAATGTCTAACGGACAACGGAAATAAGAAGGAAAAATTATAGCTGTCATTTAAGAGGGAAATTAAACAAATAAGCTGCTGGAATACTCTTGTTTTTCAAAATGGCAGGCCAGGATACAGGAAAAAAGACTAGGGAATATTAAGAAAAATTAGATGTATAGATGTAATCAGGAGTGCTTGAGGAAAGCCACTAGCTACCATGGGGTTGGTGTTTATATATAAAAAGACATACACGTAAACCATATGTATGATGCATGTATGCACGCACCTCCGTGATGGCAAAACATTTCAGTGTTTTCCTTAAGATCTTGTGGGCTGGACTAGATGACCCTTAAAAGTCCATTTTAGCCCAAACTATTCTATGACTGTCAGATCCTGGTATGTTTCTGCAGAAAACAAGGAAGTCTAATGGACCCAAGTTAAAATTAATTTGAATTGAAGGAACTTTGATGCATTTGAGAAATGGTCTAAAATTAGTATTTTTTAAAAAAGAAACACAACAAAGTGCTAAGTACTACATTTGATAAAAATGAAAAACACATATCATACCAAAAAAAGTAAATAATTGTCTTGCCTAGTACTGCCTAAAAGGAGCTGAGAATCATCAAATACCCAGGTAAGAACCAGAGCTGCAAAGTTGTTGCAAAATGACAAGTAAAGTTAATTGTGACATGCATTAATAAGGCTGCCTAATTAGCACTTGGGAGGTTATTGTCTTGGCGGGTAGCATCAGGGGTGGCATGAAAAGACCAGGAATGCAATACTATTCTGTATGAGTACACGCAGGGTGAGTAATAGTTTTGTAAACTTGTAATTGCAGATTCATGGAGGAGCTATTTGTGCCTGGTGTCCCTCTTTGTGGGGGAGGATGACAAGTGTATGGGATGCAAAGAGAAATGGTAAGCATGTGCCTGGGCTGACTGGCCCACTGTATCCACAGGAGGACACAGACGACACCTTTGGCGGTTGCTGCACTGAGAACAACACTCCTCAGCGAAAAACTCTGCTCAATGGAGTTCCATTCAGCAGCATTTAGAAAATGAACTTTCACAGAAAGTCTGCCTTTTAAGATACCATTGTCTTTAGAGGGATAGAACAAAACATTTTATTACCTTACTTTATATTTTATTTTCAAATTTATATTACCTTTTTACTAGATGTCAGCAAAATTTAAAAATATTTTACCACTAAAACTTTTTGAAAGCAATAAAACCAATGCAACATAAAAAAATGACTACGCATAGTCTGTGTTAAAGAAATTAGATTTGTGCCTTGCCACAGCTGTGTCAATCCCAAAGTTCCAAAATTCCAATTCTAAGAATAAAAATGGATTAAATAGTGGTTTAGTTGTTGCTCCCCTGGTGCCTTACAATTTTCCCGGGTTTTCACATGAAAAACAACGCACACCACCTCACCTTGCAGTTTTATGGCATCAGTGCTGCTTGTTCTGCACTACACAATATCATCTCCAGCTTGCCCCTTCTGCTTTTTAACGTGACACTCATTCTTCATATCCCAGCTGGAGTCAGGCAGTGTGCATTGAAAAGACAGGTACACATCGTACTTCCATGTGGAAAAAAAAATCCCTGTCCAGAACAACTGCTTTCTGTATCTTTCCTTTTGTAAACTGCAGCCCAAATTCCTTGATATGCAACTCAGCTGATGTCCCTCCCCATGTCCCCTTTCCCAATTCTGTGAGCTCATGCTGTCTGTGAAATGACAGCAACAGCTTAATCCCACTCCATGAAGAAAGAGGAAATGACAATCTGGAAAAGGTACAGATGTTTGGGCTGAAGATTTTTATATTTTACTCTTCTTGTCAGGCTGAGACCAATCCATGTGTTCACTCAAAGAAAACAGATTATATGACCAAAACTTGGAGGTTCGTCCTAGTCACAATATAACCTGAATGAATGGGAAGCAAATGGACATCGCTGATGCTTGAAGACCAAGCTAACTCCAAGTAAGAGCCTGGATTCTTTTAGTTTCTGCCAACGCACAAATTCTACACGCTATATAGCAATAGAAATGACCATTTCAGGAAATCATACAAATTTCATACTTGTTGAAAAGCTGCTCTGAAATTTGACAGGTGAGAGGAACGTGACAGAGACCGGTTCTCCAGAACCACTGAAAGTAGCTTGTAAAGTACATAATTCAGAGAGAAAGATTATTTTCCTGTCTGCTTTAAAGAGAGACATATCATAGAGCGGCTCCCATTTCATAAACTGAAAAGCTGACCTTCCCTCAAGACTCATCAGCGCTGCACCCCCTGGAAAACAAAACACTAATCTCAACTCCAAAGTATAAAAAAATTACTTTCTCTTTTTTTTCATATGGATGTAGACGGAACATGATTTCTCCAAAAGAGTGATTTTCCAGTCTCTGCATTTCACGGTCCACCGGGTAATAGCCTATTAAGGAGGCAAGCAACAATAACTCTGTTGCACATTCCTTGAAAATTTGTCATAAAATTCAAATCAAACCAGCAACATCTTCAACATTTTCAGTCCTACCTAGACCAGACAGCACAGGACAGGTACCAGATGCTTGCCCTCTTGGCTGGAGGATCCATCCAGGCTTTCCTCTCCCACTGCACATGCTCTGCTATGGAACTGCACTGAATCATACATGTTTGCACGTGACAGCAGAGGTCAGCTGAAGACTTTTTATGTCCTTTGAGGTACACAGTGTGGACCTGGTGGATTCAAAAGCAAGACTTCAAACAACCCTTGAAATCCAAGGCTTGCTTTCATTCCAGCAGCATACTGCCAAGGCTTTCACGGATGTGTTTTGGGCTAAACCATTCTACTGCCAAGTCCTGGGGATGGTGGATTCTAAAGTCAGGCTGAAGCTTCAGGCTGCATGGAGAAAGCAGAAGGCTAAGCTGCCTTCTGAGACACAAGCATATCTCCCGCTATAGTTCCTTTCCTTCCTCTTAACCATCCCTTCAAACTCACCTTTGTTACACTTTCAGGAGGGGGTCTCAAAGCTCAAAAGCCTCCTAGACTTTCAAATCCGCACCCCAAATGTCAAGGCTGGCTCTTCTTAGCACCATAGCACACTTTGCCTCTGCAACACAACTGATGGCTATTGCTGAATGGGTCTGTGGTACCACTTTGGGTTTAGGTTAAGGAAGGATGTTTTCTCAAGGATTTTTTTTTACAGCTGTGGAACTATATGAGCAATTTTGGCATCATTCACCTGCATTAGTTGCACACATGAAAACAAAATGCATGCATAACCAAATCTGATATTCCAAAAATCAAATTCAAGATGGTTACAAGATGTTATTAAGTATACTCCTTCTTAGTGCTGCTAGGATGAAACAAATAGGAGAGACCAGGTAATGCTTTTAAACACATTTCTTTTTATAAAAAGCAAACATAACCCATTTCTAAGTGATTTCCTGTTAGGAAGGGTGACAGTCAAGAAAGGTGACAAATCCTCTGAGTGTACTAGGAAACTCAGAATTTCCTCCACTTACCATAGTGTGCAGCCAGTCTTTCTCCAGAAATGGTACAAAAGTTTAAATAGTTGAACACACAAAAATGAAAACACTCATATGACATCTCTAAGTGGTTCTTTGTGGTTAAACTGCTGTTCACACGAGTAAGACACTACCTGCATTTATATTCAAAAATTACTTATTCTGCTGCACCTCAAAGAAGGAGGGAATAAGTGGTCTATTCAATTATTTCTAAAAGAAGTAAACAATTCAGACCAGTAGAAAAACTGATAAGAAGCCTGGTTATTACATGCTCTTCGGAGAGTTAGCAAGTTGATAAAAAGTAGTATATATCACACAAAGTAGGAAAAAAAAAATCACACTGGTAGACAATAAACATTTATTGATCTTTGGCTTTAGAAGTTGTCCTATTTTGGATATGGGAAATACTATATAAAATAGTGGAAGGGTTTTTTTAAACCTAAAGTACTGCAAAACAGTCTATCCTTTACAGTGCACAAGTGCAAGGCATGCAGAGTACATGTAGGGATGCTAAAATACTATAGAAATATCACTGCAGTTGACATTTTATGTCCAACATGGATTAATGCTTTACAAAGGCAAGCAAGTTGATGGGGCCAACCTGATAAACAGCAGATACCGCAGTTTCTCTTAGATTTGCTGTGTGCCAACTAGTGAACAACTAATAGATATAAACTTCATTTTAATAAGGTGTGCATTATAAAAGCGGGGTTAAACTATAACATTTCAACAAAATGAACAGGGAATAAGAAAGTATAACCTTGCTTCAATTCTGTGAAATTTACTGTTGTTAAAGAAATTTAGGCATTTAGGTGACAAACCAATTCTTATTATTTTTACATTAATATAAAATGCTGCCTGAGCAAGGCAAAACCAGCTTCTTAAATGCTCTATAGTAAAAAAAGTAATGTAAATTCTTACAAACAGTGTAAGGAAACATTTAGCAAGCTTACTGTACCAGGTTTTCCCAAACAGTGTACTATACACAGTACAGATCTCTACAGCCACTTCTTAGAGCTAAAAGCTCAACATGCTGTGACAAGCCTTCCTCAGAAGGCGGCTTCCTTTGGTAGATTTGAATCAGCAACACTGTCTCAATTTACAAACACTTCACATGCAGAATGTATACTTAATTCTGGAGCAGGGGCTTGCTGTTTCCTCACTTTTTTAACTTCCATGCTGAACCAGGCAGGTGCTACCTTCAGCTCTTGCATTCCTGAAGGTGGAGGAGCAGTTTTAAAGTAAGGGTGGTTTCACTATTGAATATCCTAACAGAATTCTACAAGGTGTAACTTTTTGGAGCTTGATGTCAGTCAGCCATATCAAATTTAGTACTCTTTGTGCTCCAAATCCATAAGGATTCAGTGAACTTCAGTGTAGCCTTTCTGACCCCAAGCAGAACAACTTACCTGGCTGAAGTCACCCATGCGCCTGCACAGCTGGGGTATCATTAACACCCAGGTGTCACTACAAAACTTTGTATGGCAACCCTTTCCAAATCTTGTAAATCCTCGCCCTCAGTCTTAAAGAAAACAATGCAGAAGTGGGAGGTGGCAGAGGGGTGCTAATTTAAATTAGGGGTGTTCAATTACCAGTCAGATATGGGCAAAGTTGTTAGGTTACCGTTTAAGTAAGAGGAACGGAAAAGATTTCTTCAAAATCCTACTTGTCTCCAATATGTAGTAACACAAAACAACACATGGACATTACATAAGCAAAAACTGTGTGGAAAAAAATAATTTCATAGCAAACCCCATTCCAATGGCTACCAGAATCACCCACGATTAGGCACTTTACAGTGTACAAAGAATGCAGTATTAGTGGAGGTTGTTTATTAGTTGTAGTAGTTGTACCCAAGTATTATCCATGCCACTAAAAAAAACCCCCAAAACAATAAAAAACCCCACCCTAAAACAGAGCTTTTTCAACACGTGCTGTGCTCTTCTGATCACAGATCCTGATGAACCTCTAAAAGCATAGGAAGCAATTTGTTTTTAAACAGCAGGTAATGCGACACCAGATCAATATAAAGCAAACACCACTTGACACCATCCTCACTGTGAAGCATGACAGTCTTAGTACTTGGAAAGCTGTAAGTATAAAAATCGTGTTTTAACAGTATTGTAGCAATAAGGGGAAGCTAAAACTTACATATATAACATCAGAGTCTTTCCCATTTGGCAAATACTGAAATGAAGGGAGGCAGGTCTTTTTGTCTTAGGTTTGTTCTAGAGTAGAAAGTATTATGTGCTTTTCACTTAAAGACAAAAAAAAAAAGGACTATTAACTGAACAACAACACTGAATTTGTGTGTTCCCAGCAACAAAGAGACAAGTAAAAGACTTAGAGTAAAATATTTACAACTTGGAAGATGTTCCCTGTGCAATTTGTAATAAGTCTACCTTATGAGAAATTTTAGGCTGAAATTATTTAGTAATGTCTTTGCATTAATATTTGCTCACATAAATGGGAAGACTGAAACATTAGACAGCTTTCTGTAACTTCTATTACAGAATATTTTTCCATGTGTATTCCTCCTAGAAAACCTTACATAATCTTAACAACGGAACAAAGGAATGACCAAAGAAGGGAAAAATAAAAGCTGTTGGCACATCATGACATGAGTATGAACTGTAGTAATGAAATACAATTTTTGGTGTGTTTTTCTTTGTCCTAGATTTTTATCAAAAATACTGTGAATATGCACTCTGGAAGCTCAGAACATGTATGGGAGGCAGAGTTACTATAAACAGAGGAAGAGAGAATAAGGTTGCCTTTAAGTGCAAGAACTTTAAGCCAGGTGTTAGAAATATGTTGCAGTACAATAAAATAGTAATGACCTACTAGTAAGGAGTTTGTAAAAGGCTATTCAAAGCTCTTCTGAAATGTGAATTTTATAGACAGCAGAGTCGTAGGGATAGTATATTGTTGAGAAAAAATGCTGCAAGTACAAATTCTAAGGGTTCTTGACTGATGTGTAATCACATGGAAAAAATTTGGTATTTACAGGTGGATTTTGCACTTTGATATAAAACTGCATACCTGTTAATACTTCAGTCTGGACATCAAGTTTAAAAAAAAAAAATTGTGCAGAAGTTTTTGACTTCTAGTTGCAGGCACTGATATTAATTTAAAAAATGAAAATATGATCCATGGTATTAGGATTAAAAATAATTTCCATTAAAAATGCCATTGAAATCAAAGGTATAAAAATACATATACACTGGCATGCAAAGCAACATCCAGTGCAATATTACTCTCCTGGCAGTCCACAGTGAGAGACTGGAAAAAGTTAAGTGCAGCATATACAGATGTCAGTAAAAGCAGCCTGGAAATGACACGTTGGCTTCATGATCTCACCTAGAGGAGGAAGACCTTTCAGTCTAGTACCAAGGAGTGCAAATGAGACATGCCATCCACTTCAGTGCACGTGCTGCACAGGTCACAAAGCATGGCAGACCTTCCTAAAGAAGGAGTTGCACAAAAATCACTCTGAAGCACAGACAGACCAATCTGCAGACCATCAGCCTGCTTAGCAAGATCAGACATTTGTCTTCTAAGCTTGTTGCCTAGATGCTCTTTAGAGTAGGTATCAGTGAGGTCAAAATACTGCTCTTAATTTACCATATGGGATTTAGGCTGCAGATGCTAAAAATAACAGTCTTACTCATAATGGTAAAGATTCAAATTTAATATCTGATTTAGGATACAAGTAACCTGCTGTTGTCTTCCTCCATTAAGATTTTGCTCAGCTGTAACAGATTTCTCCAAGAGAACACACAGTTTTGTTTGGCCTCATTCTTGTTCATTGTCTCAGTTTTCTCTGGGCACTTAATTAAAACTATCTAGTAACTTTACAGTGACAAAACGAACTGTGGGATTAAGTCTGGGTGAGGAGGGGCTGTGTCGAACAAACAAATGTGCAAATTGTGTCATGTGTAAAAGCATGAAGTGTAGTATTTAAAAACTGATCAAAATTATCTCTGTGGAAAGCACAGATATTTGAGAATAAAGAGACATAAGGCGTTTTACCTTGGAGAGCCTTCCAGCAGCTTTAAGATCAGATGTGTTCAATTTTCTATGGGATATTCAATATCCCTACTGCCACTTAGCTGTAGTTACTGTAACAAAGTATAGCACTTTGAATTGTTCCTTTGAAGTTAGCTGAAATTCTGTACTTGCTAACCACTGATAAGAGTAAGGTTATGCTGCCTAATTGTTGTGTTGATGTCTTGGTAGCATTTTTGTTCTTAGACAAATTTGACTTTACAATCCAGGGAAGAATGTATCTCTGTTTAAACACCTTGCAGTACTTGTGACCCAAATGAGGAGAACAACAACTGCAACAGAAATTAATTTTCTGTAAGTATCTTCTGTACAAGGATGTTGTCTTGTACTGACGCTACTATTTAATCTGTTGATCCTTATGCAAGCAAATTCAGGAAGAGGAAGGAACTGCACAGCTAACAAAACCTCAAAAACTGGCATAACCTATAGCCTGAGAAGGAATCAAAAGAGGACAAGTGTGGCCTGAGAATGTCACCAACAGTATATGAATAGGCTTTCTATAATCTACTCTCCTTTTCTTAATAAACTTCTCTTAGCTCAGAAATAGCTCAAGTGTTATGTTTGGACCTCTCTGAACTTGCTGGAAGACTTGGGTCTATCACCATCTTAACCCTTTGTCTAAAGGGACCTACATAATAAAAGTGTGGAGTTCAAACAACTGTTAACAAGTTTGGCCATGTTTCAGCTGGAGCTCAAAGTTATTTGAACTATTTAAAGGAACTTATCCTTCAGAAATAGGTAAATTTAAACTAAACAGACGTCAAAATACAATCTTGAACTAATTTAGCCTAGTCAGTTCTGAGTAGGGAAAGTGCTGTAGATCAGCAACAGAAGTCAAAGTAAGAAGTCACATCACTAAGAGAGGAAGGGAAGAAGAAGAAACAAACATGGGTTCTTTGCCAAAGGAACCTTTTCTTTCAAAATCTCTCAGAAACTAAGGGAGACCTCACTGCAGCCTTCCAGTACTTAAAGGGGGCTTACACAAAAGAGGGAGAATGACTTTTTTCACAGGTAGAAAGTGATAGGACAAGGGGGAACAGTTTTAAACTAAAAGAGGGGAGATTTAGATTAGCTGTTAGGTGGAGACTTGCCTGTGAAGGTGGTGAGACACTGGATAAGGTTACCTAGAGAAGCTGTGGCTGCCCATCTCTGGAAGTGTTCAAGGCCATGTTTGATGGGGCATGGAGCAACCTGGTCTGGTGGAAAGTGGTCCATTCCAGATCCAATCCAACCCAAACCATTCTAAAATTTTTTGATTAAGTAGTGGACAAAAAGCAAGACAAAGTGTTTTAAGAATCCTGAATAACGCCCACCAACCTTTCAGTCATGTTTTACTTGCTCTTCCATTTCTGCAAGATACTTTCCCTTCGCCAGGTGTTGACAAAGGTCTCCATGAAACAAACAAACAGAAAAAGCATTTACCAGCTGCTGTTTCAAAGGAACTTACTAAAGAAGTGAGCAGATACTCCTTTGAACCTTACACAATATACATGGAAGTCAGGACTATCAAGGTTGCTACTTCACTTTAAAAGACATTTTTGAGCGTATCGCACACTTGTAGGAAGCATTGCTCACAACCTTAGCAATACGGTCCCTCTGGTTTCACTCTCACCTCACGTTTCAAAGGCTTTTATTGCCATATTTTAGTTTTTCCTAAGTCTTCTGGACTCGTATCAGGATTAAATGGATCCAAAGAAAGACCATCTCCCACTCAGATCAGACTGCTGACCACAAGGTCAACCACTCAATTCTGCAGAACAACTGTCTGTACAACAGTGGAACAGCACAATGGATACAAGCACCGATCTTCATGTTTGTAACACCTATTTTAGGTTACGGTAGGTGCCTGTTTTTCACTGTGATCAGTGTGATGTCTGAATAGTAAGGCAGCACCAGCTCTTAGCAAAAGCTTTGTGAAGTTCAGCTACATGATCCAGTTATGACCTCTGCTGAATGCATTATTATATAACTACAGTCCACTTTTGCTTATGAGCTTTCAGAATAACTATGTCAACAGAAACTGCTGTTAAACACTATTTTGAAGTATTCTCAAGTATCCAAAATTTACTCCTTCAGATTGCAACAACAGGTGACATCTCCTATATAATGAGCTTCATCAGGCAAGTTCACTATCAGAATCAAATTGTTTTGCATCATTTTATTTTACTGAACAAAAGATTAGCATTGAACACCTAACTGTAACCTAAAAGCTGGCCTTATTAATTCTATTAGTAATGATGTATCTTGTAGTAATGATATATCGTGGACTAATACAAAAGTGGGTCCAGTATTGTTGGACCGGTGATATTTTGTCATTCAATTATTCATCCGAAAGATACTTCCTAGGAATGCTTTGAGATTTGAAACTATGAGGTCAAATATTATTCTTTAGGCCAATTCACAGTTGAGCCTTTGTCCCTGTTAGTTACAAAAAGTGAAAACAACAAAGCTTGCAGCCCCAGTCACACTGAAAGACTGCCATGAAACCAGTAGCATCATGCAAGGTGTTCTCAGACATCCCAAATGCATGCAGTAAGTACTAAGCTGGTGCACACAAGTCTTTCCCCAATATCAATAAACGCAACTTAACAAATTAATAAATAACTTAAAAGGCTTTCAACACAGTAAGATAGTTTATCACCAGCTTAAAATCTTGATTTTCTGCATTCATTGAGTTTGTTTTCCCATATGGTAGGTTTGCTACATATTAAATATTTAGTTAAGCTTTTCCATTTATAAACGATTATTATATGCCAAAGCTGTACACAAATTCAAGAGAAAAAGAACAGTAACATAAAACCAGCTAGTATTAGTTAAAAAATCCACTGGCATTGCAAAGTGTAATAGTAACTGTTTAAAAAAGCTACTGCATATAAATCCCCATTCCTGTTTTGCAAATACACAAAACATCTGAAAAACTGTCAATAATTTTATGATTGGAATCTATCTCTCCAGTTAAGCAAAAATTGTAAAGTTAGTACTTTGCTCTTTTTCTTACTATATAGCTGCTTTATTATACAGAAAATCTATTTCTGAAGCCGAGATATATTAATTATCATTATATGGTCAAGTTAGCACAGATTAAAGTGGCAAAAGATGACAATTTGACAGAGCAGAAATTTTAAGATTAACAGTTTAAGCAGATCTTTTCTTTCAAGACAGTGTAAGTTCTTTAGTATAGCTAAGTACCTCTAAAGAGGCACAAAAAACAAATAGCCCTTTCAACTGAACTCCAAAAAAAGAAAAGAAAAATTTAAGTTTCATTTCAAAAAGGGATCTTGAAATTACTAGATACACATACATCCCTCTCCCACAGCCCTGTAAGATACATTCAGTAATTTAAAATAAAGATTCCATATTTCATACCTTCATATATATTATATATTTAATATATAATATATATTTATATGTACATTACACATATACATACACTGTCAGTCAGCAGGATTAAACTGTTGTGTTTTGAAATGTTTGACTGGTGTCACTAATTATTTTCTATTCTTTTGTGAATTCAATGGCATTTATCTACTACCTCAAAAGAAGAAATTTAAAAGATCCAGATGGAATCTGTGGATCAATACTAGCACCAATACAGATGGCTATTACTTCAAAATGACTGCAGGGACTGAAATATTATATTTGTTATAACTCTCTTCTTACTGCACAAGCACTCCTGCAAAATATGTAGGCAGCAATACCTGTCAGGTACATACATCTAATCCTGTTAAATTTATATTTTTTACAACTTTCCTTACTGTAATATACAGTATCTCTTTTGTCCTGTTGGATTTTTTCATTTTCCAAGGAGAAAAGTGATCAATAGCTATCCAACAGAATTTTTTTTTAAATCCCCTCTTTCTCCTTTCACTGTATGGCTCAGTTTCAAGACTTAATTGATAGGCAGCCACCATCACTATGTCCAGTACCCTTTGAATGCAGTTCAGTCAATGACTGTTGATGCTTAAAACAAATTTTTGAGTTTGGCTTGCTGTTTATGGAAACCAAGATACTCAGAGGTCGCATCTTTTCAGCATGCTTACCACCATCTACAACACAATAATGTCAGTCAGTCCCAATACTATAATTCAATTAGTTACCTACCATTTGGGTAACAAAAATAACAAACCCAGTTGCAATTTTAAACATTTCAAGATTATTCACCCTGAGAACACCAAGGAAGTGTTTAAAAATAATTATGATATGTTTTCTCTTCACATATATAGTTTTCTTTTCTCTTCATCTCCTCTTGGGTACCTGGGTTTGTACCTAGAATTTGACCTCACACTTGCTTTGTCAATTGACTTGTTCACGCCACAGTCAGGTACTGGTGATAGAAGAGCCCAAAAAGGCTTGTAGAAAAAAGGCAAGCAGCAATCCACCAGGTGAGGAAAGACAAGAGTCCTCGGAATAGGAGAGGAGTGAAAATATTCTTTAGGCTTCCCAGAGCCATTGTTATTTGGACTACAGTTACTTTCATCTTTCCATCAGCAGGTGGAGACTCAGAATAAACAGAATTGGGAAGCAGACTGTTTTCTACTGGAGTGTCAGAATTCAACTCTGGGTAGATGCCCCAAGAATAATTACCTGTTAAAAAGAAACAAGTAACAGATTTTTGTAGAATTAAATTCAAGTTCTGTTAACTCAATCACTCTACAGATTGTCTTTGACTTTTTTTAATACACACACAAAAATGTTAAGTTTTTATAACTTAGTAAATACAAACTATATTCATCTGCATGACTTCCTGGTCATACCAGCAACCTATTGGGGTAGCATTCATCTTGTATTTTGACATCCTAACATCTACATATGATATACCTGCCTTGAGACCCCTGTACGTCTCGGGTATGATTCATCTCACCAGATGGAGATGTCTACTCCAGGGCAGGATGAATCACAACCTACTAAAGCCTATCTCTATCCATTGCCTTTTTGCAAAGAGGATGACACAACTGCATGGCAGGCTATGAAAGACATCTCTCACAAGAAAGAAAGAAAGAAAGAAACCCCAAACCAGAGCGACTTCAGATCTCCCAGTAACTACATGAACCCCGTATCTCACAAGTCCCATTCTAAAAGCCTACTAAAGATAAAAAGATGAAAAAAATTCCTTTATGAGATGCTCATGAAGTTAAATCAATCATGCTTTACACAGTTCGCTTTTAAAATACTCCTAAAAAGACAAATATTTCAACAGAAGTAAACAGTTTAATTGGTTGCATTACACAATTTCTCAGAAATAAATCAAACAAATTAGCATGTAATTGAAAACTATCAAAAGCAGCAACAGAAAAAAACTGCTTAAAAGCCACACATGAACTTTTTAAAGTACAGGAAACTAAAGGAGTTTTTGTATTTCAAGCACCCATGCATTCTAATTCTCTTTAGTCAGGTGAAAATAAAAAAGCCCTATGTAGAACAGAATAAACTTTTGTTGATCCAATTTTGCCTACCTAGTGTTTTCAAGAGCAGAGTTGTGTGAAGGAGCATTACCAATGGTGCAACATACTGCAGTGCAATTACACAGAGATAATAGAACACCCGAGCCACCTGGAAAAATGAAAGAGAGTAAAGCTCCTGAGTCCTGGTTCATCAAAGCAGACCTTTATGAACATGTCTAGAAAAAACAAATAATTTATTAAAAACCCCCAGTACTTATGCATTAAAGCTGTTTTAAGAATTTTCTAGTAACTCTTGGCACGTGACATACCGCCTTCGAAAGACCTAATGAAGAAATCCCCATAATGAATTCTAGTTTCAGGACATTTATAAATGTGAGAGGAAGTGCTGAAAGGAAATAATTAAAAGCATCAATTCTGTTAACATAAGAGAATCCATTTTGTTTCTGCAAACTGCATCTCATCATTCAATGATTCCTATTTTAATACACCAGAAACAAAAATAAATATGTATGTTTAATTTTTCAAGTTCCCAGTTATTTACAAACTAAATTCTATTTCAAAAATGAAGTAGTAGTCACAGTCCAAAGCCCCATAAAAAGTAAATGAGAGCTTGGTTGATATTACAGTCCTTTTTCAGAAGCGAGATATTTTTAAGATTTCCAACTGGAAAACACCTGTATTTTAAAAACAATGACAAGATGAGTTTTCGTTACATCAATAACAGCATTTAAATGATTTTTATTTCAGTTATACAGTATGGTTCATCAAAATCCATTCAGATATATCCCTCCCCCTGTTCCATTTTTCTCAAGACTGTAACATTACACACTTTATATAAACTATTGACCTAAAAGATTAAACCAAATAAAGAAGGAAAAGAGTCATAAAATCAATAGCAAGCAAGCAGTGAAACAAAACTACCTGGGTTTTAAAAAAGAACAGAATGCAGGGTGGCAAAAATGATGAAGGCATACATGACAGTTTTGGGAACACCTCTCAAGTCTCAAAGGGCTTCTTAATGAGCAAGTATCAAAAAACTAACATAAGAAGAAAAAGTAGTAAGACACTGACAGAAGAAAAAGCAGAAGACAAAAATATTGTCAAAAAATTGACGGAATATGACAAAAATAACAAATTAAAAGGTAATGATCACTAGAATCACTAATGATCTGTAGAATGACAGACAGGAAAGAATTCACTGGCACAAGTTCCTAAAAAAGGTAAAGAAGATATGATTAGTAAAACAAGACAAGACTACATCTAGTGACTACGGCTTTCTCAAAGAGAATATGTGAAGATACTGGAGAAATGGATTTAAGAAATGCCACATAGAGAAGACATTACTGTTTTATAGAGAGGAATAAAATTCCCAGTACTAAAATAGCGCATTTACAGCAACCAGCACAGTTCCATCGGAACCAGTTGTACTACAGGTATTTCCTAACCTTTTTTCTGAAGCAAATTCCTAGCCACTTTGTTTGTAAATAACTACTGCACAGTTCACTTATGACATTCAGACACTTAGTGTAACTATAAGCAATAATGACAATCCTGGAAGAGGAGTCTTTTTCTTACAGCATGCTTCAATATTCCTCCTGCAATACAGCCCAACTCAGCAGCATCATTAGACAGTACTATCATGCAATATTAGAAATTTAAGCTTATTTTGCAGGCAACACACGACACCCATTCTACCTCCTCCATGTGTTCAAGGTATGCTTTACTACTTTTCTTTAAAAAAAGAACCCTAAGAAATTTCACCTTGTCCACAATAAGATAGGCAATTTTTTAACTAGGTTGGTGCACTTGAAAGCGGTTTGACAGAATTAAACATCTGTCATTTTATTCCAAAATATAACCACCTTATCATAAATTCTCCCTCAATTGAAAAATCACAGTTGGTAACAGTATTGTACTCTTCTATCTAAATTCAATTTTTTCTTTCCCATGTTGTAGTTACAGATCACCACTCATTGGAAGGGATCTTTTGTAACAACTTCCAAATAACCAAGGACAAATCATCCGCATAACACAGATGATACATCTTTCCATACTTTGGTTTGCAGAATTTCTCTGTAATGGTGGTATTTTTATTGGACATATAGTCTAGAAAGCTTCATTTAGATTTGAGCTCTGCTGCCAAAGAAGAAACTGGAAAAAAATAATTTGCACAGTCGAAGTACTATAAATATATAACCTCAGTGCCACCATACTTACCATTTTCTGTAAATCAACCATACTTATTCTACCAGCTTCCTTTTTCATCTGATCCACACTTTTCTGGGCTAAATTCAGATAGGCCTGTAAATGATGACGCATCATAGCCAACCGTAAAGCACACAACAGGATTATAATCCACAATCTGACAGTATCGAATGTATCTTCTGACATTCTGTGGATAATAAACAAAGGGTAATGCTCTTTTCCAAAGACCACCTACTGATACAGTTATTATTTGTATCATCTGTAAAGTAATTCTGAGGCAAATTGTCAAAACCAGTTAACACACAAACTACAGTTATGAAGTTCACATGCGAGGAATAGTTACTTTTGCCTTCTATTTCTCCTTCCCACCACTTCTCGGTAGCCCTACAGCATTAAATCCAAATTAGTATTCATTTGTCTGTAAACAAGAGCAGTTCTTAAATGCTTAAATTCTAAGTAATGAAGGCAGGACACTAAAGCCCAAGGTTGCTCAGATAATGACAGGTTTTCAGACACACTGGACTAGACAGTAAATAGTACTAGACTGTAAATGGGTACTTCCGTCGCCTGAGATACCCAGTTATAGCTCAACCCTCATTTTAAGATAAACCGAGGAACAAAAGATATACAAAATATGAATATTTGTTGTGTTTTATGTAATAGTGTTGTGGGTTTGAAGAACTTGGTTAGATGGACAGGCTGTTAGACCAATTAGGAGCTGGTACCGCCTCTGTGATTCACATATTTGCTAAACCCAGAGCGGGATTTTGGGATTCGCACTTCCTGCATGCTTGCAGGGAGGACGGGCGGGCGGCGCGGCCCGGCCCCGGCCGCGGCCCGGCCCGGCTGCCAGGGGAAAAACATCACCCCAGAGGCCGCAGGCAGCTGAAAAAACAACCGTGGGCTGCGCCGCAGTTGAAACACTCCCGATGCGGCATTCAAGGACCTGGCCGGATTCCCCCCCCCAATCGGCGGCGGCGGCGGCGCACCTCGGCGGAGCCGGCGGGAACCAGGCTACCAGCAGAAACACCACACAGCCGGCAAACGAAGGAGATTGGCAAGTATTTTCCTATCACAAGACCTAAATAACATCATTCCTTCAGCTGCAGTTTTTGCAGACACTTCTTTCCAAGTCAGAGAAGAAAGAAAGTAAGACCACGTGAAGGAACAAACATGGCGGCGACACCGAGGTCAGTGAGGAAGGGAAGGAGAGGAGGCGCTGCTTCCCAGCGCCAGATTCTGAAATCCTTCATGTGAGCCATGGTAAAGACTGTAATATCCAAACTGTTTTCTCTGTAATTCATATAAGACATGGGGGGATGTGAGAAGCTCATGTGCAGCCCGTGAAAAAGTGTTCTAGTCGGAGAAGTTGCCCCAAGATAAAGTGCCAGAGCTTATAGATGTTGTGAAAAGGCTCCTTAAAGTTGAAGAAGAGGGATTTTTGCTTTCAGGCTGCGAGGAATTCATCCTTAAAAAGACTAAAACCCCATGACTGGTTTTAACCCATGAATAGCAGTGTGGGAAAACTGCAAAATTCATGGAAGAGATATTATCCCACTGCAACAGGTTCGGGCGGGGCTGTTGTTTGTGGAAGCTCAGAACCGCACTGGAGAAGTTCATCGAGGACTATCTTCTGTGGGGAGAGTCCCATGGCATACACAGTAAAGGAACTCTTTTCCTTAAAGAAAGACTCTTAAAATGAGTGCACTGACCAAACCTCATGTTTTGTTTCCCTTGTGTATATTGGTATATTGGTGGGTTGGAAGGAGGGAGGTACTGGGAATAAGGGATTGTTCTGGAAGCTTGCTCTAATTCCCCATAATTCTATTCTTTCACTGTTATTTCTGTTAGTAATAAATTCTCTTTAGATTACCAAGTTTGAGCCTGTTTTGCCTTGAAGCTCTTCCGTTTTTTCCTCAATAATCCTTATTTTCCCCCCCCCAAAAGCTGAATTTTTGGTTCCCCTTCTCTGCTTATCATGGCAGAGACATGTAAGTAAATAGTTTGTTGGTGCTGGGTATTTAATCAGCCCAAACCCGCGACAAATAGCTCAATGGTCACGGGATCACTTTAGAAGCTCATCTCACCTCTAGAAAGCAAGAAATGTGTCAGCTCATCATATCTCTTTCAAGCCTATTTTGAATTAGCAAGACTAATTGTGACAATGACAATCAACTACACTACTTATACAGTACTTCAGATACCAACCACTCTTCTTGGAAACTCTTTCCCTTTTTATATTCTAAATATTTTACCTCTCAGTTCAATACCACTTCATCAGCATATAGATCTTAAGACAAACCTCCTAGTTCAGTTCTCATGCCAACATATCTTGACTGTTTTCAGTGAAACCACTCCTCTCCTACCCCACTATGCCAGATACAAGGTTCCAGCAGGTCATAGTGAGGTGGTACTCCACCCCTACGAAGAACAGCCCATTACTGCCAAGGAGATGTCAGAAGACAGCAGCTTTTTGGGAACCACCACCTTAACACTCAATATTCTGCAACCTCTTCTTATTCTTTTGAAATAACAGCAGCTCTTTAGAACTCAGCTGCACCTTCCACAATACCTCTGACAGCAGATTCTATTAAAGTCTTTCATGGTTCTATGACTTTCAAAGAGCTCTAAGGCACTGTTTTGTTCTCAATACCCCAGAAAGAATTTTTAAAGGAAATCTTACAAAGGAATGCTCTCTTTGCCCAAAGGTGGGTTCATAATGTAGTCCTTAGTGATTGGTTTTACCCATAGTAGAACCATAAATAAAGGTGCCAAGAAGTTTATATGTAGCAGTGTTCTGAAAGAAGAAAAAAAGGGGACAAGTTAGTAAACAAAAACAATGACCATACTGTTGAAAGTGTATACAGATTCAAAAGGAGAAATCTTAACTTTAAAATAGTTGGGAGAAAGATAAATAAGAAAATTACTTCCCTATTTTATAGGTATGACTTACATGTCAACAAAACAGTAGTATTACATATTGTGAAATCACACTGGATTTTGGCTTTAAAAAAGAACAGGAGAAAGAGTTGTCAGAGGTCAGATTTCACAGTTTAATGAAGCATTTTACTCAGAAACCCTGACTAAATTAAACTCGGTACTTATATTCAATTAAAGAAATTTAGACAAAAAAAAAAAAAAATCCAAAAACCCAGCACAGCTTTTCCCTTTTAAAAGCATTGCATGAAACCGCACAGTAAAAATAAACATTGTACTCTTTAGTAATCTCTGAGTACAAACCAGCAGAATTTAAAAAGGGGACATAGTTTTTGGAGTTCTCCCTGAAATTAATATCCTTCTTTATTTCTAAGTTTCTAAATTTTCTTCTCTATTTCTACACATATTTCCCCAATCATTTGTCATTACTAAAATGAAATGAGAACAGTTGAAGGGATTGGGTTGCTTTATTAGTGCAGTATTTCCTCACTAAGAGAATCAGGTTCACTACACTACAGAAAACACTACACTACTCCTACACTTTAGGAAAAATGATGTAATCAAAAGTTGTTCTAAAGAACACAAGACCTTCCTGATTGCAAACTATCAAGCTTCCTAAAACCATTGAAATGTTTGCATGTTACAGAAGTTGTCATCACACACAAATTTTAATCTTTGGTTTCAGATGAAGAAATAAGCCCTGCTAGATACTAAGTGTTGCTAGGGAATGCAATAGCATCAAGGAACAGTCCAAAGCATTTCATTAGATTGAGAAAGCCTTTTACCTGAGCTTCTACCTATTTAAGAGATCCTACTGAGTTAATGAACTGGAATGTGCCAGAGGGTGGTTAGAATCACTTTTTTTTTTTTTTTTTTGAAAAAGGCAGAAAGGCTGAAATACTCTTGAAGCAGGCTCTGGCAAAGGAGGGAATGTGTACAAAAATTGTACAAATTTGTTAAGAAGGCTCCAAATATATGCAGGGAAGGATACTACTGCCAAAGAAAAAAAAATCAAACCAGTTCTCAAAATCAAAAGGGACACCAGATGATTTTTATTCTGTTTGCCCAAAACCAGTGAACTTACCCCCTATACTCATAAAAGAATCACAGTAATCATTTTGAGCATATTAGTGAAGTGGTACTTAATCATTAACCTTTAAGGTTTTGGGCTTTTTTTGGTCAGTGTTCCCTGCAAGTTAGATGTTCCATTCCATTAAGGAATAGATTTTGTGTTGGGCTTTTTTGGGTTGTTTAGTTTTGGTTCATTTGTTGGATTTTAAGGGAGATTGGTACTTTTTTTGGGCGTCTTAGGGGACTTGACGACTTTTGGTTTGACTAAGGTTTTTTCTTTGGTTTTTGTTGGTTTTGTGTTTTGTTTGTTTCTTTGGCTTTTTCTTTTTAGTTGTTTTGGTTGGGTTTTTTAAAGTAGAGTATGTATTTGACTGCAGAGACAGACATTGTTTTAGCTCCCAACTTAGAGAGCTTTGTATCAGTGACACATCATCCTCATTTACAACCCCCTTTAGTCATTGTCAAACAACTGTAGTCAATAAATGATCTACTCGCTGACAAATCAACGTGCATCAGCAAAGACAAGTTATGTTCTTCAGGTTTATTAGAACCTATCACTTGACAATTATTCTTGATAATGGCTTTACCTAATTATATTGATACCTTTTAATCCATTTAATGTAATTTTCACATTGTTCCAGTTGAATAATCAAAGTATTGGTAGACTTTTGAAAATAACTTGGTGGTGTTGCACAAAGTTATCTTCAACAACCAGTTCCAATCCTCTAAAGAAGCTAGAGAAGTTTTAATTTTCATAACTACACTTTAGTGGATATTAATTCCCCTTTAGTTCTTGATTAATAGATTTTTGTTTCAGAGTTTGTATTTCTGCCTAGGATGTCATGTCCACTGATCAAGGAAGATGTTGGAATACTTACAAAAAAGACACAAGGAATTTTAAAATATTGAGAACCATAACAATTAAGAACTAAGTAGTTTATTTATCTGAAAAGAACAGATTAGGAAGTGACTCGGTCACAGTCTACACAGAGACAGAAATGTAACAGCAGATAAGCCAATAGCTGGCTGCTATACATGGACAACTACACTGAGTGCAAGTGTACTTGCTTATAAATTTACCAAGACTGATGGACTCACTTCAAACAGATTAATTTTTAAGCTGAGCATTCCTGAAGGGAAAGAAAAAAAATGCAGTTTGAACAAAAATTATTTTCCTATTGGAAAACATAATCATTGTCTTAGGAAATTTACCAGACTGAGTACCCACACGGCCCTATGCTGCAGAATCTGTCATTATCATGTATTAAACATCGACAGTCAAGATCTCTGAAAGCCACTTGGAGTTTCACCCTCAACCAGAGAATGCTCAAGAGAAACAGTTAAATTGGACAGAACATTTTACTACCAAATGAAAGGATGGCTGAAAATGAAAATATTCCTTTAAATTGGTATTAACATATGACCCTTATTAAATATTCTGGGTAATTTTTGCATTTTATCCTATGCTAAATTTATTAAAGGAATAATGCCCAGCTGGAAGTGTGGGTGGAAAAAAAAGTCTGTGGTTGTACTTGTACTTCCCGAAGATTATCTTAACTTCTGGAAAGACATGATGGGGGAAAGAAAGCTGGACACATAGACATTCATGGTGGAGCTCTTGCAGGAGGAAAGGAAAGCTCCTTTAATTGGGACTCTTAATTACAAGGCAAAGAATGTAACAGACTGGCATAGCACAGGTTGAGCAGAAAGTGGCAGGTTGCAAATCTGCTCAAGGTATGAAAAGCAGGCAGCAACAGAAGACTTAAGTCACTACCTTCTTGTTGGAATAGTTTGCTTTGTTTATTTTTAGACATAAAAGATTTAAGACTGAGTAGCATATACCTATTTGCATGTATTTTCTCTTACTGTGTTATTTTTTCTGTTGCTAAATTCAGAGCATCCAGATGCATTTGAGCCAGTCGCAAGCCAGGGAATGTCAAAAAAGCACCAATAAGTGAACACAGAACAGCCAGGAACAATTTGAAGGTTAGTTTAGACACAGGACCCCTAAAAGAAAAGAAAGGAAATAAGCATTTTCTTGGGGAGGAAGTTGGGGGAGCGGGGAGTATCAGAGACTACTTTCAACCCAACAGTATCTAACATTTAATAAAAAAAGCCAACAGTATTCTACAGGCTTCCTCTGGAGTACTAACATTATTACAAACCAATCAGAAATTAAAATTTTTAAAAATACTTTCAAAACCCAACCAAGTCACCTATTTATTTCCCAGAAAAACAGAAAACCTAATTCATTGCCTGTGAGATGTTAATTTGTTAGTAGAGAAGAAGAAAAAAAAGAATAATTTTATATTGTAATTAACAACAAATTATATAACAGAAATAGCTAAAATAGAATGAATTTAAGGATTGAGTTGTTAAGAGGAACAGATGCCTCATAAGTTTACCTGCTCAAAGATAAAATGGATATTTTATTCTACCATTATTCATTAAAAAGCTCTATCAAACTGTATTACAGCAGCTTTTCACAGATTTATCTGAAATGTACGTGTGGCCATTAACGTGTGTCTTCCAAGTGATTACTATTGTATATAAAAAAAAAATACAGGAAAAAATATCCAGGATCAACCAAGTCACGGAATTAATTACATAAGTAACAAACACTGGATTACACAAAGAAAAAACCAAACCAAGCCAAATTCCTCAAACAAACAACTAAAACATCACAGTTACAGTGAAATGTAACTAACAGATTAAAGAGGAACAAACCCAAATCTAGTGATCCAAAATGAGTTTCATTCTTTGATTCTTTCTTAATCTATGTCACCTAAACTATCAAGAGACACCATCATTAACTCAGTTGCTGCTAAAAACAGGCAAAGCACTGCAATAGTTTAAGACTAAACAAACAACATGAAAATGAATACAGAAGTTAGTGACCTTGCAATAGCTTAGGAAAGCAGGTTAAAGAAAGGCTAAGAAACACATGGGATTCAGTTAGCAGCTTCCCATGACTTTATTCATAAATTACACTAATCTAGTTTGAGGAAACGTCTGTTCCTCAAAAATAAAAATATGCCATGGCTTCTGCATGATACTTGAGACCTTCCAAGCAAGAAATTCATTGTTCTGCTCCCAGTGATGAAATGCTCCCTAAATTTTAGCACACATGTATAAGGAACTGTAACAGAAATCCATTTTGCAATATACAAAGGTTGCCTATGACAGTAGTTGTGTATTTATGTGACATCACGAGCTATGGCATGCTCCTTCAACAATCCATATAAAACTGGGATGTCCTGGAGCAACCAAATGTTTTTGCATGATAGGAACACAGTTACAACCCGAAAACAAGACTGAATGACACAATTTACTCCTAATGCCAACTTTAACACAAACTCCATCTTGTAGCTTTTGCATACTCATCCTCTTGCATGCCATAGGAACGACAAAAAAATACTTATCCATTTTAAACAATCCTTGCTGAAGAGAAATACTGTGAAAAAAGTGTTTACACTTTTGAACTGTATTTTATGAACTACAGTCAAAATGTCAGAAAGTATCTCCATATTAAAATGAAAATACTAATGCAACTTCAGTTACTTGTGGGTACTTTCAGATTCTTTTCATTAACCTCTTTAAACTATTCTAGGGATTAGAACCCTGTACAAAAGCAAAACATGCAAGACAAATGCTTGCTAAGAAAATCCAAACGGTTCAGTTATAAATTCACATATAAACAGACAAGCGTATTTCCAGAAACTTACTGGGATTCCAAACCTTGTTTTTCAAGAAACTGCATGGCACTTTCTGAGAAATTCGAGAATCCTGCAGAGACACATATATTTATTTTATTACAGTACAAATGAAGAATCCCTTTTGTGAAATAAAATGCTGAGTAACAAGTCATCTTTTAAACAATTTTTCATATGCCTAGTAGAGCTCTTTCATGTGCTAATTAGTTAGCCACAATATAGTGAAATTTGATTAACAACATCTGTAATATTTGGACCCTTTGGGAAGATGAAGAAAGATAACTTTTAAAATTCTTTTCTGGTAAGGGAGCTACACTTTACTGTGAAAGTCAAAAAGGGCTAAATCTATAACTGGAAGGTAAATACAATTAGCAAAACAAACAACCTAGGCAAAGATTACACTATTTAAGAGAAAGCCAGGAAAACTTACAGGATATTATTTAGAATCTTAATTCCAAACCAAATTTTCTTAGAAGCGTATGACTTACACCATTCATTTTAACACAAATTTTCTCAAAAACACTGGAAATAATTTTTTTCAGATAATGCAATCATTACAGCTCTTTCAAACACTGAAGAAAGAAATTACCTGATTCTAATCCAAACTCTAGATAGTTTTCTGTCACAATGAGTATTGCCATTGCTTTCACAAAGAAGAAAAAACCAAAGGTGACACAGACTGATCTTTCACCTCCATCCTCAACTTTGAAATAATGGGTAGTCAATGAAAACAGTACCTTACTACACATGAAAAAGGTCAAGGAAAAAAATTAAGTTTGTAAAATAACTACAACTAAGAATTATACACTTGTATTTCGGTCATCTACACTAGGGCTGTTCTATCATATGCATTTATTTCTCTTGAAGGTACTATGTTGTGCAGCCAATTTCAGGTTAAATTACAGAACACATTAGAGCATAATAATCACATAATGGGTATATAACTCTACTCCAGGAATACTCTGGAGTGGAGTTTTGATCTAGGCTTACTTATAATAAGAAAGAAGACACATGAAAAGATGGAACTTATATTTCTCTCCTTTCAGATAGAATAATTTTGTTTGAAAAAGACCTTTAGCATCAAGCCCAACCATGAACCTAACACCAACAAGTTCACCACTAAGCCATGTCCTCAAGCACTTCAACTATGCACACATTTGAGACTTTTAGCTGTCAAAGACAGTCAAGACAACAGCACACTGAGGCCTATCTAGGAAAGAAAAATCTATCTCATGTTCACCTTGGAAAAAGAGAGGTAGCCTTAAAAACCCTCTATGGTCTGGTATGATACATCAAATCCTTTTACCTAGCTCCACTGCCACAAAGACAAACATTTAAGCCATCACCTGCTCTGTCATCAGAGTGTTTTAAAAATATTTATTGAGCATTCTTTTTTTAAACATTCTTAAATTAGTTCTAAAGTGAAACAGATTAGGATAAACTTTTCATGATACACTATCAACTCTTATTACTATGAACTGCAGCTCATTATAATTTAAATGGTAGGCAATATCCAGTCCATATTTAAATGAAGTATTTGGAGATCACTCCAGGCATTATGTGATTTTAAAAAAACAAAGAGAAAAAGGAAAAACAAGATTTTAAGTGTAATCTGTACCACTTTTTTCCCCCCACTATGCAACAGTTGTATAGTGGGGGAAACATAGTTGAAACATAGTTGTATTTGCCTGTTTCTAATACTGAAAGAATTTTAATATGTAGAGTACATGAAAACATTTTTTTGGGGTATCTGTTCAGTAAAACATTTGAACAATCATCAGTCTCTCAAGAAACTATGATTATGCAGTATCACACTTCAATGGGCAGCACACATTTAACACACACACTGCTGAATTTCATGTATATGCAGAGAGATTCTAATATGCACACTGTGAAGTGGTCTAAGGACAGCATCTAGTTAATTCTCATCTCATAGTAATCACCTTCAGATCCCTTCACACTTTACAGAAAGAAGTGATACATCAAAAGGAAGACTTACCTCGATCCAAAAAGAAGTATGTAATAGATCATACAGACTATGTTCTGGAAAGCCTTGTTTTTCTAAAAACACATGCTTAAACCAAGGCTCTTTTTCCAGCTAGGGACATTACTCACAAGTTGAAAACACCCTGAAGTTATACAAAGGACTTACTAGCAGTTTGTGATCAATAGTCCTAACCTATGATCAGATTTATAACCCCCTAGATACTTCGTGACTTGAACTAGGGATTGTACCGGAAGGATTTCGAAAATTCAATGAGGAAAAGAAAGCATACTAACAATAAATTCCAACTGTAGTGCAGATTCAGAACTCAATAAATACATTAATGATTATGCAAACTATACGTGACTGAAACCCTCTGTTAGTTAAATAATCACTACTGCTTCTGGTTTTGGGTTGGTGAAAATTGAAGCATTATGGCTTGCTTCAGATCACTTCCTTCCATTGCATGACCTAATATTCAGGACCTACTGAAGGAATAATTTGGGAGTATTCAGTGCTATGGTAAGAGATTGCCCACACCAGCCCCCCTTCCATTCAGGTTTTTTAGCCACAAGAGGCATTATAAAATTGTATAGCTTGCATATTGTATATTAGTTGCAAGCACTGTAGAATTTATGGTATATCCTTTTAGAAAAGTAATTTTATTTTTTAAACTGCTGTGATTATGGAATTCTTGAATTTTATAGTTCATATGGTTTGAAGTGAAAAAGATCCATCTTCTGTTCCTACTAAAACACATGAAAACTGTAAATTCACAGAAGCACAGAATATTCTGAGTTGGACAGGACCCACAGGATCATCCAATTCCTGGCCCTGCACAGTACCATCCCCAAGAATCACACCATGTGCC